>OY288272.1:5207293-5559793 GCA_958450335.1 Hibiscus tridactylites | reverse complement strand
CTTAAAACTACTTAAATGAATGTATGAATATCCTCTGTATCCATTTTATGATTCATGAAAATACTCTTTTTGAGATTATAATACAAGTTTAAATTGTAATAAGACACTATTCAAGGACAAATGGAATGTTTTCGACTTCAGGAACAATTATAAATAAAAAATTCTTTGTTTTTGGTTGTGGTGGGCAAACCAAGGTTTGAAGCAAACTAAAGTTTTGCAAAAGTTAGAAAAACTAGCTTTTAGCAAACCAAGGTTTGAGAAGCTAAAATGGTGGGCAAACCAAAGTTTTGACACTCAAAAGTAGAGTGTTTTAGGTTGCTTTTGCTTAAAAAGTGTGTTTGGGTTGGTAAAAACAACAAAAAACAAGGCCTAAGTTCGTATGGAAGGGATTTTAATTTAACCCTCATCAATGTGTTTCTTTGGAAGGAAAATTTTAATTTCAGCTTCTAAATGATTTTTTTTACGTTTTAAGAATTATTTTTTGTCAAAATATGTACATAAATTATCATTTTCGTCGAAAAAGCACTTAATTAATTTTCACCGGTATAAAATAAGTAATCAAAGCTTAAAATTAATTATTTTTCTTCGAACTTTTATTATGGGCTAATTTTTATTATAGTAAGTTAATATATTTTGTATATCATAATATTTAATGAATTCAACATGATTTAAATAAATATATTTTAAATTTAAGGGTAAACTACAATAGAGGTCACTCAATTATGGGTAAAGTTACATTTGTGTTACACAATTATTAAAAGTTACATTTGAGTCATTCAATTATGAGTAAGGTTACATTTAGGTCACCAAATTATTAAAGGTTGCATTTGGGTCACTCAATTATGGGTAATGTTACATTTGCATCACCCTTCATATTTAAAAAAGTACATCAATTTAGTCATTTTTTCTTCCAAATCACTTGTATACTCTCATTAATATTAGAGTACTTCATTTGAAATCATTAATTAATCTAATACACAAATTGATATAGTTTTTTAAATATGAAGGGCAACTCAAATGTAACCTTACCCATAATTGAGTGATCCAAATGTAACCTTTAATAATTGGGTGACCCAAATGTAACCTTACCCATAATTGAGAGACCTAAATGTAACTTTCAATAATTAAGTGACCTGAATGTAACCTTTCTTATAATTAAGTGACATCCGTTGTAGTTTACCCTAAATTTAATAATATACTATTCATACCAAACATTTTATTCTAATTTTTTTTCGAAAATAATAGTTAAATCATAAATCAATTCTTTTAAATTATATGAAGTAAACCTTAATCTTATCAATATTTTTATTCAATCACTAGTTTTCGATCCACTAACTGATAAATTCAGATTGAATTTTAACAATATTCATACATTTTACAGATAAACGATTAAATTCGAGTCTTTTAATATGAATATCATTCATTTTTTTAACTAAAATTTCTTGTTGAATTCAATTTAATCATTATTTTAATATATGAGAAAAAGGATAAAGATAAGATCTGATAAGGGGATTCAGCCAGTAGTCCTCATAGACTTTACACAGTAACCAAAAACATGAGACTACGCAGTCTAAATTCGCATCTCGATGCCTAACAACACCAACAAGTTACAAACCTGAAACCACTATCAATAAATCAAATCCCAAATCCTTCTCCCCCACAAATAAAGTACAAAAACAGAGCACAAGCACAGCCCAAAACAGACAAAACCCAGTTTATGTTTGGTCTTCCAACTTTGAATTTTTCCCTTTTTCAAATTTCAACCATCTTTCCTTTTTTTTCCCAATTTTGGCCACGGGGGACATATATGCCCATTTCCCCATATCACGACTCACGAACCACCACATCTATTGATTCCCCTAGACCAACCCCAAGATAAAATTTGGGTCATCTTCCTTTTTAAATCTCTTTGTATGGAATTGGAAGGTAAAAAAATTATATGTATGTATGCATTGTCACATTTTGCTGTCGATTTCTAATTCTATGGTTCTTGTTCTGTGACCTAGCTGCTCTTTTGCTGCTGTTGTTGTGCTGTTTTTTTTCCTGCCCTAAATATATTAGTCATGTTATTATTACTTGTCTTGCCCCTTCCTCCCTCTAAAAAGAACCCGTTAACTTAAATGTAATGAACCCTCTCTGCTTCCCCTTGTAAGTTCACACAAAAAGTTTGGATTTTTAATTATATGTTATGTGATTTGGGGATTGTACATCTTTCTTTACTTCTATGATCTGCAATTTGGATTGGACCCACCCACACCATTTTATTACACCAATTTGGGGATTCTGTGGTTATATTTACATAATTGAATTTGATTGAAAAAAGGGTTACTTTTTATCCATTTTCTTTTGGGGTTGTCATTGTTGTTGTTACAAGATTAATGGATGGTGTATTTTGTTGATCCTGTTAGGGTTTTGTGACAATTCTGTTTCTGGGTCTTGTTTGTTTGGGGTTTTGTTTTGGTTTTTTGGTGGATTTTAAGATCTGGGTCTAGCATGGTACTGTTTCTTTGGAGGAATAGCTTTAGGTTTCGTCAGGAACCTACACTTGCTATTTAACACACAATATATTCTACATAAATATTCTTCGAATACATGGAAAGTTTATAATATATGTTTATATATACATATATTCTTTTCTGATTTGCTAATTATATTGCAGCAAATGTTTGTAATTTCTTTCTTTTCTTTCATTATAAACAATTATTGATATTAATCGAGTGTGCTGGTTTATTTAAAATTCTGCATGGATTCAAGTAAATTTTAACTATCAATTCTGTACCAAATCCAGGATGTTTTAGATATGTATAAACTGCTATTAAAGGTGAAGTTAAATGAATTTTTGTGCTGGCAAAAAGACCTTCAGCTTTGGCACTTTTTTTCCTGGAAGCTGTTATGTCCTTTAAAGTACCTATCTTGATGCTTAGGAAGGACTTTTCCATGATTTTCTTCAGTTCTCGTTATATATTCTTGAAAATGACGATGTTTCTTTTGCATCATCTGACTATAGTATGGTCTGAGCTTTGTTTGGACAGGAAATTGACTTTGGGGGCCTATTGATGTTCGTATGCATTGCACATTATATTTATACGGCTATAGAGATTTTCGGTTTGAATCATGGAAGTGGTCCCTTGTTCTGGTGTTCAGTATGTTGCGGGTTCTGATGGTGCTCAACCGAGTGCAGGAACAACTTTCGAGGGAGAATCTAATTGCTTGGAACATAGGAAACAAGTTCAAGGGTCGGAAGGTAGGATGGACGACTTATTGCCAAGTGTGGACATGAATCCAGCTGGAAGGCAAGGTGCAGACCAAGGCACAAGGGATGAATTTCCATTTTCTGAAGAACACCATAGTGGATCTTCAGATAATGATTGTCTCGTAGAGGGCCAAAGATTATCTTGTGGATCACATGGTTATGAAGATGATTCGAATGCACAGAATTGTTGCACTGGACTTGACTTGGCCTCTGAAAACTCTCATCTAATTGTTGACAGTATCGAAGGTGAATCACCAAGAAACAACGGGGAGGTAGAGTTGTCTCTTTCAGAGTCCAAGTGGTTGGAGCACGATGAATCTGTGGCATTGTGGGTCAAGGTAGCATTCGGCATTCCTTGTTTTAGTTGTGAAATAACATCACTTATCCAATGATTATGGCTTTGATTCGCATTACTGCAAACATTTTTAGGACGTGTTCTCACATTATGCCTTATTTATTTTCTTGGATTTGTGGCATTTGTGTACTCGTTGTCTATTTATGCTCTTAAATTTCCTTTATATTGCCATCTGAATATTATTATCTCTATGAAAATCCTTTTTCTAGTCGATAAATTTAATATGCTTTTACTAATTACTTAATTTGCTAGTCGATAATACATGCAGCATTTATCTTCATGTTGATACTCTTCTGTTTTTCCAAATATAGTGGAGAGGTAAATGGCAGGCTGGCATCAAATGTGCAAGGGCTGACTGTCCATTATCAACTTTAAAAGCAAAACCAACTCATGATCGGAAGCAGTATTTTGTGATATTTTTTCCTCACACCAGGAATTATTCTTGGGCAGACATGCTGCTTGTTCGATCTATTAATGAATTCCCTGAGCCTATTGCATATAGGAATCATAAAGTTGGACTAAAAATGGTTAGAGATTTGTCTGTTGCAAGGCGGTACATAATGCAAAAGCTAGCTATTGGTTTGCTCAATATGATTGATCAGTTTCATTGCGAGGTATTGTTTTCTTCTTTCCAATCCCTTTTTATTTGATATATTACTAAATTCCTCTCGGCTCCCTTCTTACCAGAGTTCTGTTTCTACATGTGTAGGCTTTGATAGAAACAGCACGTAATGTGATTGTCTGGAAGGAATTCGCCATGGAGGCTTCACGCTGCACTGGTTATTCTGATCTTGGAAATATGCTTTTGAAACTTCATCGTGTAAATTCTTCACTTGCTTGACATATTTAGATGTATGAAATTTTACCAGCATTAAATGATGGACCCACCAAATAATAGCATGTAATGTGGGTGATTTGCCATACTTGGATCCTTGTTGATAAATGATAATAATGTTGGAGGTGTTAGGAACTTGAACAGAAAAGATTTGTGTTTGGTCTTCCCTACTACATCTGTGCTCTTAATTTAATTTAATATATTTACACTTCTATTAGAAACTCATTAAAGTGCCTGTTCTTTTGCCGTTCATTAAACTTTTTATTAGACTTTTATTTGTTACTATAAGATTATATCTTTAGGGGATATAAATGGCCAATAATCCGTACTTGTAGAGTTCATGTTTGTTGACCTGAGTTATGGAATGACTACTGTCAAATATCATAGCCACTCTGCTGTCCACCGTAGCATTTTAATTAATCCATCTCTATCTCCTCTGTCAACATGTGCGTTAAAGATATAAGTTATATCATTTCTCTGTTGCAGATGATATTGCAGCGCTACATAAATGCTGACTGGCTTCAGGAGTCTTATCACTCATGGGTACAGCAATGTCAGAATGCACATAGTGCCGAATCCATTGAATTGCTAAAGGAGGTATGTCTTACTCTATGGTTGTGCCTTTATGTTAAATTCCAGTGCATATTTAAATAGAATGTGATTAGAAATTATGATTCTCAAATGGCTTCCTCAAGTTGTACAATTTCGGTCACCTAATATTAACTGCCAAACCTCCCTCTGCTGCCCAGAAAGGATTTCTACAATAACCATGACATTCCATCATGGCAAACAAGGGACCATGCATCAGTTGCATATATTTATTATTGCAGGCCAAGGACTGTTCTGCTTTCCTAGTCTATTTGACATAAAACTAATATTTTTTTGCCTTTGTATTTGATTCAGGAACTGTTTGATTCTATACTGTGGAATGATGTAAGGTCTCTTGGGGACGCACCAGTGCAATCCACACTTGGTTCTGAATGGAAAACATGGAAGCATGAAGTTATGAAATGGTTCTCAACATCTCACCCTGTATCTACTGCTGGAGCTATTGATCATCAGAACAGTGATGATCCCTCAAACAAAAATCTTCAAGTTAGCAGGAAGAGGCCCAAGCTTGAAGTCCGCCGCGCAGAGACACATGCCTCCCAAATGCAAAGCAATGGTTCTGATCAAACTATGACTGTTGAAATTGACTCTGGTTTTTACAGTAGCCGGGATGCTGTAGATGTCAACATGGCAACACCAGGAGTTTGTAAAATGGAAGAAGAGAGGGATCAAACCACACCAATGGACATATCAAATAATCTGACAGACAGATGGGACAATATTGTGGTTGAAGCAAGGCATTCTGTGCCCATCCACACCAACAGTGTTGAGAAAACACCAGCAAGTGAAGAGGTCAATAGTACCTCAGCTCTGCATATTCAGCCAAAGGAGTTGGCATTAATTCATCTGAATGAAGCAGTTACTAAGAAATCCATAGATACTGGGAGTAAAAACCGGCAATGCATAGCATTTATAGAGTCAAAGGGAAGGCAGTGTGTGAGGTGGGCAAATGAAGGGGATGTTTATTGTTGTGTGCACTTGGCCTCTCGTTTTATAAATAGCTCTGGAAAAGCGGAAGTGACACCTCCTGTTGATACACCAATGTGTGAAGGTACCACTGTGCTTGGCACTAGATGCAAGCATAGGTCGCTACATGGCTCTTCATTCTGCAAGAAACACAGACCCAAAAGTAACGCAAATAATTTCTCGCATTCTCCAGAGAACACACTAAAAAGGAAGCATGGGGAGATCATTCCCAGTTCCGAGGCCACATATTGCAGAGATATTGTTTTGGTGGGAGAAAGTGAAAGTCCCCTGCAAGTGGAGCCAGTGTCAGTAATTGGGAGTGATGCTTTCCATGGAAGAATCAGTTTAATTGAGAAGCCTGAACATTCAGGTAAGGATCATGACAGCACTGAATTACTGCATTGCATAGGCTTGTTTTCCAATGTTGGTTTTGATCCCTGTCATGAAAGTCCTAAGCGGCATTCATTATACTGTGATAAGCACCTTCCCAGTTGGCTCAAGCGTGCTAGGAATGGTAAGAGCAGGATAGTATCCAAAGAAGTGTTTCTAGATCTTTTGAAGGACTGTTATTCACTTGAGCAAAAAATGCATTTACATCAAGCATGTGAACTTTTCTACAAGCTCTTTAAAAGTATTTTATCTCTAAGAAACCCGGTTCCTGTAGAAGTCCAACTTGAATGGGCCCTTTCTGAAGCTTCAAAGGATTTTAGAGTTGGAGAAATTTTGATGAAATTGGTTTACAATGAAAAGGAGCGACTCCAAAGCTTATGGGGCTTCACTGGCAATGAAGGTGCACCTTTGTCCTCCGTTGTGGAAGAACCAGTTTCCTTGCCATTGGCCATTAAAGATAGCTTTGATGATGACAAGACTATTAAGTGTAAAATTTGCTCAGTGGAATTTCTCGATGACCAGCAGCTCAGCACGCACTGGATGGAGAATCACAAAAAGGAAGCTCAATGGTTCTTTAGAGGTTATGCTTGTGCAATCTGCCTGGATTCATTTACTAACAAAAAGGTTTTAGAATCCCATGTTCAGGAGAGACACCATGTGCAATTTGTTGAACAGTGCATGCTTCTCCGATGCATTCCCTGTGGTAGCCATTTTGGCAATACTGATGATTTATGGTTGCATGCGCAATCAGCTCATCCTGTTGATTTTAGACTGTCAAAGATCGCTCAACAGCATGATCAATCTGCGGGTGAGGAATCTCCACAGAAACTTGAGCTTGGCAACTCAGTTTCTTTGGATAATAATTCAGAGAATGTAAGCAGTTTTCAAAAGTTTATTTGCAGGTTTTGTGGCTTGAAGTTTGATTTGCTGCCTGATCTTGGCCGCCATCACCAGGCTGCTCACATGGAAGCAAGTTTAGCTAGCTCCCGTGCCCCTAAGAAAGGGGTGCGTTATTATCCTTATAAACTAAAATCTGGGAGACTTAGCCGTCCTAGATTTAAGAAAGGTCTGGGAGCAGTGTCATACAGAATCAGGAACAGGGCAACTGCCACTATGAAGAAACGCTTGCAGGCATCAAAGTTGATTGACGCTGACACCATTAGTGTAGAGCCTGATGTAACAGACACTGCCAGTCTTGGTAGATTAGCGGAATTCCAGTGTTCTTCCCTTGCAAAAATTTTATTTTCTGAAATTCATAAAACAAAAGAGCGACCTAATAACTTGGACATTTTGTCTATTGCTCGCTCTTCTTGTTGCAAAGAGAGCCTCAAAACATCATTGGAGGAGAAATATGGAACGTTACCGGAACGTATGTATCTTAAGGCAGCCAGGCTTTGCAGTGAGCATAACATTCAAGTCGAGTGGCACCAAGATGGTTTTGTATGTTTGAATGGATGTAAGCCTGTCAAGGACCCAGATTTTCTGTCCCCATTAATGCCCCTTGTTAATGGTTTTGAAGGCCGCCAATCAGCAGATTCTTTGGATCGTGTAGATGAGGGGGAACTGGATGAGTGTCACTGTATCATTGATTCACAACATTTTAGACAAATGCCCATGCAGAAAGCCAGTGTCTTGTGTGATGATATAAGTTTTGGGAAGGAATCGGTTCCAGTAGCTTGTGTAGTGGATGGTGTTTCTAATTCTCTTAACATCTGTGGTGATGGCTCCAATGACCAAAATGCTGTATCCTCCATGCCATGGGAAAACTTTACTTATGTTGCAAAATCTTTCCTCAATCAATCCCTTCAACTTGACGCTGAGGTACCTTTGTGTTTGTATTATTATATCCCTTTTTTTTCTCTATTGCCACTTCATATAGATTCCTTAGAATTATGCCCCAATGGAGTTTACATCATTGCATGGAACAATGACGTTAGCACCATAAGTTCTTAGATTCTTGATAATTTCCCTTGCCTAGAGATTTCTGGGTTTTGTTTTATAGTACCATCAAATGCAGTTATTAGGACAAGAACAGGCATCATCCTTTTTCCATGGCTTGTGTCTCACCCTTCACATGCTGGAGATCATTTTTAATTGCTTTGATAGGTTTATCTCTTTTGTGATTTTTTCCTTTTTTCTGTGCTTATCTTTTCAGAGTTTACAACTTGGATGCACCTGTTCCAATTCAACATGCTGTCCTGAGACATGTGATCATGTATATCTCTTTGATAATGATTATGAAGATGCAAGAGACATATATGGGAAATCCATGCGTGGTAGATTTCCATATGATGACAAAGGTCGAATTATCTTGGAGGTACTTTTATTCTTGTTCTGTCAGCCATTTCTATTTTCACTGTAAAGCATCATAGTTTTGCTTGTTTATGTTTCTTCTCAAATCACTTATAAAAGAGTATGTGTCGTTATTTGCTTGAAGACTTTTTAAAACAGTTTTCAGATACTTTTATTGTCTGTTGTTGCTCGATCTGCAATGAATAGTTTATAATATTAATGAGTGTGTTTTCAATCTGATTTGATACTCAAAAGCTTATCTAAGCTGCATTAACTACATTTTATAGTAAAAAACCTTTTTAGACAAGTATATGTGACCACTTAGACTAGTTGTCATATTTGCCGCTCTTTTTTTTTTTTTTTTAAATTTCGGTTTATATCTTGTGATTAAACCCTTCGAAACTGTGCAGGAGGGTTACCTTGTCTATGAATGCAATCACATGTGTAGCTGCAATAGAGCATGTCCAAATAGGGTTTTGCAAAACGGAGTACGAGTGAAATTGGAAGTATTCAAAACAGAGAATAAGGTAATAATTTCAATTTTTTTTGTTGTATTCTAAAGCTTTGTTTTTTGATGTTTCTTCACGTTGATCTTCAGGGCTGGGGAGTCCGGGCTGGTGAACCGATCTTGAGTGGCACATTTGTGTGCGAGTACATTGGTGAGATTCTAGATGAGCAGGAGGCAAACGATAGGCGCATGAGGTTTCTCCTCTTGATTTATGAAGATTCCTTTTCAATTTATTCTTGCTTTGATGTTTTGTGTTGAATGGGCTATATGATCAAATTTCAGGTATGATAGAGATGGTTGCAACTACATGTATAATGTTGATTCTCATATCAATGATATGAGCAGATTGATTGAAGGACAGATCCAATATGTAATCGATGCAACCAAATACGGAAATGTTTCTCGGTTCATCAATCATAGGTGAGTACACATGCTATACATCACGTATCAAAATGTTTTCCCTTATCATTCTGGTATATTCAATGATTTTTTTAAATATATTGAATTATTGATCGTTTTTCATTGTGAATACTGAATAAGACTACTCTTGACAACTTCATTGTCTTATTTCCTTGTAATTCTCCCCAGTTGCTCGCCGAATCTTGTGAATCATCAAGTTCTTGTTGACAGCATGGATTGTCAGCGTGCTCACATTGGGCTCTATGCCAGTCAAGATGTAAGTAATTCTCAACATCGTAAAGTACAATCTGTCGGGTCTCGACTTATTTCTTCTACCAAGATGTTGTAGGACTGATATCTTAAACTTTTTTTATGGATATTTGTAGTCATGTAATCTTCCTGTTTACTTTTTTGCAGATAGCTATGGGTGAAGAACTGACTTATGACTATCGTTATGAACTGCTGCCTGGACAAGGACATCCATGTCAATGTGGGGCTTCCGCCTGTCGGGGCCGCCTTTACTAAACTGTCAATGAGCACCAAGGGGTCTCCATGCCCATCTAAATTTTGCCTTTCTAGTTCACAAATGAGGATACATGGCACTAACATAGGAGCTCTACCGCCAATCCGGTCACCGGACTATATTTGGCAGTTGATTCTTGCATTAAGGCAACTGATTAACTGCCAAATCTCGATCGTCGGCATCGCAGTCATGCAGGCTCCAGACAGAACATGCAACTTCAAACTTTTGACATGGAATGTTCGACCATTGTCACCTATGCAATTTCTTCTTTCTAAACGAGCTTCAAGAAAACAGATGAAAGCATACAGTTCAACAATTTGTTCCTTTTATTCATTCATGCCATTTCAATACTCAGATAAGAACATAAATACAACTATGTTTAATGTCTTAAACTGGCAGATTAAAACAGACCGATGTTGCATTAGTGAAATCCTTTAAGTTCCTTGTTTCTGATGGACATCAAATTTAATTATTTTATTTATTAAGGGAAGGATTCTGAAAACAAAAATATAATAATGATACTTAAGATGAGATTAACCATCATCCTTGTTATCTGAGATGCAAAGTGCCAAGCTATATAGACATCAAAACAAGCAGATCACAGAATTAAGGTGATTAATAATATTTTTTTAGATTAGATTTTTTAAAATATTTTTAGATTAGATTTGAGAGTACATGGTGGCATAAACATGGCACATGAGTTCAGCTCCACCAAGGACGACCCATCACATGAAAACATGATTCATCAGAGCGGTGAAGTGGGCCAAATTTCCAGCCAGAGTCAGTCACGCCATCTTTGCAAATGGAACCACTATGATGAAAGAGACCATCCTTTTCACTTTTATTTTCATCTTTGCTAAAAATACATTATTAGTGTTCCTCAGACCTATCACTATTGCCTAAATAACTTAAAATGCTATACTTTCATATAATATTATAGGTTGGTGTTTTTTTCACAAGTTTTAAAACTTGTTTTTTTTTTAAATTTTTTTTAACAAATTTCAAAACTTGTCAAAAAACAAACATGAAAAGACAATCTAAAATATTATCAAGTTTTTTAATCTTAAATTAAGCTTGTGTACCTCAGACCTACCACTATTGCCTTGCAACAGAGCTTTTTTAATGGATGAAAAACTCATCATTTCCCTGCATAACGAGATTCAACAGGGAGAATGTGATGTTTTAGGGTTGGAGATAGTGACGGAGTGTAAGGAAGGACGGACTTTGGTCTTAAAAATTGGAAAATAATAATAAAGTTCTGATTTTCTTTAAAAATTTAATTTCTTCTCCTAAGCTTAAAGAAATTTATATTCGATTTTTAAAGTATTTTTAATTAAATTCTTTAAAAGTCAGTTTGACTCTAATTTTTTTGATTCAATAACAATTTAAGTATATATAAATTTAAATATTGGATAAATTATATATTACTATCAATTTTAGTTTAAATACTTAATAAATTTTAGTAGTTTAACTCCGATATTCGATACCAAGTTATAAACATGTTTATAATATAATAATGGTCCATAACACTAGATTTTGAAGAGCAGCTTTGAAAAACAATAAATTTGATTCGCATAAACATATATCATTAACTTTTTTTTTATCAAAAAAACATATATAATGAACTTGGTCAAAACATTAGTCATGTTCTGAGTTTCTTTTTAGACTTTTTGGTTTTGGACCATCCACATTTTCACCGTTACTAATTTGTCATTCCCAATCCCCAGCACTATCAAAGAGACAGTTGGATTTTAGCTTGGCATGCTTCATCGAGTTTCCCCCACAATCACCTCACCAATTCCCACGTTGAGTTTTGACAAACCATTTTTTTAAAAAAAGAAAGCATCTTTCTTATCAAATAATTAGTCATTTCAATCGACTCACACCAGGCGCCACTGGTCATGAAAACAGCATTCCCTTCTGCATAGAAAATCCAGCACCGGCCCATCAAAGCAACCCACAAATTACATGGGGGTTGGCAGTTCTTCTCTCTCTCCTTTCAAAATAATTAAAAAGGTTGAAAATTTGGAAGAAAGATGATTAACCTGAGCTTGTTTGATTACAAAGCAAGTGTTTTCAAGACAAAAGAAACAACATTTAGGGTGGCAACTGGCAAAGCCGTGCATAAAAGTAGACCACTGAGAAACAGTGTTGTAGAAGCTAACCAAACCGCATCAAGTTGGTTCTTTTTTCTTTAGTTTATTTTTACTTTTATACAAAATATTATTAGTAATAGTAAGTGGCACTTTACTCATTATTCTGCTCTGGGCGAAGTATGTTGAACCGGTCCTTTGATGCTTGACACACCAGACTCCAGAGCACTTTTTTTCGTGGGCTTAGAAATAACCGTCAAGAAATGGGGTTTTTTTCAGGGCAGATCCCAGGTTCCATGTTAACACAAGTCTTTCTTCAGCTGAGGCTTTAGTGTTTGTAAGTTTTCAAGATTGTCTTTGTTGGGTATTAACAAATGGTACTCTTTTGTTCTGCCTGTTTCTCATCTTTATAGATAAGAAGAGTTTTCAAGTTTCTTTCTTAATCCCCCTTTTTTTCTTCTCTGGGATTGTTCTATCTCTATAGTCATAGGAGAATCTGTGAAGATTTTGACCTTTTATTTTCTGGGATTTGTTGTTGTTTGTATTGCTGATATAATAAGTGTCTTGAAGAAACTTTAGCCTTGCTTAGCTTGGATAGCTATTTAAATTTGTTTTGTCTTAGGAAAGCTGCAAGTTAGGGTGCTTTGAATTTTTGGTAGTTTTATTCCAAATAAGATCTTATTTACTGGTTTTAGGGTGGTTTGTATAGTCTTTTTCTGGCAAGGAGAGAGCTTAACTGGTTACTGTATAGAAATGTTTTAGCTGCTATAACTTTAGGGGGGTTTCTGCACAATTTTCTTACAATAATGCAGTGAACACTTGCTAAAAATGGATGAAATTAGAGTTAGTAAGGTAGAGCAAGGCCAAACCAAGATTAGAAATGTTCCAATTGCTGTAACCCCCGAAGGTTTTTGGTGTTGTCCCGCTCCTGTTGTGTTCCAAAAGACTCTCAAACCACAAAATGGTCCAAATAAACCCAAATCATCCTCACCACCGCCAAAGTCTAATGTTCAGAAGAAACAAATCCCAGTTACCGAGAAGAAACCAACGATTGCCCCAATAAGATCCGCAGTTACCTCCGATGATCAAAGATGTTTTACCCCAGATGATCCTGGTGTTGGTGCTCCAATAGCTCCAGAGAGACCGCCAAGGCCTAAGGTAGAACACGTGCCGAGGAAGGTGGCAATTGAGTTTGGTGAGCCAGGGACCAGTGATATGAAGGTGATTCTACTTGGCAAACAGGGGTATTGTGTTAAGTTGAGTGTCCACAAGAAAGTGCTATTGGAGAATAGCAGTTTTTTCACTGAAAAAATTTCTCAACAAGAGCCTGGTTTGTCTTGCCTTGAAATTGATGACTGCAAGGATGCTGAAATTTTCATCGAGACTGTTGGACTCATGTACTGCAAAGAAATGAAGCAGCGATTAATCAAACTCAGTGTTACGCGTGTGCTCCACATTCTCAAGGTAGTTTGCACATTCATGCTATGACCTTTTCATTTGAGGAGCCAAATTTTTTTATGTTGTGCATACACACACATGCTAAGGACACCATCTGTAGTTTATTTTGAACTGAACAAATAATAATCTTAGATTGTTACTCAACTGTGTTATCATATCTCTTTGAACTTCATAAATGCTAGTTAAGACTTAAGAGACATGAAGGCATGTCATTCTGCCTAAATCTTGGTTGGAAATGAACATATCATCTTCCCTTGTAAGTTTCTGTGATGTCATTTAGTTAGTCCTTCAACTTGTTTCATGTAACATTTTCTTGCATCTCAAAACATTTTATTATTTATGCTATATAATATAATTTCTGAATGAAGTTGGATTCCTTGGACAATTAGCCGCTTCATTACATTAAATTTTTGCATTGTCTTATATTTCAGTCCCTAGATGGTGATGCACATCCAACAATTTCTTTTGTTATAAACTCCGATACATGAGCATTTAGTTGTACAATGTCATGTTTTGCTTTATGTGATTGTGAAACCAGCTTCTGTATTTTTATGTTTTTGTCCGTTTATGAAAATTTTTATGTCATGAACTTCTTTGCAGGTCGCTGAACTACTCGGCTTTAATTCATGCATAGTTTCATGCTTGGAATACTTGGAAGCAGTTCCTTGGGTTGACAAAGAGGAAGAAGAAAAAGTGGTCTCTTCAGTTCTGCGACTCCAGGGGGAAGGTATCAGGGTCGCACCAGTATTAAAACGCATCTCTTCTGATGTGTCTAATTCCCCTAGTGACACAATTTCACACATTATGGAACTTGTTCTCAAAAGCAACGAGGAGAGAAGCCGGCGTGAAATGAAATCTATAGTATTGAAGCTTCTTAGAGAGAACAACAGTCTTCCAAGCTACGCTGATTCAGCCGATGTCTTCAGCGAAACTGTTTATATGTCATGCAGAAACTGCTTGGATTCACTCTTGTCGCTGTTCAAACGAGCAGTTGAACCAGAATCCACTGATAAACCCATGGACACCAAAGATCCTGTGGTGAAACAAATAGCTTTGGAAGCTGATAATCTCTCATGGTTGCTTGAGATTTTGGCTGACAGGCAAGCAGCGGATGAATTTGCACGGATTTGGGCTACCCAGCAAGAGTTGGCAACATTGCATTCAAAGCTGTCCATTGTGTCTCGTTACCATGTTAGCAACATTACAGCCAGGCTATTTGTTGGAATCGGAAAAGGGGAGCTGTTACCAGTGAAAGACACTCGTCAACTGTTGTTACAAACCTGGTTGCAGCCGTTGATCAATGACTACAGCTGGTTGCAACATGGCTGCAGGTCATTTGATAGGAAAGTTGTGGAGGAAGGTATCGGTAGGACCATCCTAACATTACCTCTAGAAGATCAGCAGAGCATTCTGCTCGCTTGGTTGGGTAGCTTTCTGAAGGCTGGAGACAACTGCCCAAATCTCCAAAGGGCATTCGAGGTCTGGTGGCGAAGAACATTCATCAGACCATATGCTGATATCCAAGTCAATGTGCTCCAATCAGATAGCTCAATGACATCGAAGCCGTAGATGAAAGAGATAGCAATACAGGTAAACAAGACCATACGAGGAATATTTCTCCAGTACCAAAAATTGACATGGCAAGTCCCGCAGATATGGTGTGATTTCAGTTTAACTACTTACATGCTGATGTTTTCTGCAAGAACTTAAGCAAGAAACTTTGGATTTACGAGTGCTGGCTGATTGTTTCGATCCATTTGACTCGTAGGTTCCTTCATGTGAATTTTAATCTGGTTTGATACAGGGTTGTGTTGTGCATTACTGGTGCAAATTTATGTTGTATTTCAGTTTATTTATATCTCAATAGGATCCAAATTTTCATTAGAAGGTAGATTGGCAGTTTTTGTTGAGTTGAGGAACTGTGATTGAACATGTATGATAATGTGAAATTGATTGGTGATAAGTGTTGTCTGAAATGTATGCATGCCAAACAATCTATTCTAATACCAGGCTACATATGGGACTATGCCTATCCAGAACTGACCCTGGATGCATTCATTTGGCCCAAGCCTTGAAAGGGGGTCCGATGGAGATTTCCAAAAACATCAATCAATGTGAAAATTAAAAGCACTCCTAAACTTTTCGTCTGTTTCTTTGGCATTGAATGTGCAATTTATGTGTCCCTAAAACAAGACAAAGAACCCGTACAAGGCCAAAATGGCGACTCATTGAATTGTCTGATACAAGGCTTTGAGCCTATCAAAAACCCAGGTGAAGTCATATTGAAAATAGTCCTCAGAAAAAGTAAAAGAAAAAATGGGCCTACGACACAGGACTCAGGACCACTCTCCCTCTCATCGACCAAGACATTGAATGTAAAGGTTCATAAATAACATAAAAACCAAAACAAAGCCCTCATTCATTTACAGAATTACCATAGCTTTTAAACCCTTTCTAGCTAGTTTCTACTTTCTTCTCAGGTAATAATATTCTTTCATTCTCAGTTGAAGAATCTATTTTTCACAGGTTTTGCTTCAAAAAACGTTAAACTAAATCAAACAAGTCTTTGGTTGTCTTTCTCTCTTTCACTCTTAAATCAAGAAAATGAAAAACACAGTTGAAAGTGACATTGCTTGCTATACTTATCTGTTGCCGTCAGTGAAACGTTTTGAGACTGATAAGGGTTTTTGTATTTTTGCAGCTTTAACCTCTTACCTCTGGGATATCATAGCCAAAACCCTCCCCCTCTTACCATTCTTTTGTCCACTAATATTCATTTTAACCCATGAAATTATGCTTATCTCGGATTAAAAAGGTAATGCATGGAACAAAATAAATAGAACATACAACAAAAAATTGACAAAAATCTTTTTGTCCCTTTTTGCGTCCTTTTCTATGTTTCAACATTTAAAAATTAAATTCTAAGGGCATTTTTAACCTTCACCAACACTATAACATTATTTTGGTGTAAAAAATAATATAAAAATTGTAAAAAATAAAAAAAGTAAAATTAGGGTAAAGAGAGTAAGAGACTAACTCCAACCTTTGCACTAAAATGGTGCATACTAAAATATTTAATATTATTTAAACATTATATTAAATCATATTCATCCATTTATTAATGTGTAGTTTCATTATAAATTTCAAAGTAATATATTTTATCATGAGAAATAACAAATAAAAAATATTTGTTAAAATTTAACTTAACAAAAATTAAAAAATCTTACACATTACATTCTTAAACCCTAAGCACTAACCCTAAATTTTAAATTCTACACCATAAACTTTAAACTTAAAAAAAATACACTTTACCTCTAATTCACTAAACCTTAATATTAAACCTTAACTCTAAACTTAATTTTCTTAGTATGGAGCATAAATAGGATCATCGAAAAAGAAAAAGATGATTTTTATTAAAAAAACAAGACAGTACGTGTTTGAGTGTAAAACCCTTTAGTGTAATTTTTTTTTGTTTTTAGATAATAAAAAACAATGCTAATCACGTCCTTAAAAATTGTAACTATGGAGATGTTGATTTATATTATTTTATCCAAGGATCTAAAAGCAATATTAGGTAAAGAGATATAAAAACATATTAGGATATTAAAAAAACATATTAGGTAAAGAGTACTTGTTACTTCACAAGTTAATTAAGTATTTGTTTTAGACTTTAAGGAACCAATCCTTTTTTTTACATAGAAGAGTTGCCTTTCAGGTAATTGTTAGAAGGTGTGACATAAATTCCATTTTGTTTCAGTCTAAAAAATTGGCAGTATGATTAATTTGGTGAAAATAAAATTGAAAAGAAAAATGGAATCTCTAGAGTCATTGTTCGTACGTACCTATACTTCTACAATGGATTCAATTTGGTGCAAATTGGAAATGCACTACTCTTCATGCAACTCAATTATATAAAAGGTTGCATCGAGTTCATGTTTCACGTTATTCTAGAAAATATGAAAATGTATACAAAACCCTAAAGTACATATAGATATATATATATATATATATATAGAGAGAGAGAGAAGTGAAACAATCTTCCTATACACTCATAATAAGGTCAAACACAACTTGCTAACCTTAATGCTACGTTTATCGTTATTGTTTCTCAATGGGATAGAAGAAAAAGATCAGGTGAGAAAAATGGAAATTTGATTGTTGTTTCGTATTTTAAGAGAATATTATAATATAACTATCAATATGGAACATGTATTTGAAAGTAATTATCAGCCCTCAAAGTCTCTAAATGAGAAAGAACTCTTCTCGGCCATGTTTCCAGCATGTCGTAGCCCTAAGGTGAGTGAGACATCTCCGGTCGTGGTCCCCAACCTTACGAGTGTCGAACCAATGTCAGTGTTATTACCAGGGGTGGTGATGGTGGTGGTCCCGTAACCGGCTGAAGCAATGTTGACACCATGGGGAATGGGTGGCGCCACCTCAGTGATTGTGGCCTTGAAGGTGGTGGGAGTGGGAGGAAGAGGAGCAGTACTAATAATAGTGTTGCTGTGGTGGTGGGTGCACTGTTTTGCTTGGTTTTCCGAGATGCGTCGCCTATTGATTGCAAGGAGTGAAGGGTCGTTTTCCAGGGCATTGATTTCGGATCTTTTGCCTATTGCTGCCGCGGTTGCTGCTGCTGGTGGTGCTGACGGCGTTGCTGCTGCTGCTGCTAAGCCTGCTGTTGTTGAAGGCGTCGATTTCTGTGCATTGTTGCTGCTGCTGTTGCTCTCATTATTATCTTCATCCTCTTCTTTAATCTCTTGTTGGTACATATCTTCCACCATAGGTTTCCACAACCTAACCCTGGCATTTATGAACCAATTTGAAACCTGCAAATAACACAAAACATTGATTTTATCATCTCATTAAAACCCCAGGACTAGCTATGTTGTTAGCTATTGAACACAGTCTAAGAGCAGGCATGATTATTAATGTCCCCGAAACCATAATCTTTTTTATTACAGATTTATAAATTACATAAAACATATGACTAGAATTAAGTGTTTGTCTTTCCTAACTATTACAAAGCCAGTATAGGATCCTTAGAAGTTTTACTTTGCATGCTTTTTTTTTCATTTTGGTTTTCATGCAAACTATATACAGTTTGCATGAACAATAAATTACCATGGAATTCTTCAAAGTAAACAGTAGCTAAAAGCCTAAAAGATAAATGAATATACCTATATGGTGTTGGTAAAAAAATGCCGCTAAAAACTTTACTGCTGTTTACTTTGGGGTTTTATCATGTTGTTGGAAGAGTACAGGGGGTAGAGAGAGAAAAGAAAAGCTGCAGACTTTTTGATGTCTCATCTGTTTGTGTACTTTGTCTCTGCATGCCCTTTAAATATATAATAACCTGCTAAGTTCAGCATTCAGTATTCATGTCTTTCTATTTCAGAAACCAGAATCTATGTCGTTATATATATATTTCTTTTCTAAAATGGAATGTATTAAAACAAAGAAATTATCTCAAAACATAGATTATTGCAAGCTGTTTTATTGTTGGTTTATATTTGCAAGCTGAACCAATGTAATATTATAAATTTACGAAAACCAACCTGATTTTTCGACAAACCAGTCTGCCGAGACAACAGTAGCTTATCAGCATCGCTTGGATATCTGAGAAAGAGAACAGAAAATGACATCAGAGTCGTATAAATTAACCCATCGTTCATTTACACTCTTAAATATGATTGAAACCTTTTTTGCTTTCTTTCTTTTTTTTCTTTCCCTGCATGAGCGTGAGAATCTAAGAGAAGGAAACAGCGCCAGCATTCAGCAACGCCACTTCCTTTTATTTTCTTCAGCTACTTTCAACATCTCTCATTATTCACATTTATATCACTCCTTTACAAGTATAGTACTAATATAAACAACAACAAAAAAGTTTATTTGTTTGTTTGGGTTTGTTCATGAACTGTGACAATGGATATAGGGAGATAGGAAAAAAAGAATCTGTTATGTCAATAAGGACTGTCATCTCTATGAAATTATGCTTGAATAAAGTTGCTTTTTAATACTAACTAATTCTTGGGTCTGTTACTGTTAGTGACAAAGTAAAGCTATGCATATATATATATACATATAATGTTATCAGAAGAAAAAAAGCTGAGAGGGAAATTAATGGTCTTTAGCCAGCTTTTTGGCAACATCCAGGGACAGTCTGCGTTATTGTTTTTTCTCTATACACTAATCAGAAACTGTGACAAAGGAGAAAAAAAGCTTGGATTTTGTGAACTAATAAAGATTGATCATTTATGTATACTTATTTATGATAGATTGTTTTTGTATTTTAAGTTCCAGCTTTTTAGCTTTTTCAGAAATTAAGAAGATGCAGATTGCTAGTGTTAGACTAGTATATGAGATAATAATATAGGTAAAAGCAAACGTACGGGTGAAGAAAATGCTCGAAAAGCCAAGCTCTCAAAATGTTGACTGAATGTTCAGGCAAGCCCCTTTGTGGTCTCCAAGCTTCTTGTTCCATCATCCCCATTTGCTGGAACGCTCTTTGCTGTCTCAAGCTTTGCTCCAACATCTTTAACCTCGGTGTCTCTCCTTTTGTTATGCCGGAGTTTCCAGCCGCATCTTTCTCACCTAGTACCTCACAGCTTTGCTGCAACTGTGCTAATATCGCATCTTTCAAACACTTGAAATGCCTAGACATTGCCTTCTTGGCAAGTGCAGTATAAGGCACGGCTGCACCGAAACCCATCACCAGATCAAATGAGTTCACCACCGTCTGCATTTGTTCACAGTAATGGTTGTATCTCCGGTCCACCTGTTAATCATTTTGACATGACTAGGTTAAGGAATCATTTAACGAATTCAAAGCTTCCTATACAGTGAAATGATTGTTAAATGGAAAGTGGGGGAGGAAAAAAAAGAATATCCTTCGGCCAATTGATTGGCTTGTGTGAGGAAACAAGAGACAAACAGTATAAGAAAATGATAAGGAAAGGGAAAGGGAAAGAACAACTGCTTTCTCCATAGTCAACCAAGTTATAATATTAATGCATTTTCCTGCAATATATACGTTATAATAAGGTGCAAGGCATATGTCATGTTTATTAGGATTGCCAACAAGTTATCTGATTTTTAAATTCTTATTACCAAACCTTAGTCGACTAAGTACCAACTAGACTTGTGTTGTCCTATTGCACCAGCCGGATCTGTTGTGTATCTGGGTTTTCTTTTGTTTAAAAATGGCGGCCTGGAGTTCCTTATTTGTGCTTGAAAGAATAATGAAAAGTTTGGGTCTTTGACTCTTTGAAAGAGAGAGAAGATAGAGAAAGAGAAAAGAGATTACATGCCTCATCAAGCATGGATAAAAGTTTGACCTTCCTCCTTTGATGTTCATTTCTATCAGCTGCTGATATAGGTAGGGGATCTTTTGTTGATGAAGAAGAACCACCACCGCCGTCGCCGCCGCCATTACTACCTGGATTAGAATTAGGGTTTGTGTTGTTTCTACCAAACTTGTTCTTCTTGAACTGGCCTCTCCCAACACTACAGAATTCTTCTAGTAACTCTTGAGCAGCTTTGGCATACTTTGAATTTCTCAACGCGTTGACCATTAACGAGGATCCGAACCCGACATGAACTTGCTGGTTCTCCCCCGCCCCACCTTGCAAATGCAGTGGTTGATGATGATGATGATGATGACTGACCAAATTCTTGTACTGAAATTGAGCAGCAGCAGAAGAGCCCGCTTCTTGACTATAGAACAGTAACCCGCCATTTCTCATCCTCAATTCTTCAGCTTTGGCAGCCTCCAAGTGTTGCAAAGAAGACGATAAGGAAAGTGAAAGACCACCTCCGATTTGACTCGAGTTGTTGAGTTGGGAACCAGTGTTATCTCCTTCATGAGAAGTATTAGGAACCCAAACTGTACTTGTACCGAAAGCCGCCCCTCCGGAACCTGATACATTAAACCCTTGAAGAGAAGAAGATGGATTCGGAAGCAACATATGGAGAGTATTAGAAGAAGTTGATGGAGGAGATGGCGATCTTGGCTGCGGATTCATCAAGAAAAGATTCATGGCAGCTGCGGAGTCGGCATTAAACGGCTGATGAGCTGCTAAAGTGTCACGGTTATCATGACTCTTTGATTCACCTACCAGTCCCAAACCCCCAACAACACCTTGCCTATTGCTAAACCACTCGTTGGTATTACTATTACTATTACCCGGTGGCCTGATTGCTCGATAATTAGGCTGTATATGTTGGTCTAATAACCCACCCGAGGCCGCCACACCGGAAGGAAAGTTGAACATTTCGGATAACATACCTTCGGCTTCATAAACAGGAAGAGCATTCGATGCTTCCTCTTCAATCCCTACTAATGGTAGAGCTGGCGGGTCAAACCCTTGGACTCTTAGTTTCTCTCTCCGGATCTGCTGTGCTAAGTGTTGCTGCTGCTGCTGCTGTTGGTGGTGGCTCATGGCTGATCTCTCGAAGCCATTCGAGAAGCTGAAGATTCCAGCTGCTTGTTGGTAATCTTGGGACATAGAATTTGCAGAACGATTGCTCTTGGAGTTCTGAGAAATAATTGATGGGACAACCGGTGATGTAGCTATCCCCATCTCGATATCATCTCCATGATCCTATACACTATATACTTTGCTTATTTTGCAACCCTCAAACTCTTCTTCCCTTCAACTTTTCTCTCTTCAATTATGGATCGGAAACCCATAAACAGAAACAAATAAACACCCACCTTGAAATTAGTGTTATTCATCATAAACAATACCAAAATCATCAAAACCAAAAGAAAGATGCAGAAAGTGAAAAGGAGAGAGAGATCAAACTGTAGCTATTATTATGTGAAAGATGTGAACTGGGGTTTGATGTTCATATATATAATTATAACAGTAAGCAGACCTTGTTAGAACTGCAGAGTATGTAAAGCTCGTCGACATCAAAGCTTCTTCAATTCCCTCCTCCTTTCTTTCTCACCGTTTATCTGTGTGTCGTCTCTTTCTTTCTCTTTCTCTCCTTTTCTTTCCTCTTTCTTGCTCTTTGCAGTAGTGACTGTTTTTTTCTTCTTCTTTTTTGCCTGTTTTTTTAATCTCCCTTCCCTTGTTGAAATATATAGGGGAAAGAAATGAGGCCGAAGGAAACTGATATCTCTTTCTCAATAAAACATGTAATGATAGCCTTAGCTTTTTCCTTGGAGAAGGGAGAGAGAAGGGAAAAATCTGTTTTTTTTTTCTTTCTATTCATTATAGTTAATGGGAAAATTTTGTGTAATAATAATAAATAAATCGTATGATATTCCACGTTTAAAAAATTTATTGGTGATTAAATTTTTTATTATTATTTGAATTTATTTTTAATACTTTGACCTCAATAAAGAAATTATGATTAAACATTAAAAAGGTGTTAAGGGTTAACTAAATTTTTAAATTTAAAAATTGAAAAGGATAATTATGATTTAAAATATTATTATACTAAAATATTGCGAGGAATTGACCCTCCCGAGCAAAGAGTGGTTTCGTCCTTATAATACCTAGATCTTTTAGGAATAAAATTCTTTTATCTCTTTTCTGTGCATCTATTTATGCTCTCACACTAGAAATTAAGATTAGAATT
This sequence comes from Hibiscus tridactylites, assembly GCA_958450335.1. Lineage (NCBI taxonomy): Eukaryota > Viridiplantae > Streptophyta > Magnoliopsida > Malvales > Malvaceae > Hibiscus > Hibiscus tridactylites. Next base: position 5,536,524 of record OY288272.1, on the reverse strand, counting down.
TAATGTTTAAAGTTAGAGTTTAGAAAATTTAAGGTAGGGTGTTTTCAAGTTGCATGATTTAGGATTTAGAATTTAGAGTTAGGGCTTGAAATTTAATTTTTTTAGTGTTGGGCATAGAAAGAGGCACCGAAAAGGGCCAGAAAATTTTATCCATCTTTTACACCTACAAACTGAATGATATTTGACTGTTTAACATGATGGAAATCGTCGGCCCAAATTATGCATCCTTTGGTGCTCCAATTTTAAAAAGTAGGTTTAATGTTTATGGTTTAAAGATATGGGGTGTGGTTAGGGTTTAGGGAATCAAGGGTAATGCGTTTTTTTAAAATTTAGGGTTTATGTTGAAAATTAGAGTTATGATTTAGAATTTAATTTTAAGTATTTTTTTAGTGTAGAGCATAAAATCAATATTGTTAAGGATGGAAGATTTTTGTTTTGTTTAACATGCTCGATCGTACACTTGTTGTATATTATACAAACAATGATATTAATCAATTCAAACCCATTCGGCATAAGGTGCCTATATTTAATTTATGATATTAGTGTACAAATTTATGCATACTATATCAAATAAAAATTATTATATTATAGTTGATTTATCAAATTTATAGTGTATTGATAAAATATATCATATAAATCAAATGAATATTATAGATAACAGATTCCGTTGCAAATAACACCTACTCCTCCCTTATAAAAACTATAGGCGTGATGAAATTGTATAGTCTCAACTAACCTTAATGTTATGTAATTAATTGTACAAACTAATTAAACTTGGTTTTAATTCTTATTTATTTAATTTATAGTGTATTGATAAAATGTATCCATCTTATTTGTTGGGATGAGGTATGTAAACCGACTTCTCATGGTGGTTTGGGTTTCCGCAAAATGCAATTCATAAACGAGGTGTTTGTGATGAAATTAGCTTTCTTTTTTGTCGCTAAAAAGGAAGTTTTATGGGTACGCTTTTTACGCACCAAATATAAATGGGACATCAATGATCCAGTGCTCTCCGTACGTCGTTTCGGTTCCCGGTTATGGAAGGCACTGGCTCTAGTTTGGGATGATGTTAAGTCTAATCTCTGTTTGACTATTGGCAATGGCCTATGCACCGACTTTTGGTTTGATAATTGGGTTCCGAATACTGAGATTTTATCGACACATGTTTCTCCTTCAGTCCGACTACAACTTCCCCATATCCCGGTTACGCGTATGGTGGATAACTTTGGGGAATGGTGTTGGGATGATTTGCAGCATTTGCTACCGCTCATGCTGCGGTTGGCAGCGATGAAGTCGTCGTGTTCGACTTATCCAGGTGATGTAATTGGGTGGGGCCTCACCGCGGATCGCCGTTTCTCTATCAAGTTTGCGTATACGCTGCGGCTCGGCACCATCACGGGTATTCAGGAGCATGTTTGGGCATTAATCCACAAGTTCTGCGGTATGCAAAAGATCAAGCTTTTCGTGTGGCTTGCATGTCGGGGGAAACTAATGACCAATGTTAAATGTGGTCGTCGTCATTTTACGACCAACTTGCGATGTTCTATTTGCCACGGGAAAGACGAGACTGTTGAGCACATGTTGCGCTCATGTCCAGCTATCCAACCGGTCTGGTTTCGGCTGGTTCTGGCGTCCAAGATTGTTGAGTTCTTTGATCTTTCATTGCTGCAATGGTTTGAGGCCAATCTACAAGAGAATGCTTCGTTTGGCGCAAGGGAAAGGGACTAGAATATGTTGTTTGCTGCGGTGGTTTGGAACATTTGGCGTAGAAGAAATGTCATTGTCTTTGGTGCCGAGTCTGATAATTGGGGTTCTATCATCGAACGGAGTTGGTGGCTTGCGAACGCAACTCGCCTATCGATTGAAGCCAAATGTAGAAGGCAAGTTGAGCCTTCAACGATGACGCCTGTAGCTCGTTGGTTGCCGTCGTCCATAGATCAGATAAAGCTAAATGTTGATGCCTCGTGCTCAATTCGTGATGGGAAAGCTCGATGTACTGGGGTGATTAGGGATCATTCTAGTTCCTGGTTGCATGCTTTTACTAAATTTATTGGTTGTTGTTCAATCGTGGAAGCCGAGTTATGGAGTATTTACCTGGGTCTTGTTATTGCGTGGGATCTGGGCTTTCGGAGTTTAGAGGTGGAATCTGATAATGCTCAAGCTATCAAGCTTATTCAGCAGGTAGAGCGTGATGGTTTTGCTCTCGCTATCACTCGTGCTATCCAGGATGTGGTCTGGAGAGATTGGCGGATATCGATTCGTGATATCCCTAGGAAGTGCAATCAAGTTGCAGATGCTTTGGCAAAACATGCAAGTCTCTCGACTCTCGACTTAGTTCTTTTGGATTCTGTCCCGACTTTTGTTGTTGACCTATTACGCGAGGACTTAGTTCCTCATAGGATGTAATCCTCACATGTTTTATATATCTTATCATGTGCACTCTTTTTCCTCCATTAGGTTTATGTAGGTTTTTTAATGAGACACATGATAACAATACCCCTTTCTTATCAAAAAAATTATGGCATAAAGATAATTTTAACCCCTAACGTTTACAATTTCTATCTTTTTGGTCATTATTTTTTAAGGATAAACTTGGCCCCCCTAACTTATATCATTTTGTCAAACTACTCATTTTTTAACTAACATCTCGATTAAACTATTAAAAGTTTAAACGGTGATGACATGTCAATATTTTTACTTAAAAAATATATTTCTCAACTATTTTTAAAAAAAATAAAAAAGAGCATAAACAAACAACTAAATCATCACGGAAAATCCAACACCTAAACACAAAGCTAATAAACGAATTCCTAAACCTAATTCAAATTTCTTAAACTCCAATATAAGTTTTCATATCAATTCGAAACCTATAATTTTTTATTTTATGTCATTTTTAGCGTTTCCGCAATTTTTTAAATTTCATAAACATTTCATTTCATATTTTTTTAAAATTCATTTTTAAATACTAAATACCAAAAGCAACACCTCAAACCAATTGTATTAAATTAAACATTAAAATTTCAAAACCCTAGACTAAAGAAATAAAAACCCAGTTGATTAATATCAAAAGTGTTCTTTGATTAAATAATAAGTGATTTCTACAAATTTTAATAATCACGTCAAATTTTTCTATAATATTTTATCTATTGGTTCAAAGTACTTCAAATTTTAAAGAACAAAATTTGATTCAAAGTGAATTCAAATTTGAGGGTAAAATCTTATTTGTTTGTATGGTATGTACTATTGGCTTTTAGAATGAATTTACTTTGAAAATTGTAGACTGGTTTCATGAATCTTAGCTAGGATTTTAATTCCAACATAATTTATGATTAACTCCATTCTTTTCCAAGTTTTTTTGTTTTAATTTTAATTATCTTTAATAGTTTAAAGTAGGTTTAAGGGCTCGTGAAGCCCCTGAACTTTAAAAAAAATCAATTAAGGCCTTAAAGATTTTCCGCACTCAATGTCATTCTCAAACCCCAAAAATTAACCAATCCGACCCTTTGACTGACGGAATTTGTTGTTGACCGTGACAATGCTGACATGGTGGTTCATGTTAAAAGAAAGCGATGGCGTGGAAGAGAGCTTAATTGATTTTTTAAAGTTTGAGGGTTTAAATGTTTTTTATAAAGTTTGAGGGCTTATTTAATCTTTAAGTAAACATAAAAAAATAAAATAATATTAAAATATTCTAAAATAAATATTAAAATTACTAAAAATAAAAATAATATAAAAATAAAAAACATATGACCATTGTAATAACAAAATAAGATTAAAATTATGTTCTAACCTAATAAGTTGTGTAAAATCTTAAGTACATTCCAATACATATGATGCAAACTCATATTACAATATAGTTACATACCTTTTATTTGATTAAACCAGCTTTCATGAAATTCAAGTTAGAAAATAAGGGAAATTAAGAAACACTCTTGCGGTATGCAAGAATTATATTGTGCTTGAATTTACGAAAAAGTTTTTTTATCCGATCAAACAATAAACTTTATCTTGTTCGATGCATCCAAGCAGTAATATCATAAGAAAATCCAAGCTTTTTTATATAGCGAGATCACTTTCATGGTCAAAGAATAATTCTTTTTATATTAAAAATGTAATTTATATCTCTAAAAGTTTATTGGTATTTTTAATAATTTTTTTATATTTTTTAGTATTATAATATTTCTTTATATTTTGGCTAAAGGGGTACATTTGCCCCTGAGTTCGACCCAAATATGCAATTTCGCCCCTCACTGAAAAGTGCACTCAATGTGGCCCTCCAGTCCATGAAATCGATCAAATTGACCCTTTAACCGACGTTGACCGTTACAGTGCTGACGTGGCGGTTAACAGTAATGACGTGGCAATCCATGATGCTGACATGGTGGTCAACAGTTCTGACGTGACAGTACACGTGGGATGATGATGTGGCAAGATAGGCTGAATTGATTTTTTTTAACCGAATTCGAGGGCATAATTGATTTTTTTCCTGAGTTTAGGGGCATAATTGATTTTAATTAAAAGTTTGATAACTTATTTAATATTTAAGTTGAAAAATAAGAATTTATGAAATTATTAAAATTTTAAAATATTAAAACTAGATAAATAATTTTATTAAGTGAGGATAATTATAAAAAAACAAACAAAGTGAAGACTCTAACAAAAGATCAAAATATTCTTCAATTTATTTTATAAAAATCTATAAAGTTAATAAAAATAAATAAAATATTATAAAAGTTACTGAAAATAAAAATTATATAAAATATTAAAATATATTAGAAATTAAAAAATGATAAAATTTAATGTCAAAACTGAATATTTTTTTAGAAAGTATTAAAAATTAAACACTTTTATAGAGAGAAAAAAATTCAACTTCGTCACTTTAAGTGTTACTATTCGTTAAAAAAATTTAGTGGAATTAACATTGTACTAGAGTAACAATAGAATTCAATTTTTTTCCATTTTTTACATCAAATTGATGCTCATTAATATTTGATGAAAAAAAATGAAAGATAATTTTGGCTTTATTAATACTTTAATACAAGGATGTTTAATTGAAAATATTTTGAAAGAACATTAGTACGTGTAGCATAACGAGAAACAATCGAAAGATTCTCCAATGATTTATAAATATTTTTAATTTTTTATATGTATAACTTTAATGGATTTACTTATATTTAATTCATTATGGTGTTTTTATATTTTTTTAATAATTTAGGAATATTTAAATATTATTTAAGTATTAATAGTTTTTATTTTTTTAGCTTAAAGATTAAATAAGTTATTGAACTTTTAATTACGCCCCTAAACTCGGGAAAAAATCAATTATGCCCTCGAGTTCAGTTAAAATAATCAATTCAGCCCCTTCTGCCACGTCATCATCCCACATGTACTACCACGTCAGCACCGTTGACCACCACGTCAGCATCATGGACTGCCACATCATCACCGTTAACTGTCACGTCAGCATCGTAACGGTCAACGTCGGTCAAAGGGTCAATTTGATAGATTTCATGGACTGGAGGGCCACATTGAGTGCACTTTTCGACGAGGGGCGAAATTGTATTTTTGGGTCGAATTCAGGGGCAAAAGTACCTCTTTAGCCTTATATTTTTAATATTTCAATTTAATTCAAACAATTTCTTAATTTTATTTTTCCTTAAAGATTAAATAAGCCCTCGAATTTTCTAACAAAATGAATTAAGCCCTCGAAATTTCTAACAAAATCAATTAAGCCCCTCTAGACATCTCATCATTCATATGTGGACTGACATGTTAGAATCATAAACCGCCACGTCAGCATTGTAAACCGCCACATCAACATCGTAACGGTCAACGACGGAAACCGTTAGTCAAAGGGTCGGATTGGTTAGTTTTTTGGGTTTGAGGGTGACATTGGGTGCAAAAAAACATTAAGGGCTTAATTGATTTTTTAAAATTTATTATCACATGTATATGTCATATTATTATCGTTAAAATTTTAAAGGTTTAACCAACATGATAATTAAAGAATGAGTAATTTGACAAAAATATATAAGTTGAGGAAATTTATCTTAAAAAATTAGGACCAGAATGTCAATAATTATAAAAAAGTTAAAAGTTGAGCATTAAATTATAACAAAGTTAAAATTTTAAAAAATAAAAAAAAGTTAAAAATAAAAAAAATAAAAGAAAAAAATAGTGGCGATGAAGATGGTGGCTAAATTATAACAAAGATTAAAAGTTGGTTAAATTTTTGTTATGTCAATTTGAAAAAGACAATTTTAACATTATTTTTAAATTAAGATGAAATCTTTTGGTGGGTCCCAAAAATTTATATAAGAGAATTTATTTAAAATTAAAATAAATAAATAAAAATAGTGATGTATATCAATGTATAACATTTGTAGTGTATATCAATGTATGACATTCATTGTAGACTCATCCCTTTGCATTACTCTTTTGGATAAAAATTTTCTGCCCCTTTTCCGTGCCTCTACTTATGCTCTAACACTAAAAACACTGCAAAATTAAATTTCAAGCCATAACCCTAAATTTTAAATACTAAACCCTACACTCTATACCCTAAAAAATACATCATATCCTAAATTTCATAAGCCCTAACCATAAACTTTAATCTAAAACCCTAAACTATAAACCCTAAACCTAATTTTAAGCGTGAGATATAAATAGGGGCACCGAAAAAGGAGAGGATTTCCATCCTACTCTTTTAGGGTAACTTTTACACTAATTGACATTTTTCCATTTTATTTTATAATTAAAGTAGTATAAATATGATTTTATACTGACTAATATGCAGTATTGTGTACATCTCTTTATGTTTATGTTTATATTTATTTATATTTTATAAGTTATTTATATTAAAGTATTAATTTAAACTCTGATGTAAAATTAGAACTTATTTTATTTATTTATGTATATAAAACAAAAAATTAAGCAAATTGTAATAAAACCTCTATAAATTAATAACCTTTCTAAAATAATATTTTTCGGTCTTGATTTGGGCCTAAGGTCTAAATTAATAATTTTGATAAATTGATAAGATAATCATTTCTGAAAGACCCTTATATGAATTTATGGTTCCTTAAATATTATAAATTAATAATTCTATAAAATTACAAATATAACTAGGACCGTAACCCCCTCGTCCCGGTCCGGACGCTTGACCGGTCCGAGTGGGCCACACGGGGAAAACCGAAGCGAAACCCGTTAAGGTTCCTCCTCGGTTAACGACCCAAAAAATTTATTTTTAATTTAATCTTTTCTAAGGGCTCATTCATATCCTATGTGGTCATAACATCGGAAAACCAAGCATTCATAGAACAATAACTCGAACAACCTATACAAAACAGTCCATTTTTATGTGATTAAACAGACCATTTCGAAACACCCTCAAGGTGTATCGAAACGCCTTGACCTGGTCAACACTTCTAAGCCTACACGAGGAGGCCGTATCGGAACGGAGGTCAACCGTTCCGAAACACCCTCCCTGGTCAACTTCTCGTGGTCAACGAGATTTTGACCGTTTCGAAACCTTTATACCCGTTTCGGAACACCTTCATCTCGCCAATTTCTCAAAATTTCAGTAGCGAAAGTGTACCGAAACAGCCCCTACACGTTTCGAAACGCTCAGCCAAAAACAAAGGGACCGTATCGAAATAGGGTAGCCCGTTTCGAAACGCCCTCTGTATGCAGACTGGTTTTAGCTGATTTAAGGCACAAGTGTGCCCCTAAACCCCCACTAAAACCTCCAACATCACACTAACAACAATCCTAAGGCAAACCAACATATAAGCATGCTTGAACATCATTATAACAAGGCTAAACTAAGGCACAACATCACAAAGCCATTCATCCATACATATCATTAAAGGTGTTAAGCTTCAACATAGCCAACACTTAGACAATTCTAGGTAGCAAAATACTAACATGGTTTCAAGCATGACATACATCCCAAAAGCCAATTTAACAAGCACAAACGAGGAGTCTAACATGCTCTTAAACAATATCAACAACAACATAATTCAAAAGCATCATAACACGATTACATGTCCCATTGCTTGACCATTACATCATAATTAAAATGTTCATACTTGGTAGCTAAACAAGCACCACGAAGCACACTTGGAGGCCCCCTTCTTGCACTTAGCAACCCACGAACTAAGTATCTGCATTGTCGAACAAAGAGAGAGCGTAAGCAATGAAGCATAGTGAGGGTAAGCTCTTTAAAAACAAACCTCGACAATGCAGGGTCCAAGCACGATCTCAACCAAGGTAAATGCATGATTACCAAAGGTCCTCAAGAGCCAAATGTTAAAGATGCATGAACAATATTCAATTATATGCCATGCTCATCAAGCTCTATTTCACAACATATGTAATCACATATAAACATCCAAATAGAGATCACATTTCAAAACACATTGATACTCGTATCAATCAATATTGGCACCTAGCTATGACCCGAATATGCGGATAAACACGATGGAACTCACATCCAACAACCACTTTACCTCACGGTGGGATTACACTCATCACCGGTTTCGCGAAGGGGATTCCACTCATCCTCATGCCCCGTCGATGGGATTCCACTCATCATCGACTAATATATAACAATTTCCGGGCGTACCCGTACTCCTCCTTGGTGACTCAACGCCACCAAGGCACGCGCGAATTTAGACTCATGTGTGCACACTAACATCCTAATGATCGATCATTTGTACTCAAGCATACTAGTGTCAACATTTAACTCATTCCATATTATTCATTTCAATCAATTCCGTGCTTAGCACGTACTCTCCATGATCACAATCATGAACCATTTCCATGCATGCCATAAACATCACAAATCATGTCTCATCTCACATGTATAACACATTATACATAAGCAATCATATCATAATTATTACGAGGCATATTCATCGAATACAAGTTCAACCAATGGCTCTAGATTAAGTTTAGGATTAGGCTACCACCCTAATCCTAACTCTAGGTGGGTCTACCAAGCCCGACCTAGTCCACATGCTCGAACCAAACATTTAAAACCACTTTAAACATTTAACCACTCACCTAAGCTTCCAAGCTCCAAGCCAAGCAATCAACCACCCTCAAGCTTCCGGATTTCTTCCCGATGCTTCCCTGACACAAGTTCTCGCTTCTAAACAACCTCAATACAATTCAAACAATCTCAAATCAGCCCAAGCATCAAAATACTAACCCGGAACACAATTCAAACACAATTCGCAATGTTTCAAGCCATGAACAAACCCCACATTAAGCAATCTTGGACATCCCCAAAACCTCATCCAAAAGCCATGTTTCCAATACCTTTTATACCCACAAATGATCCCAAATCAACCCCTAACCATAGCACTACCAATAGCATATCAATTTCAACCTAAAACAACCCCCAAAACTCACCCAAAACCCTCCAAAAACCCCATTCAAACCCAAATTCTGGAATTTGTTTAAAACCAAGAAAAATTCATATATGTTGAACCATTTAGCTCCTAGACTTCATAACTAACCATATTAAATCAAAACATTAAGCTTAACAACATAAAGTTTCCATTTTTAATCAAAATCTTCAAAACTCCATTTTCCAAAAATCTTAACGAAAATGAAAACTAAGTGTACTTTTGAAGAGAGGAGGTTGAGGAGAAGTCAAAAATGGTGTTACCTTTAGAAAATGAGTTGGAATGGAGAAGCTATGTGATGGAATAGTGATTTGTGTAGAGAGAGCTCTTGGTCGTTCAAAAATGTGAGATGGGGGAGGAAGAAGACAATGCTTTATTTTAGTAAAAGGGTTTTAAAATGAAGTCCCATTATTTACGGTTTTTCCATTAATGAAATGGCAATTCCCTTCTTTTCAAAATCTCTATGCAAGATGTAAAACAATTCAATTTAGTCCAACATTCAATTATTTGTTTTTGAAACCCGAAACTTAAAAGATTATTTTAATTATAAAACTGAGCCCAAATAATATTAAAATATTATTTTCACCCGACCCCTAAACCCGGGTGTTACAACTCTCCCCCACTTAAGGAATTTCGTCCCCGAAATTACCTGACGGAAACAAATACGAAAACTGCTCAACCATATCAGCTCTCCTCTCCTACCTGGCCTCTTCCACACCTTTATGCCTCCACAACACCTTGACCAACTCTATGGTCTTACCACGCAACACCTTGCTATCAGAAGCAAGTATCTCAACAGGCTCTTCATTGTAAGACAAATCCGGATTCAATTCTATCTCCTCAACGGGCATAACATGAGAAGGATCTGATCTATATCTCCTAAGCATAGACACATGAAAGACATCATGGATCTTCTCTAACTCAGAAGGTAACCTCAGACGATAAGCTACAGGTCCAATCCGCTCAACTATCTCATACAGACCGATGAACCTCGGACTCAACTTGCCCTTCCGGCCAAATCTCATTACCTTCTTCCACGGAGATACTTTCAGAAACACTTTCTCACCCACGGAGAACTCAATCTCTTTCCTCTTCAAATCTGCATAAGACTTCTGACGATCGGAAGCTGCTTTCAAACGATCACAAATCAACTTCACCTTGTCGGTAGTCCCCTTAAGCAAATCCGGCATAGGTAACAATCTCTGACCTGTTTCAGCCCAACAAATTGGTGTCCTACATCGTCTACCATACAAAGCCTCATAGGGAGCCATCTGAATACTAGATTGATAACTGTTGTTGTAAGCAAACTCAACTAAAGGTAGGTGCTTCTCCCAAGAACCCTGGAAGTCAATCACACAACAACGAAGCATATCCTCTAGAATCTGTATCACTCGCTCTGACTGCCCATCGGACTGCGGATGATAAGACGTGCTGAAATGCAAATGGCTACCTAGAGCACTATGCAAGCAACCCCAGAACCTCGAGGTAAATCTAGGATCTCTATTTGAAACAATAGACTTCAGAACTCCACGAAGTCTCACAATCTCACGGATGTACAAGTTTGCTAACTTGTCTAAGGAATCTGTAGTGTTCACTGCTAAGAAGTGAGCACACTTAGTGAACCTATCAACAATCACCCAAACAGAATTCTTCTTCGAAGGAGACAAAGGCAACCCCAACACAAAATCCATGGTGATCCTCTCCCATTTCCATTCCGGAATCTTCAAAGGCTGTAACAAACCTGAAGGAATCTGATGTTCTGCCTTCACTCTCTGAAAAACCATACAACGGCTCACATACTCGGCTACATCTTTCTTCAAACCAACCCAGAAGTAATCATTCTTCAAGTCACGATACATCTTGGTACTACCCGGATGCATAAAAAAGGGGCTCGAATGTGCTTCACTCAGAATCTGACGTCTCAACTCAACATCTTCTGGTACAACAATTCTATCTCTAAAGCACAACAAGCTCTCACCACTAAAACTATACTCGGTCGGTCTTCCTTCGGCTATATCCTGAACATGAGGAACTAAAGTCACATCTTGCAACTGCTTCTCTCTAATCAACCAAATCAAAGAAAGCTTCACTTGCAACTCGGTGATCAACCCACCATTATCGGACACACTCAATCTTGCAAACATAGCTCTCAACTCAACGACCACTTTTCTACTCAAAGCATCGGCTACTACATTTGCCTTACCCGGGTGGTACTCAATGGTCAAATCATAATCTTTTAACAATTCAAGCCATCTTCTTTGTCTCAAGTTCAACTCTTTCTGTGTCATCAAGTACTTCAAGCTCTTGTGATCGGTGTAAACTATACACTTCTCACCATACAAGTAATGACGCCAAATCTTCAATGCGAAAACAACCGCGGCTAACTCTATATCATGAATAGGATAGTTCTTCTCATGAATCTTCAACTGCCTAGAGGCATAAGCAACAACTCTTCTCTCTTGCATCAAAACACACCCTAAACCTATGTAGGAAGCATCACTGTAGATCACAAATTCTTTACCTGAAACAAGTTGTACTAACAATGGAGCATTTGCCAAAGCCTCTTTCAATTTCTCAAAGGCCTTCTGTCTTGCATCTGACCATTCAAACTTAACTCCTTTTTGCAACAATTTAGTCAAAAGAGCAGCTACTCTAGAGAAACCATCAACAAATCTCCTATAGTAACCGGCTAATCCTAGGAAACTCCTAATCTCGGTCACAGACTTAGGTTGTTTCCACTCAACAATTGCCTCAATCTTCGATGGATCAACACGGATACCTTCGGCCGAAACAACATGGCCAAGAAATACAACCTCTCGAATCCAGAACTCACATTTACTAAGCTTCGCATACAACTGGTTGCTCAACAATCTCTGTAAAACAAATCTCAAGTGCTCATCATGCTCTTCTTCAATCTTCGAGTACACAAGTATGTCATCAATGAAAACAACTACAAAACGGTCTAGATAGTCTCTAAAATTCTGTTCATCATGTCCATGAATGCTGCAGGTGCATTCGTGAGCCCGAACGGCATCACAAGAAACTCATAGTGACCATATCTAGTCCTAAAAGTTGTCTTCGGAACATCACACTCTTTCACTTTCAACTGGTAGTACCCGGATCTCAAATCTATCTTCGAGAACACTGAAGCACCTCTCAACTGGTCAAACAAATCATCTATGCGAGGCAACAAATACTTGTTCTTCACGGTCAACTGATTCAACTGTCTATAGTCAATACACATGCGCATACTACCATCTTTCTTTTTCACAAACAACACGGAGCACCCCAAGGAGAACTACTAGGCCTAATGAAACCACAGTCTAATAATTCTTGCAATTGAATCTTCAATTCTTTCAACTCTTTCGGAGCCATACGATACGGAGCTATCAAAACTGGGTTAGACCCTGAAACAGTCTCAATCACAAACTCAACATCTCTGTTAGGAGGTAAACCCGGCAACTCTTGAGGAAACACATCCGAAAAGTCACACACTGTTCTAATATCCTTCGGTCTAGCTTCACTCATATTCGGATTCATAACATAAGCTAGGTAAGCCCCACATCCAGAATCCATCAACCTATGAGCCTCTAAAGCTGACACAACATTAGACAAGAACTTAATGTTCTCGCCCACTACCACTACCTCGTAGTCATCAGAAAGTTTCAAGGAAATTCTTTTCGTCTCAAAATCCACACTAGCTCGGTGCTCAACTAACCAGTCCATACCCAAAATAATATCAAAGCCATAGAAAGGAAGTTCCATCACATCAACAGAGAACACATGACCCTGAATCTTCAGTGGACATCTCCTATACATACGTCTAACCACAACTGTCTCACCAAAAGAACTAGTCACATACATACCTACATCTAAGATCTCAACAGGTATATCTAACTTATGTTCATGCTCACTCAAAATGTACGAATGTGTAGAACCCGAGTCAACCAAAGAAAGAAAAGACATAGACTGTAACTCGAAATTACCTGCTATCACATCAGTGTCGTTCCCGGCCTCTCTCTGAGCATAAACTCTCGTTGGTCCTCCCGCCTCTGGTTGCACTGCCACAACATGAGCAAGGTTCCTCTGAGCATCTACCCTAGGTGCATCAACCCTAGGCTGGAAGTAGCCACGACCGCGCCCACAGCCTCTCTGAAAATCATTCGCTCTTGCAGGAGCCTGAGCAATGTTCAGTGCATGTGCCGCATGATGTGGAAATTCTCTCCTAAAGTGGTCCCTCGAACCATAGTTCCAACAAGCATGGAAGTTACCCCAACACTCACCAGTGTGTTGTCTCCCACAACGGGTGCACTCGGGCAAACGCCCTCCTCCTCTATGGCCCTGATGACCCCTACCATAATGGCCACCGCCACGTCTATGGTCAAACTGATGTTCGCCACCTCTATGCATCTTGGCATCTCTACTGTCAAAGTGGTTATGCCTCTTACCAGAACTGGAACCACCCGATCGTTTGGCCGAACTCAAACTGTGCTCTAAGTCCTTGGCCCTCGCGACCAATACATCAAAGTCTGAGTAGTCAGAAGCTAACGTGTACCTCTTGACCTCTTCGCTCAACCCATAGCGAAAACGGTTACAGCGTTCCACTTCAGTAGGAACCAACTCTGGAGCATACTGACTCAAGCGGACAAAACGGATCTCATAGTCAGTCACAGAAGCATCTCCCTGAGTAAGGGTCATAAACTCTCGCTTCTTCTTATCTAAATACCTTGGTCCCAAGTACCTCTTTCTGAAAGCAGACTCAAAGAAATCTCAATCAATCGCTGCCTCCGGAACTCCAGTAGTAATGGTGACCCACTAGGTGTAGGCATCACCCTAAAGCAAGGAAATCACACATCTCAATCTACGTGCGCCCACGCAACCCATCTGAGCTAAGATACGAACGGTCTTCTCCAATTATAACTTCGACCTCTCCGGAGTAGATCCTCTGAACTCTTCGGCCCCCAAGCTACGAAGCCTCTCCAAAGGTAGACTAGCATCCTCACACCTAGGCTGAGCTGCAGCCTGAGCTCCCGCAACTGCAGCCTGAAATGCTCCCGCTATAGCTTGCACTAGCGGAGTCATATCAATTCTGGCCGGACCTTGGCCACCTTGAGGTCCCTCTCCTTCAGCTCCATCCTCGCCTCCCACTCTAGGCGGAGGAGGTGGTGGAGGAGCTCCAACTCCTGCGGCCACCGGCCTTTCTATATGAGCCTCCATTCCAATCACCGGCTCAACAGGAGCCGCAACACGGGGTTCCTGGCGAACCACTCTCGGCCTACCCCTCGGCCTAGACATCGCTCACAAACGATGACTACAACCACAACAAACAAAATAAACAAGATTGGGTTAGCAAGACAAGGCTTCCAAGTGCTCAACTACGTTTCCCTCACTTAAAATTCTTTCCCGATGTAATAGTAGCAATGGGACTCTCAACAACATGCTTTTAAACAAACAATCAACATACTTGTCATACAAACAATCATACTTACAAAGCAAGCAAACACCGTGCATATCAATACAAAACTTGAACTTACCTCACTTAACTGCCCAAGGTCTCGGTAACCTTAGGCTCTGATACCAACAAGTGTAACCCCCTCGTCCCGGTCCGGACGCTTGACCGGTCCGAGTGGGCCACACGGGGAAAACCGAAGCGAAACCCGTTAAGGTTCCTTCTCGGTTAACGACCCAGAAAATTTCTTTTTAATTTAATCTTTTCTAAGGGCTCATTCATATCCTATGTGGTCATAACTGCGGAAAACCAAGCATTCATAGAACAATAACTTGAACAACCTATACAAAACAGTCCATTTTTATGTGATTAAATAGGCCGTTTCGAAACACCCTTAAGGTGTATCGAAACGCCTTGACCTGGTCAACAGTTCTAAGCCTACACGAGGAGGCCATATTGGAACGGAGGTCAACCGTTCCGAAACACCCTCCCTGGTCAACTTCTCGTGGTCAACGAGATTTTGACCGTTTCGGAACACCTTCATCTCGCCAATTTCTCAAAATTCCAGTAGCGAAAGTGTACCGAAACGGCCCCTACACGTTTCGAAACGCTCGGCCAAAAACAAAGGGACCGTATCGAAACAGGGTAGCCCGTTTCGAAATGCCCTCTGTATGCAGACTGGTTTTAGCTGATTTAAGGCACAAGGGTGCCCCTAAACCCCCACTAAAACCTCCAACATCACACTAACAACAATCCTAAGGCAAACCAACATATAAGCATGCTTGAACATCATTATAACAAGGCTAAACACTAAGGCACAACATCATAAAGCCATACATCCATACATATCATTAAAGGTGTTAAGCTTCAACATAGTCAACACTTAGACAATTCTAGGTAGCAAAATACTAACATGGTTTCAAGCATGGCATACATCTCAAAAGTCAATTTAACAAGCACAAACGAGGAGTCTAACATGCTCCTAAACAATATCAACAACAACATAATTCAAAAGCATCATAACACGATTACATGTCCCATTGCTTGACCATTACATCATAATTAAAATGTTCATACTTGGTAGCTAAACAAGCACCACGAAGCACACTTGGAGGCCCCCTTCTTGCACTTAGCAACCCACGAACTAAGGATCTACATTGTCGAACAAAGAAAGAGCGTAAGTAATGAAGCTTAGTGAGGGTAAGCTCTTTAAAAACAAACATCGACAATGCAGGGTCCAAGCATGATCTCAACCAAGGTAAATGCGTGATTACCAAAGGTCCTCAAGAGCCAAATGTTAAAGATGCATGAACAATATTCAATTATATGCCATGCTCATCAAGCTCTATTTCACAACATATGTAATCACATATAAACATCCAAATAGAGATCACATTTCAAAACACATTGATACTCATATCAATCAATATTGGCACCTAGCTATGACCCGAATACGCGGATAAACACGTTGGAACTCACATCCAACAACCACTTTACCTCACGGTGGGATTACACTCATCATCGATCTCGCGGAGGGGATTCCACTCATCCTCACGCCCGTCGATGGGATTCCACACATCATCGACTAATATATAACAATTTCCGGGCGTACTCGTACTCCTCCTTGGTGACTCAACGCCACCAAGGCCACGCGCGAATTTAGACTCATGTGTGCACACTAACATCCTAATGATCGACCATTTGTACTCAAGCATACTAGTGTCAACATTTAACTCATTCCACATTATTCATTTCAATCAATTCCGTGCTTAGCACGTACTCTCCATGATCACAATCATGAACCATTTCCATGCATGCCATAAGCATCACAAATCATGCCTCATCTCACATGTATAACACATTATATATAAGCAATCATATCACAATTATTACGAGGCATATTCATCGAATACAAGTTCAACCAATGGCTCTAGATTAAGTTTAGGATTAGGCTACCACCCTAATCCTAACTCTAGGTGGGTCTACCAAGCCCGACCTAGTCCACATGCTCGAACCAACCATTTAAAACCACTTTATACATTTAACAACTCACCTAAGCTTCCAAGCTCCAAGCCAAGCAAGCAACCACCCTCAAGCTTCCAGATTTCTTTCCGATGCTTCCCCGACACAAGTTCTCGCTTCTAAACATCCTCAATACAATTCAAACAATCTCAAATCAGCCCAAGCATCAAAATACTAACCCGGAACACAATTCAAACACAATTCGCAATGTTTCAAGCCATGAACAAACCTCACATTAAGCAATCTCGGACAACCCCAAAACCTCATCCAAAATCCATGTTTCTAATACCTTTTATACCCACAAATGATCCCAAATCAACCTCTAACCATAACACTACCAATAGCCTATCAATTTCAACCTAAAACAACCCCCAAAACTCACCCAAAACCCTTCAAAAACCCCATTCAAACCCAAATTCGGGAATTTGTTTAAAACCAAGAAAAATTCATATATGTTGAACCATTTAGCTCCTAGACTTCTTAACTAACCATATTAAATCAAAACATTAAGCTTAACAACATAAAGTTTCCATTTTTAATCAAAATCTTCAAAACTCCATTTTCCAAAAATCTTAACGAAAATGAAAACTAAGTGTACTTTTGAAGAGAGGAGGTTGAGGAGAAGTCAAAAATGGTGTTACCTTTTGAAAATGAGTTGGAATAGAGAAGCTATGTGAAGGAATAGTGATTTGTGTAGAGAGAGAGAGAGAGAGCTCTTGGTCGTTCAAAATGTGAGATGGGGGAGGATGAAGACAATGCTTTATTTTAGTAAAAGGGTTTTAAAATGAAGTCCCATTATTTACGGTTTTGCCATTAATGAAATGGCAATTCCCTTCTTTTCAAAATCTCTATGCAAGATGTAAAACAATTCAATTTAGTCCAACATTCAATTATTTGTTTTTGAAACCCGAAACTTAAAAGATTATTTTAATTATAAAACCAAGCCCAAATAATATTAAAATATTATTTTCACCCGACCCCTAAACCCGGGTGTTACAAGGACAACTTAGTAAAATATGATTCTATTGTTGTTTGCTTCTTCTTAAAATTTAAATTTAGATGTATTTCATCTCTATCTTTTCTTACTACATCCAAAAGTTATGGTGTTGCAGTAAGTTTATTTCCTTACCATACATGAACTTGCATTAAGTTTTAACTAGTACTACGTATTACAATGAACTTTGTTTTTTAGGGATATGTATTATATTTAATTATTCACATTGTACATGAACATCATTCAATTAGTCAATACAATGTATATGTTTTATTCATAAAGAATAATGTAGGTTAATTGAATCGGAAAAAAATCTCTTTAAAACTTTAAATTAATAAAATTATGTGATTCTGACATTATTAATTTATAGAGGTTTTACTATATATATGATTAATAGATTAAATAATATTGCAATGAATTATAAAAATAAAAATTATTTATATTATAAAATATTTTTATTTTTTATTTATTTATGAAAAAAGAATATATAAATAATTAAGAAGGAAAAAAGTATGGAACCCATTTAAATTTACAAGTTACAAGTGTTGCAATAAAAATCTAAAATATACAATAAAATATATTTGATAGATTATTGTGTTTTTTTCAATTAAAAAAATCAAAAAACAATTGCTAGACTTTTATGTATAGTTTTTTTTTCATTTCATCTAAATAATGAATTGTCATAATTAATGAACCATATACCCTATTAGGGATGCAAAAACATGTAATCGGATGAGTTTCAAGTCGAGTAAAATCGGGTACATGTCATTTTTTTATTTTGACTCGACTCGGGTCGAGTGCAGGTCCATTTTAGGTCGGGTCAAAATGGGTCGGGTCCGAAGCAAATAATTGACAGGTTAATTCGAGTTTGGATACACTTCAGGTCGGGTTCATTTTAGGTCGAGTCCATTTTAGGTCGAGTCCATTTCAGGTCGGGTCCATTTCAGGTCGGGTTCATTTCAGGCCAGGTTCATTTCAGGTCAGGTGCATTTCATGTCGGGTTATTTCAGGTCGGGTAGTTTCAGGTCGGGGTATTTTCGAGATTGGAATTCGAATTGAGTTTGAGTTCGGTACAAGTGTATAAGTAGTCAATAGACTTTAGTTTGGCCTTTGTCAATCGTCATTGATTTGGAGTTAATTGTTTAAAGTCATATCAAATTAAAATTATAAAATATTGGAGTAATTAAAAAATAATGAAAAGGGGGTCAATTTGGATTGAAAAGGGGTCAATTTGAATTAAAAATAAAGTTTCACGGATTATAATGAATACAAATATTAAATTAAAATTATAAAACATTAGACAAATTTAAAAGAAAACAATGAAAAAGGGTTAATTTGGAATAAAAATTAAGTTTTGGGGACTATAATGAACAAAAATATCAAATTAAAAGTATAAAAATTAGAGTAATTAAAAACAATAAGTAGAGGTCAATTTAGAATAAAAATAAAGTTTTAGAGTCTAGAATGAACAAAATTTCAAATTAAAATTATAAAGATGATGAATTAAAATATATATATATATATAGTGGTCAATATGGAATTAAAATAAAGTTAAGGGACTAGAATGAAGAAAATATCAAATTAAAATAATAAAACATTGGACAAATTAAAAAATAAACGTGAGTCAATTTGGAATAAAAATAAAGTTTTAGGGTATAGAATGATGAAAATATCAAATTAAAATTATAAAACATTAGACGAATTTAAAAACAATGAATAAGAGTCAATTTGGAATTGAAATAAAGTTAACGGACTAGAATGAACAAATTACCAAATTAAAATTATAAAACATCAGATGAATTAAAAAAACAATAAATAAGGGGTCAATTTGGAATTAAAGTAAAGTTTAAGGGACTAGAATGAACAAAATATCAAATTAAAACTATAAAACATCAGACTAATTAATATAGAGTTAAGGGACTAGAATGAACAAAATATCAAATTAATATTATAAAACATCAGACTAATTAAAAAAATAAAAAGTGGTGAATTTGGAATACAAATAAAGTTTAGGGACTAGAATGAACAAAATGTCAAAGTAAAATTATATATTATTGGACTAATTAAAAAAACAATTAGTAGGGGTCAATTTAAAATATAAATGAAGATTTAAGGGCTATAATGAACAGAAATATTAAATTAAAATTATAAAACATTGGATGATTTAGGGTTTATGGTTTATGATTTAAAGGGTTTAGGGTTTAGGGAAAATTCATTAATAGTTTAGGGTTCATACTTTGATAGAAATATACATATATACATACTTACATACATTAGGATTTAAGATTTAGGATTTAGGGTTTAGTGTTTAGTGAAAATTCATTAAGGGTTTAGGGTTTATACATTGATAGATATATACATACTTACATACATTAGGATTTATGGTTTAGGGTTTATCGAAAATTCATTAAGGGTTCATGGTTCATACATTGATATATATATATATACTCACATTAGGGTTCAGGATTTAAGGGTTTAGGGTTCTCGGTTAAGGGAAAAGTCATTAAGGGTTTAGGGTTCATACATTAATAGGTACATATATACATACTTGCATACATTAGGGTTTAGGGTTTATGGTGTAGGGTTAAGTTTAAGATTTAAGGGTTTAGGGTTTAGGGAAAATTCATTAAGGGTTTAAGGTTCATACATTTGGTAGACACATACATACTTATATACATTAGGGTTTATAGTTTTGAGTTTATGATTTAAAAATTTAGGTCGGGTTAACTTTTTACATCCATATACCCTATGACCTGACTAACAAGTACTTGTAAAATTCGGGTACTTAATTTTTACATGTCATGACATTTACGTCCTACACTTTTTATTACTCGAATCTTCGCGTACCCAATTATAAACACCTATAATAAACAATTGTCAACTTATCATATATTTACACTTTTTTGTTGGATACTAACTCGGTTGAAAATAATAAAATTACTTTTGTTTATATAGTACAGTAAATATTATTGTTGAAGTCTTGTTATCTTTTGACATATTTGCAAATCTTTACATAAAAATACTAAGACATAATTTAAGATTCGAATACACGACCATTTTTTTTTTGTAGAAAAGCTTGTTACCACTCTACTTCTCATCATTGATAATTTAGTTATAACAAATGACATTGTTTACATAAATTATTCAAAACGTAACTTATACTACAACTTAAACAAGATAATTTATAGGGTAAACTACTGCAGGGGTCACTTATGTTTAGCGTTTGTACAGAATTAGTCACCACTTTTGAAAAGTGCCTATTAGTAGTCTTCTACGTTTTCGATGTGTAAATACTTGGTCACTCCGACGTTAACTCCGTTAGTCCCCTAATGGATTGTTGATGTGGCGAAAGTAAAATAAGGATAAATTACTGCAATAGCCATTAAAATTTATCTCATGTACATTTTTTCTCCTCAATTTAAAAAAAGTAAACATTATAGTCACTAATAAAAATGTTTCTTTATAATTTCACCCTTAAATTTTTAAAAATTCATTTTTCAATCCTAAAACTTTACAATCAATTAACACAATAATATTATAAATGCTTAGATGAAAAATAGGTGCCCAAAATATACCCTTTGAAACTTAGGTGCCCAAATTGCTCCTATTTAATAACTCAAACATAAAAATTTAGTCCACTAACTACTAAAAAATTCGAGTTATTGGAATTTCTATTTTATAATTCAAACTTTATTTTGAATTTTTGAGTCGAGTTTATGAAATTATGAGTCGAGTATTTTCACATCAAACCAAAAAAAATAATTTTTTCGAGTCAAGTCGAGTTATTGGAATTTCTATTTTATAATACAAACTTTATTTTGAATTTTTGAGTCGAGTTTATGAAATTATGAGTCGAGTATTTTCACATCAAACCTAAAAATTTAATTTTTTCGAGTCAAGTCGAGTTATTGGAATTTCTATTTTACAATTCAAACTTTATTTTGAATTTTTTAGTCGAGTTTATGAAATTATGAGTCGAGTATTTTCACATCAAACCAAAAAATTTAATTTTTTCGAGTCAAGTCGAGTTATTGGAATTTCTATTTTATAATTCAAACTTTATTTTGAATTTTTGAGTCGAGTTTATGAAATTATGAGTCGAGTATTTTCACATCAAACCAAAAAAAATAATTTTTTCGAGTCAAGTCGAGTTATTGGAATTTCTATTTTATAATTCAAACTTTATTTTGAATTTTTGAGTCGAGTTTATGAAATTATGAGTCGAGTATTTTCACATCAAACCTAAAAATTTAATTTTTTCGAATCAAGTCGAGTGTTGCACTTCCCTACATATAATTTTTAATTTTAATCCGTGTTTGTCCCAAGAAAATTCCCGACTCATAATTTTTAGGTTTGATGTGAAAATACTCGACTCATAATTTCATAAACTCGACTCAAAAATTCAAAATAAAGTTTGAATTATAAAATAGAAATTCCAATAACTCGACTTGACTCGAAAAAATTAAATTTTTAGGTTTGATGTGATAATACTCGACTCATAATTTCATAAACTCGACTCAAAAATTCAAAATAAAGTTTGAATTATAAAATAGAAATTCCAATAACTCGACTTGACTCGAAAAAATTAAATTTTTTGGTTTGATGTGAAAATACTCGACTCATAATTTCATAAACTCGACTCAAAAATTCAAAATAAAGTTTGAATTATAAAATAGAAATTCCAATAACTCGACTTGACTCGAAAAAATTAAATTTTTTGGTTTGATGTGAAAATACTCGACTCAAAAATTCAAAATAAAGTTTGAATTATAAAATAAAATTCCAATAACTTGAATTTTTTAGTAGTTAGTGGACTAAATTTTTAAGTTTGAGTTATTAAATATGAGCAATTTGGGCACCTAAGTTTCAAAGGGTATACTTTGGGCACCTATTTTTCATCTAAGCATTTATAATATTATTGTGTTAATTGATTGTAAAGTTTTAGGATTGAAAAATGAATTTTTAAAAATTTAAGGGTGAAATTATAAATAAACATTTTTATTAGTGACTATAATGTTTAATTTTTTAAATTGAGGAGAAAAAATGTACATGAGATAAATTTTAATGGCTATTGCAGTAATTTATCCTTATTTTACTTTCGCCACATCAGCAATCCGTTAGGGGACTAACTGAGTTAACGTCGGAGTGACCAAGTATTTACACATCGAAAACGTAGAGGACTACTAATAGGCACTTTTCAAAAGTGGTGACTAACTCTGTACAGACGATAAACATAAGTGACCCCTGCAGTAGTTTACCCTAATTTATATTATAGATCATTAAAGTTAGTCTTATCTTTCAAATAAATCATATATAAATTTTTATTTTTGTCAAATTACATCATTTAACTTTAGTTGTTAACGGTTTAAATCACTTGTCTTAGACAGATACAAGGAAACCCTAGACTAAACAAATTAGGAAAAGAAAGAAAAGAATTAGAAAGAAATTGAATGTGGGCTTCATTCCATTATGATTGAATGAGCCTGGGTTCGGGTAACGCATATATTTTATAGCCCAATAAGAGACTAACAAACTTAATTATAGACCCAACTAATTTGTTATCTCAACAGGATGTACAACAGAAATCTGTTGGTCTACAAGGAATCAGCCAACTGTAGAGGGCCCACATCCATAACAATATACACAACTCAACATTCCTTCTACTTCCTTCTTCCTCCTCCCCCTTCTACTGCTCAATAGAATGAACACTCATTTTATGACGAAAAGTCTGAAAGTAAGCTTTGGATAGAGGTTTAGTTAAGCCATCCGCAGCTTGGTGCTGGCAGGTACATAGTTAACTTGAATTTTCTTTTCAGCCACCTTTTCTCGTACAAAATGCACATCAAGCTCAACATGTTTTGAACGAGAGTGGAAAACAGGGTTTGCCGACATCGCAACGGCACTTGTATTGTAACACAAGACCACTGACGGGAGGGCGGAATGAATCCCCAAATCATGCAGAACAGTATTAACCCACAAAATTTCAGAAACAGCATCGGCAACACTGCGATATTCGGCTTCAGAAGTGGACCGAGATACGAATTTTTGTTTCTTGGAACTCTATGCAACAAGACAATTATCCACATACACACAGTACCCAGTGGTAGACCGTCAATCATCGGGACTACTACCCCAATCCGCATCAGCAAAAGCTACAACATTTCCTATGCTCAGATCTGAAGGTCTAAACATTAAACCATAGTCAATAGTCCCTGCCAGATACCTTAAAATCTGCTTGACAGCATTCAAATGTCCTTCACACGGTTTGTGCATAAACTGTACAACACGATTCACACTAAAAGCAACATCAGGACGAGTGTGACATATATACAAGAGGGCCCCAACAATACTACGATACATATACGGGTCAGCTATGGGACTACCATCATCAGAAGTCAGTTTAATAGAAGGAAGCATAGGTGTTGGGGAAGACTTAGCTTGACACATCTTAGTCTTTTCAAGCAACTCTAAGATGAATTTTTTCTGACTAAGTATAAGAGCATCCCCAACTCTATGAGCTGCAAATCCCAAGAAAAATGAAAGGTCACCCAAATCTTTTAAAGAAAACTGACTATTCAAATTGCAAATGACATCTTCAACTACAGCTTTAGAGGACCCCGTAAGAATAATATCGTCAACGTATACCAAAACATAAGTGATGGTAGAATTGTGATGATTGATGAATAGCGAAGTATCGGCAGCTAATTCCTTGAACCCGACTGAAATAAGAAAATTTCGTAATTTAGTGTACCAATTGCGAGGAGCTTGTTGCAATCCATACAAAGCCTTTTGAAGATGACAAACAAGGCTTGTTCCATCAGTGACAGTTTGAGAGAATCCGGGAGGTTGATCCATAAACACTTCCTCATCCAAACCTCCATTAAGGAACGCATTGTTTACGTCCACTTGTCGAAGTCTCCACTTATGTGTAACAGCCACTGAAAGTAAGATGTTGAGAGTAAAGAATCTGACAACAGGACTGAACGTGTCACTGAAGTCTTGTCCGGGAACTTGTGAAAAAACTTTAGCAACTAAGCGTGCTTTGTAACGTGAAACAGATCCATCAGAGTTGTACTTAACTCTGAACAACCATTTGCAGCCCACAGTACGCCTCCCTTCAGGCAAAGGCACAAGCTCCCAAGTCTTGTTAGCAACCAGGGCATTGTACTCAGCCATGATGGCATCCTTCCAAGCTGGAACAGCGAGGGCTTGATCAATCGAACTAGGAACAGAATCCTCACTTAGAGCAGACATATAAGCCTTTGGCTTAAACACCCCTAACTTGCTACGGGTCAACATAGGATGCGAATTAACCAAGGTAATATTACGAACAAGAGGCACTTCATCCAGGTTAGGAACACAACTGGAAGTTGCAGCACCATCAACTGAGCAATCATCACGAGAACCAACACCCACTGGTGACTCACAAGCAGGAAAAGAAGCACATTCATTAGAACTAAAGCCAGCAGCAGTGCCCACATCTTCTGCAGTAGCCAAATCTACATGTTCACGCACAGAAGAACCAGTAGCAGGTACCTCACAACTCTCCATACCCACATCGTCTGAAGCATTAAAAGTTTGAGGAGCAACAGTGCTATCAGCTGTTGCATCAACACCTTCAACAGGTGACCTAACTAGTGGCACCTCATCAACTGAAGTAGGTTCATGTGGACCAGAATTAGAACTGAACCCTCCACGATCGTGAGAAGACTAACTTGAGGCTAGAGAGCTGAGAGTACCAGTCTGAGAAGGGTGCACAGCAGGGGAAACAATAGGCAATGAAGGGGAAATAAAAGAAGTCATTTTGTTACATTTAGAGCAAATGGATGTGTTTGAAGTAGCAGAAGGAAAGGTACTCTCATCAAAGACCACATGGCGTGACACTATCACTTTACCCTGAGGAGTTAAACACTTGTAGCCTTTGTGTTGCATGCTGTAACCCAAAAAGGTACACTGCTGAGAACGAAAGTCTAATTTGTGCTTCTGAAAGGGTCGAAGATGAAGAAAGCAGGTGCAGCCAAACACACGAAGGAAGGAATAGTCTGGTTTTTTGCCAAATAATTTCTCAAAAGGACTCTGGTTCTTAAGAACTCTAGTTGGTAGTCTATTAATGAGATGCACTGTTGTGACCACAGCATGTGACCAGAACTTAATAGGCAAAGAGGCTTGGTTGAGAAGAGTGAGAGCAGTCTCAATAACATGGTGGTGCTTACGTTCAACCACTCCGTTCTGTTCAGACGTGTGAGGACACGTAACCCTGTGCTTAACCCCAGCTTCAACAAGCACACGAGATAAACTACGATACTCACCTCCCCAATCACTCTGCACTTCCTTAATTTCAGCAGAAAACTGAGTTCTAACAAGACTAGAAAATAACTTGTAAGCATAAGTAGCCTGAGATTTATTCTTAAGCAAGTATAACCAAGTGTGTCTAGTACACGCATCCACAAAAGACACATAATACTGAAACCCATCAGATTGTGTGTGTGCAGGTCCCCATAAGTCAGTAAACACAAGGGCAAAAGGCTCAGTATAAACACTACAGGAGTCAGAGAAAGGCAGTTTATGGCTTTTTCCAATTCTACAAGCAGTACAAACCAAGTCTTTATTTACACTAGAGTCAATAGCAACATTACAGTCATGTAAAACTTTTGCAAGAGTCGCAGGGGCAGGATGCCCTAAACGACGATGCCAAACATCAAATTCACCCTGTTGACATATATGCAAGCTAGACTCAACATTATTAACAGAAGCAAAGGTACTATTAAAAGCATAAAGACCATCAGATTCATCACCAGAAAGCAGCTTAACATTCGTACGCTCATCACGAACAATGCATCGATCAGCATGAAATTCAAAGTACACCACGTTGTCTCTAGCACACTTCGAAACCGAAACCAAATTTTTAGTTATTTGAGGAACCGGCAACAAATCGCGCAGTAAAATATTATGAGAAGCAGTAGCAATTGAATTAGAACCTACTTTCGAAATATTCAAGCCCTTACCATCACCAACCAAGAGCTTACCTGGACCGGAGAAGTCAGAGCATTGATGCACATTAGAGGCGTCGGGCGTGACATGGTGAGTAGCCCCTGTATCGGCATACCACTGTGCAACATTCGATCCAGTAGACGTTGTCACATGAGCACACTGAGGGCACGCATTAGAAGTAGCACCAGCAGCACCCACATCCACAGAACACACATTCGCAGAAGCAGATTGATTGTCCCCGTCATTGTTCCGAAAGAGACTGGCAGAGACACCAGCAAAACTCTGATCAAACCTCTTGAAGCACCGATCAACAAGGTGCCCCATCTTTCCACACAGCTGGCGCTGGAACCGACTTTTGCCCCGACCACGCCCTCCAGAGGAGACATTCTGACGATAAGGTCGTTGGTTGGAACCACCAGAAGCACCCTGAGATGTCGACGAAACTTGAACTGTATTTGCACTCGTAGGAGGAACATTCTCTTGATCAAACAACCCTTGCTGGGCTTCAGCATCGACGAGGATGGTAGTAACACTGTCAAGAGATAGCGTCTCACGGCTGGCCGTAATCACCGCAACGAAGGGCTTATATTCAGCCGGTAGACCTCCCAAAATAGTTGCGATATGCTCGACCTTTGAAACGGGACTGCCACACGAAGCCAAAGAGTCACAGATCTCCTTGACTCTGGAAATGTAAGCACGCATACTGAGATCCCCTTTTCGAACGGTTCGAAGCTTGAAATGCAGACTCATGAGAGTAGTGGTGGACCGGCTACTAAAGTAATCGACAAGGATGGACCAGATCTCGGTCGTGGTTTCCGCGCCGACGAAATTCGTTAACAAATGCGGACTCATGGTTGACAGGATCCAGGACGAGAGGGCATTGTCCTGAACCAAAAAGTCTTCATACAGATCATTATCACACTCAGTACCGTCAGCACGACGGATCTTGGCCGGCGGTGCTTTACGAGCGCCAGTGAGGTAGCCTTCAAGACGGTGACTCCGAACGGTCAGAAGGACATGATGCTTCCAGATCAAAAAGTTCGAGTCATCCAAGAGCACATTGACACGCTTGCTTGCAAAGAATTTTCCAGATCGTGACAAATCAGCTTCTCCGTCACCGGTGGAATCATCAAGACGCGCCATCGAGACTCAAGGATCCAGAACACCAGAGAACGAAAGCAAAAGACAAGACGACGGACACCGAGAGAACAACGAACACCGTCAGAGATTGACGACGGACGGCAGCGGCAGAAGCATGCAAACGGCGACAGGATCTATCACGGCGAATGATACCATCTTAAACAGATACAAGGAAACCCTAGACTAAACAAATTAGGAAAAGAAAGAAAAGAATTAGAAAGAAATTGAATGTGGGCTTCATTCCATTATGATTGAATGAGCCTGAGTTCGGGTAACCCATATGTTTTTATAGCCCAATAAGAAACTAACAAACTTAGTTATAGACCCAACTAATTTGTTATCTCAACAGGCTGTACAACAGAAATCTGTTGGTCTACAAGGAATCAGCCAACTGTAGAGGGCCCACATCCATAACAATATACACAACTCAACAACTTGTAATAATACCGTTAAATTATTTAACATAAAAATTGATGAACACTCCTAGTTTGCATAAATTTTATATATTAATAAATTAATATTAGGCTAACATTTCAAATATATTTTTAAAACTTTTCTTATACTAAAACATTGCATTAAATTGGTCAATATTGTTCAGATTATACTTTAGTGTAACTTGATTACGAAGAAAAATTTTAACAAAACAATATATACTTAAAAAAATGAATAACGTAATTTGATGAAATTAAATAAGTTAAAACTAAGTTCAATTATATATCATCTAAGTTGCTCATCCCCTTGTGTCCTGGTAGCAAAGGTAGATGTTTATCATCTCTTGGGACCCGGGTTCGAGCACCAGTAATGCATGTTGTGTGTGCCGTCTTTGAAAAGACTAAGAAAGTTGAATAGATGTTACCTTTGCATCGCACCAGCATATTCAAAAAAAATATATCATCTAAATTATTCTTTAAACAAATTACCCAAACTTCTAAAATTAGAAACCTTTAAACAAACAAAATATTAATAAAAACACACACATATATACTAAAATAAAGTAAACTTGAAAATTGGATGTATCATTTATTCCTTACTTATTAGAGTACCAACAATTAAAAGGATGTTTCAAAATTCCAAACCATTTGTATGTTCCAAAATGAATGTAAGTTATGACATAGTATTGATTACTCTTTTATTTGTTTAAGCTGTGACAAATAAATATAGTTTGATATAACATGAAATCCAATCAAGACAATTACAAATATGATTGATGTTGGCTTGCCATATGTAACACTTTCGGAATTTTTCTGCACCAGTTGATGAATCATGCCAACACAAACTTATTAATGTAATATTGGGTTTTCAAATTTTCAATTCAGTCACGAAATTTATTTTCGTAAAAAAATATAAATATAAATATTAAGATTTCAATTTTAAGTTTATTAATGAATTCAATCAGTTGAATTAAACTTCGATTCATTTTTTGTTTAACTATCTGTATCTAATTTATTGGTTGATTCATTCAAATCGGATACCACTGAGACTCGTTATGGATGTGACACTCTCAACCCAATTTATTTCATTCACAACATAAAGATTCGAATCTCTAAACTTACTTAAAGAATTTATTCTCTCATCCCAATAAACCAATTGGTTCTCGGTGCTTTCACTTGGTTGAATCCATTAACTACAGTTAGATGTATGCAATAGTGTTAGAGGTTAGCCAGGTAGTGTTTCTGTAGCACTACTTAATATTAATAATGGCGATTACTACCTTGTACATGACTTGTGATCATTGTCTCCTTCTCGCCATGCATGGGAGTCTGTGCTTATAAATTGAGCTAATGTCTTTCAGCTGGACAGAAACTAATTACGTACATTGCATTCATTTCCATGCAAAGTGCTGCGAAAAATATAAAAGAAGCAAAGCTCTATATGAAACTCGCAATTTCACAAACAGCTGCCTAGATTAAAACTAGCAAACTTGAACATTCATGATTATTGCATTCGCTGCCATTGAATTTCATCATTTGTTTCCGACATTGAAATTCCACAACGTGCTGAGTGACGCATCATTGTCGTCGAGAAGACATTGCCTCTGCAAGAAACAGACAAACGCAACACAGTCAAAGGAAACACATGATTTTTTCTGCAGATACATACATGTATGTATGTTTGTATGAATGTATGTTGGCAGTCACATGTTTACATTACTGTTGATGATTAATTCTGAAAGAAACACTTGTGAGTTTTCTTGACAAGGTGATGGTTGAAGATCCGGTACATTACAAGACACAGCAATTGCATGTTCTTTTCAGTCAATAGTCAAATTTCATGTGTTTCTGTTACCTGTCACAACTCACAATGCATATACCATAATACCAGCTACTATTAATATATACATGCATCTAACTCATTGATTTCGTGTCTAAAACTTAATTGAATTCCACTAAATCTGTCAATTATACAGTCTGGTTTGTAAGTAGTGTTGCAATCGATGTTGTAACAGTCGTTCCAATGTTGAATGTAATAACTGAAAGAATATTTTAAAAAACAAAACGAAGATCAAAATTATTTACACAATTTAACTAAAAAACTCAAATTCTAAACCTTAGACACAAAACAATCGAGACGACGTCCCGACATAAATTGCAGGAAGCCACATGCACGAAAATAGTGCTTCTGGTATACGAATTTAAAGGATAATATTGGATGCATTTATTCACGGTTATTGGTTTTAGGCTTCTCTCACGGCCATCCAATCAATTTGAAGTATGAGTTTGTATAAACTATACATACATGCATAGGTTAATGGTCATTCAAAAGTCTTAAATATAAGATTTTATTTAAAAAATCACAATCATTTAATGTATAACAAAACCTTAAAAGTTTCTAGTAAAAAATATTCATTCAATGTAGTAAACCTTAAACCCTAAAATCAAAACCTTAAATTCTAACCCTAAAACCTAAAACTAAAACTTTAGCCATAAACCTAAACCATAACACTAACCCTAACTATATCTCTAAACACTAAACCCTAAATTATAAATCATAGTCCTAAACTTTAAAATCTAAACCCTAACTCTAAACCTGAAATTTAATGATATATTTGATTTAAGGAGAGTTATGGAAATAATATTCAAATATCCAGTTTACAACTACAAAAATCCAGTTTTAGTATATGATTTAAGGAGAGTTATGGAAATAATATTTGATGCAATAATGATATATTATTTTTTATTTATAAACAGTCAATACATTAGAGGTATTTTTTTTAATAAATTTTCAAAATTCAATTATAGAATGTCAATCGAGTCTTAGTTTAATTGAAATTTTTAAGAGATTATAAGTTTGATACACTCGAATGTAATTGTCTCTTATTTAAATATTTATAAGTAATTTAAATGTGGATACAAAATCCAATCATGGGTTTATTAAATATCGATTATTCATAAAAGTAGTGTAAGTGATGCAAGAGCTTTGCTTAATATATAATTATTGTGTAATCATATCCCCATTGCTTGTTAATTTGTACAACAATGAACGACACGACAACAATTATAAGATACTCCATTTAAAAAAAACCCTCCCTCTCCCAACTAACCGTTTATCAATTAAAATGATAACAAATGTTTTGCTGAATAAAAAACCTTATTTTAACCTTAATAATTAACCAAGCCGCCTCCCTTTTGTCATGCACTCGCAAGCCAAACTAAATCCTAATTTTCTTTTGGGTAAACTACACTGGTGGTACCTTAACTATGCCTGTAATCCTACTTTGGTCCCACAATTATGTTTTTCGGCAAAAAGGTCCCTTCCGTCACATAGTTTTCTTATTTTGGTCCCTCGACGTTAAAATCCTAACGTTTTTGCTGACTTGGCTTATTTTATATTTTCCCCAATTTCCACCTCATTTATTAATAAAATAAAACCATATGACGTGTAAAAACAGTTGGCTTTATAAAAAGATGTTCATAATTAAGGGCCATAACCCTAATTTTCTATTTTCTCTCTATTCCTTTCTTCACTTTGAAAGAGACGACTTGAAGAAGGGCTTCCCAAATTGAAGCTGATTGAAGATGGAAGGATCAAGAATGAACAGATTTTGTTATTGTGACTGTCCATGCGAGCTAAAAACAAGCTGGACAGTAGAGAATCCTGGCAGAAGATTTCTTGGCTGCCCAAATTTCGGCAAAAAAAGTAAGAAATGTCGATTTTTTGAGTGGGTTGATGCTGAAATTCCTGAACGCCCAAGAATGATCATTGCTGGGTTGTTAAAAAAAAGAAGGGCCATGGAGCACGCGAGGAATAGAGAGCGAATGTTTTGGATTATATGTGTTGTTGTTCTTGCCTATATGGCATTTTTAGGGTAATTTCTGGGTTATTGATGTTTCAATAACTGCCATGAATGGAATTATGGGGTTAATTTCTGGCTTTGTAGGTTTTTGATGTATTTAGGGTTTAATAGGCTTGTGATATAATGGAAAAATTGATGTTTAAGGGTTAAGATTTCTAATCTGGTTTAGGGTTTAGTAGGTTTATGTTGTATTGGGATTTAGGGTTTATTGAGGGTTGATGTTCAACTTTTGTTAATCTATGTTTCTATCAATGAAATGAAGCCATTTAGCTTTCTGAAAATGTTCAACTATTATTACCATTCAATATAACACAAAGATGTGATCTCTATTCCATTCACAAGGACACAAAGAAACATTGAATTTTACTGAAATTCTTCAATATATTGCTACTCAAAATAGCTTCATACACCCTTTCAAAATAACTGCTAATCAATGTTTAAATTAGCAGTTGTTAATGTCATCAAATGACACAAAAAATAGGTATACATCTAAATAGTTTCATACACCTAAAATGACACCCTTTCAAAAAATAGCTTCATACACCCTTCAACATAACACAAAATAGAGAAGCTATTGTCATTTTCAGTTTCATCATCAAATTTTTACCTAAATAGTTTAAAGTAGAAAACAAAATAGATTCAGCAACAACTTCTTCAATGAATTCAAAGATTTCTTGAAGGTTGAGTTGTTGAACTTTTTTGGCTGTTGTTGAGCATCCATCTAACAACTTGAATTGGGGGTGGTTGTGTTGAAGCTTGCTGGGCAGGAACACTTGTCCTTGTGGTTGTTTGAGCCTCTTGGGTAGGGGCACTACTGGCTGGTGCAGGTTGTTTCCAAGTGCCATGAGAAGGCCTTTTTATCTATATAAGAAAAAGAATAGTTAGTCTTCAAGATCATTTTAAATTAGAAGTGTTATGTT
Source organism: Hibiscus tridactylites (assembly GCA_958450335.1). NCBI lineage: Eukaryota > Viridiplantae > Streptophyta > Magnoliopsida > Malvales > Malvaceae > Hibiscus > Hibiscus tridactylites. Next base: position 5,503,301 of record OY288272.1, on the reverse strand, counting down.
GAAAAATACATAAATAATACGCACTGGGAGTTTAGGTCTTATTGTAGGTGGTGGTTGTCTTGAAGGTGGTTGGAGCCTGGTGGAAGTGAAAGTTGTTGGTTGTTGCTGAGGAACAGTGGTGGAAGTTGTTGGCTGTTGCTGAGGAACAGTGGTGGAAGTTGTTGGAGCCTGCTGGGGATGTGCACTTCTGGTGCGAGGAGTTCTTGAACTTGAACTATTTCCACCAACAATGCCTTTGCATGTCCTGACATTGTGGCCAGTTTTCTTACACTTAGAACAGCTAAGTGTTACACCTTTCTTAGTAACTCTAACACCTTGAATAATGGGTTCATCAACTTCTTTCCTCCTTTTTTTGTGAGGTCTGCCTGGTGGTCTTCTAATGGTTGGAGGTAAGATGGGTTCACAGTATGTTTGTCTAGCCCATTGATCAGGACCTCTGACTGGGTTCATCAAATGAGAGTATATTGCTTGTTGAGTGATCTTTTTGTAACAGTCATCCACATACGACTCAGGTCTCTCCTCTTTCATCAGCATGGCTGCGATTGCATGGTGACATGGAATTCCTACCAAAATATATGAAACATATTAAACATAGTATAAACATAGTATTGGTCCATATGAAACTAGGTATAAACATAGTATAAACATATTAATTACATGTCAAGTCCCACTTTCTGCATGAACACGTGTGCTCTGTCAAGTTCACAACATGCTGGGAATGTGGTCCATATGAAACTTGGTATTTATTGCCACCAGCATTGGTAGCCCAACACCTACATTATAACAACTTAATCATATAACAACTAATATTTTTCTAACCATGTAAGAACTACTACATAGATAGATTAAAGAAGGGAAAACTAATATTTTTCTCATTCAAATTTACTGTATACTCAATCTAAAACTACTTAATCATATAACAACCACTACATTAACAACATAGCCAGGGGACCAAAATAGGAAGACTGTAATAGTAAAGGGACCAACTTAGAAGGACTATAATAGTCAAGGGACCAAATTAGGAGGACTATAATAGTAAAGGGACCAATTTAGGAAGACTATAATAGTAAAGGGACCAATTTAAGAGGACTATAACAGTCACAACAGTTAAACATTTGACATTATTGGCAATCATTGATAAGGTAAATTCTAAAGTTAAACAGCTACTACATAGATAGATTTGAATTCTAAAGTTTAACATTACCTTGCTGACATTTGCATTGATGTTTCTAACTTCTTCTGAATCTTTGGACATAAAGGTCCAATCCACTTATCAGCTTCATCAGACTTTTTTGTAATCCTTTGCATAATTTTTGTCTTAATTGCCTCCAACATGGTTATGATTGGTTTTGTTCTTGTTTCAAGAATAAACTGCAAAAAAAAGTTAAATATAAGTAACTTTGGACAAACAAATATGCACACAATTAAAATACATATTACCTTATTGAAAGACTCGCATAAGTTATTCAGTAGCATGTCACATTTGGTTGTTGTTGGAAAAAATGCCTTGCTCCAGTTTCTAGGATCCTTCTCACTCAACCAGTCATAAGCATCTCTTGATAGAGATTTTACTTCAGACATGGCATCTTCATATTCTCTATCATAAGTTGCTCTGGCAGCTTTCCACAAGCCATCCTTAAGTGCTTTTCCACTGTGTTGTTTCTTGAAATTATTGTACAAGTGTCTCACACATGTTCTGTGATTAGAATGTGGAAACAGTTCTCTCAATACATCAACCAGTCCCTACATTTAAGACAAAAACAAATAAGCAGTTAAATTTCAAGTCAATTATATAAAACATGTAACATAACAAATAATAGGTGATGATATTTACCTTCTGTCTATCAGACATGAATGAGATGTTGTGTGAGTTGTTCAACTCTAAATCTAGGGCCAGAAGTTCAAGAAACCAGAACCATGATTGATGACATTCACTTTCAACAGCTGCAAAAGCTATGGGATATAGGCAGTCATTTGCATCAATCCCAATAGCAGCTAGCAAATGACCTTTATGATACCCCTTTAGGTGACATCCATCAATACATATAATAGGCCTACAACCAGCTTTAAACCCATCTTTGCATGCTTGCATGCAGATATACACCCTTTCAAATACTCTCTCATCTAACTTACAGATAGTGGTGGTCCCAGGATTGGTCAACCTAAGTTCCCCAAGATAATCATAAAGCAAACCATATTGTTCTTTGTGTTTGCCCTCAATAAGTTCAATGGCAAAGTCCCTTGCCCTATACAACTTAGAGTGATGCACAGGATGCACATAATCTTTCTTAACAGCTTCATGTAGGGAAGTTATAGAAAATTTTCTGTCAGCCAGAAAAAAATGTAGGTACTTCCTACCTATAAACTTGGATGTCACCCTACTATTTTTGAACTCTTTACTGCAACAATGTTCATTTTGAATGGACTTAATTTGCCAAGTTTTATCCTGGGGGTCTTTAGGATTTTTTCTTCCTCCCGTTAGTACCCATGGGCATCCAGGCTTGCAAATCACCTTCACCCTTCGATTGTCATTTTTTTTGAACTTTAGACCTAGTTTATTCTGCAAACCAAAATTCATAAATGCTTCCTTTAACACCTCTCTATTGGTAAAAAGCATACCAACTTTTAGCTCAGGATTCTCCATGTCCAGCTCATCATTAAATTCTGCAAATCTTTTCTTCCTAACACCACTAGTTGAATCAGAATCTGACTCATCTACACTATGTAGTGAGTCAGAATATTCAGTTTCTTCATTATTTTGTACCATTTTTTCACTTGCAACCCTTTCTTCCTCGAAATGAACCCTAAACTGATTTTTAAATCTACTATCACTAAATAAAGGCTCCATATCATCTTCAACATCTTCAACAGAATAATCACTATCCTCAAAGTCAGATTCAGATTCACTAGCTAAGTACTCAGAATCTGATGAGTCAGAATAAGTTTGGGGTTCAGTTTGTGGTTCAGTTTGGTGTGCAAAAATAGGTTCAGATTGGGGTTCAAATTGTTCATCTTGAGATGCAAAAACAGGTTCAGTTTGGTGTGCAAAAACAGGTTCAGATTGGGGTTCAAATTGTTCATCTTGGGATGCAAAAACAGGTTCAGTTTGTGGTACAAATTGAGGTTCAATTTGGGCTACAAATGGTTCATCTTGGAATGCAATATTAGATTCAGTTTGAGTTTGGGGTTCAAATGAAAATTCAAATTCAGGATCAGCTTGGGTTTGGGGTTCAAATGAAAATTCAGTTTGGGTTTGGGGTATAAATGGTTCATCCTGGAATTCAAGATTAGGTTCAATTTGCGATTCAAATGGAGGTTCATCTTGGGGTGCAAGAAAAGGTTCAGTATGTGGTTCAAATGAATGTTCAACTGGGGGTGTAACAACAGATTCAGCTTGGGATTCAAATGGTGTATCTTGGGATGCAAGGAAAGTTTCAGTTTGGGATTCAAATGGAGGTTCATCTTGGGGTGCAAGAAAGGGTTCAGTTTGGGGTGTAACAAAAGATTCATGTTGTGATTCAAATGGTGTATCTTGAGATTCATGTTGTGGTTCAAATGGAGGGTCAAATTCAGCTTGGGATTCAAATGGTGTATGTTGGGGTTCAAATTCAGAATCAATTTCATTATAACTATAAGGGTTAGGTTCCTCATACTCAAACTCAGTTTCATCTTTTGACCCTAAACCCACACTTTCATCCATTTCAACCAAGTAAATATGCACATGATGGTTCTTAGGTAAGTCAGCTACCATGTTCAAACAATCACTATCAGATTTCAAAGCTACAACCTTAAATGACACTCCATGTACTACTCTAAAGGCTTTCACTGTTTTAGTTATCCCTAGAGTCTCAATCATGTGAGCTAATTCAAACATAGAAACTTCATCAACATCACAGAAATCAAAATAAGATACCAGGTTGTTGTTATACTTCAGTTTGCGTGAAGTGACAAAAGAACCACCATGGTGTATAACTGCTGTGAATAGTTGAGACTTGGGGGCTGCAAAAAAAAACAATAAACTATTGTCAGTTGCAATTCAATAGAATAAACCATTAAAGAATCATAAACAATGTAATATTTTCAGTTGCAATTCAATAGAATAAACTATTAAAGAATTGTATGACCCACTACCCATGTTTTTTTCGATAAAAATATAGTGGTCCACCAGTAAAGACAAAAACATGTTTTTTTCGATAAAAGGTAAACACCAGAAAACAAATTAGTAAAGACACTTTTTGGTTTCCCTTTGATTCTCAGTTTCCAAACCATTAAATAAAGTACTATTTCCAGATAAAGAAACATCATAACTATAAACTTACCATATAGAGGGCTTGGTTTCCCTTTGATTCTCAGTTTCCAAACCATTTCGTGTTGAACCCCAAAATAGGTGTTTGATTCGATTTTGGGTGCGATTTTTTTGGTGAAGAAGAGCCCTAGAAATTCGAATCGATTAAAGTCTATTTGGTGTTTGATTTTGGGTTAAAGTTTCTGGAGAGGAAGAACCCTAGAAAATCGATTCGATTTTGAAGATTTGGTGATTGATTTGGTTATTGATTTTGGGTGAAAGTTTCTGGAGAGGAAGAACCCTAGAAAATCGATTCGATTTTGCAGATTTGGTGTTTGATTTTGGGTGAAAATTTCGGGAGAGAAAGAACCCTAGAATACGATTAGGTTGATTTTAGGAAAACTGATCTGATTAGAATGGGTTTAGGCTTAGTGTCGTTTCAACTATTTTTACACGTCATATGGTTTTATTTTATTAATAAATGAGGTGGAAATTGGGGAAATATAAAATAAGCCAAGTCAGCAAAAACGTTAGGATTTTAACGTCGAGGGACCAAAATAGGAAAACTATGTGACGGAAGGGACCTTTTTGCCGAAAAACATAATTGTGGGACCAAAGTAGGATTACAGGCATAGTTAAGGTACCACCAGTGTAGTTTACCCTTTTCTTTTAAAAATAATACTCCTATGTTTTTATCTATGTGTAAAAATATTGTATACACTGGGAGTGAAGAAATTATTTTTCACAAGTTTATAGCTTTTAGAGCTTAGGGATTAAGGTTAGAGTTTAAGTGTTTGTGGTTAGATGTTAAAGATTATGAATACATTTTATGGTTTGAAGTTTAGAGTTTAAGGTTTAGAGGCCTTAAAAGAGATATGTGACAACTTTAGAAGCTCGCTTGTGAAAAATAACTTTCCACTTACAATACAACAAATAACTAACTGATTGTATAAAAGTGTTTGGTAAAAATAAAATTAACTGATAGTTGATAGTTGTTTGGTTATTTAAACAAGTAAAATGACATAAAGGTTCGATACTTGTTTAATTAATTTGATTATGAAAAATATTTTTTAAAAAAATAACATTATTAAGCATATTTGAAGGATCTATACGTCAATTTATTATTTATATAATTATTTTTAATACACTTTAATTAATTATTAAATTTAAACACAAATATAAATGTGTGAGAATAGAAAGAAAAAAAACAAAAAGTATTAGTTTACGAATGTCACAATGTAAATACATGAGGGTGAAGAATTAAAATAAAAAAAGGTTAAATTTGGGTTATTTAGAGATTTTTTATGATTATTAAGGGTAAAATTATCTTTATAACTCTACCATATTCACATATGAACTATACCATATTCTCACTTTCATACATAACATTTTAAAATTCTCGGTTTCATACACATGGTATTTCGCCGTTAACGAGTTTGCACACTTCCGTCACGGAAGCTGACGTGGCATGTACGGAAGATAATGTGGCATTTTTTTAAAAAAATCACTATTTATTTAAAGGCATAATAGCCGAATTGGTCCTTCAAGGTTTATTATTTTTCAAATTCAACCTTAAAAGTTTATTATTTTTCAATTTTGACCTTAAGAGTTGAAAAATCCTAAACCCTAAACATAAATCATAAACCCTAAAGTTTTAAAAAAATCTAAAACCTAAACCTTTCATTATAAGTCCTTAACACTAAATCCTAAATCTTGACATCTAAAACACTAAACCTTAAAAATTCTAACCCTTTTTCCAACCGCCAACTCTGGTCACCCACCAGCGGACCGTTATAACCTCCGGCGATCGTCCCCATAGCTTTCCCAATTCCATCCGACTTCGCCTAAGCTTGTAACGTCTTCAGCCGTGACCTCCATCGACCACTTGAAACCCTCTGACGGTTCAATTTTCTGTCACTGCTCTTAGACACACTGTTCGACGATGTCCATCGACACAAGGAGAGGTGGATCTGGGTAAAAAGACCAAGCGATAGGGGTAGTTGAACGGGGCTAGGTCAAAACGATAGGGCTTGCGACGGATCTGGGTGGTGACGGGAACTTAAACGACCAAGGGAGTTTCAAACGGTTGATAGAGACCACGGCTGGAGACGTTACATGCATGAGCGAAGTCGGGCGAAAGTGAAAAAGTTATGGGGGCAATCGCTGGAGGTTGTAACTGCCAGCTGGTGGGTGATCGGAGCTGGTGGTTGGAAAAGGGGTTAGAGTTTTTAAGGTTTAGTGTTTTAGATTTTAATATTTAAGGTTTATGGTTAATGATTTATAGTTAAAGGTTTAGGGTTTAGGGTTTAAATTTTTTAAAACTTTATTATTAAAGTTTAGGGTTTAGGATTTATGTTTAGGATTTAGAATTTTTAAACTTTTAAGGTCGAAATTAAAAAATAATAAGGTTGAAATTGAAAAATAATAAACCCTGAAGGATCAATTCAGCGATTATGCCTTTAAAGAAATGGTTATTTTTAAAAAAATGTCATGTCAGCTTCCATGGAGAAAGTGGACAAACTCATTAACGACGAAATATCATATGTATGAAACCGAGAATTTTAAAATATTATGTATGAAAGTGAGAATTTGGTATAATTCATGTATAAATGGGATAAAGGACTTAAAAAACTAACCTATTGTATAAATGGGATAATTAGGACTTAAAAAAACTAACCTATTGTATAAATGAGATAATTAGGACTTAAAAAACTAGCCTATTGTATTGCTTGATTATGTTTTTATGGGGAAACAAAAACAGATGGAAACAATCAAAACGACAGGAATCCTTTGGTCAAATTTGGGCAGACCAAATATCTTAAATGTTGGATAACATTTTTATTTTGTTTCTTGAACTATATTAACCATTAGTTAGTGTTGTGTATAGCGTTCCGTTTATGCTTGATTATTTAATATTTACTTTTATAATAATTAATATTTAATTTATTGATCAATTAATTTAGACAGCGTACCGTAGAGATTTGTGATAAAATGATTCTCCCAACTCAAATTGGTTCATTGACAATGTCGTAATTTGAACCTACTTAAGAGATTTAGTGTCTCATCCACTAGACTAACGAATTTATTTATATCTTTGTTTTAAAAACGATAAACCTTAAACGTGTTTTTTTATGATTTTTTATTGAATGAAATGGTTCTTTATGTCTTGATTAATCATAGTTAATGAAATAAAGACGAGGAATGTTTCATACTAATAGATCTAATAGTTTATGTATGTGTGTCATGTTGTGTATCAAATGTATCTATAGTTTTGAAGCAGAATATAAATTATTAAACGCATTCAATTTTAAACACCCCTGCATAAATTGAGTGTTCAAGTTACAAAATTGATAAAATGTGCTTTAAATGTGTGTAGATTTTATATAAAAAATAATGTATGCATTAATAACTAAGTACTTTAAAGAAAACTATTTTATATATATTGGTGACGGAGTTTTTTAATTTCACTAGCGAAATAAGAGACAAAGTCATAGCTTTTGTTTAAAGGTGGATATAAAATTATAAAATTTGGAATAGTCAAAACTAAAAATTGTGTTGAGGAGGTACATTTATGTTGGTCAGACTGTTCATCTTTGTTCTCTTATATTTTTTAAAAAATTATAGGTTTTAAATTCACTAAGAACACTCTCCTTGCTTCCTCTAAAATCTCTCTTCCCCTCCCCTTTAAGTAGGATTAGGATTACATTTAAGATTTGTAAAGAAACAACTAAAAATTGTGTTAAATATAAAAAAATTCAATTAAAACATTATGACACTTCGTTAAAACTCATTTATGGTTTAAACAAATATCAATTATTTTCTATTTAAGAAGCACTCGAAACATATACTATCTTGTTTTATATATAATTTATTTTTTCCTGGTACCATTACCCTTCTTTTTTAAAGTCACTTTTTCTTTAATTGACCAAAGTAGTAGGTAAAACTGAGATAGGAAATGTGATAAATTTAGGGGGGAAATAAAAAAGAAAAGGCATATTAAAAACAAAGGTGATTGAGTGTTCGGTTTATGGGATGCCACTGCCTTATTGGGCATGGCCCCATACATGAAAACGACCCCAAATTATTGAAACCACAGCACTTCTGATGAAATAAAAATAAATGAAAATGGAAGCTCTCTCTCCCGAAGGACTGTATTATGTCTTAGAGGTGGTCCAAAATTCCCCATCTGGTGGCCCACGTGGCACTGCCGGCAAAGTGGGGCCGAGGCCACGTGGGAGCGGTGGTCCATGCAGACATCAATGTGTCTCGAACCAACACGTGTAAGATAAAGAGAGGTGACAGGCTGTTTATCGAGAGGCATGTGAGGGAAAAAAGTATTAGATGGATTTAACTCCTTACGTCATCTATGATCTCAACAAACAAAGTTCACCCATCTCAATTTTTTTTAAGGTGAATTTTCAATTCTTTTATACACGTAAATAAAAGTTAGTGGTTATTTAAATGTTAAAATGAAATGAATAAATTTTATTAATTGAGGCCACAAATGATATGATGAGTTAAATTTATCTAATAATTTTTTTTATAAGATGAGGTTTTGTTAAATTTCAAGGCCAATCACTATAATAAATAAATGTGAAAAATGGATGCTATTTTTTTATGAAAAATAAATTACTACCATATATCTCATCAAAACTTCCTAAACCTAACTTGAGAAATAGAATATACATAATAATATTATACAAAGCAAACACATTAATTTAAATCAGAAAGAAACGATATATCCTCTTGCAGGAAATGAACACTAATAACTGGGGGAGTTACAAAGAAAATCAAATCAAGCTTCGAGCTATATGTTAACTTTGTCATGCAATCAACTACTTTGTTCTCATCCTATGAATAGAGAAATTATTTTATAAATTTTGTTCACCACATCATTCGTGGTATCATTAATAAGATCCATTCACTTCAAAATAACTACATATTAATTACTCATTCTCTATTAACATGTAGGAAATAGATGATAATTTACTTTGAAAAAAAATGATATGAATGAACCTTATTGATTAAGAACAAGAATAACATAGTGAACAACATTTATCTAATAATTTTTTCAATAAATATGATGAGACGAAATCCTCCGTTCCTTAGCGTCCAATACCCTTATATAGCGAAGCAAAATAATCATAGCACCCGTATCACTCCACCGTTAACTCAGTTAGTAGATGATGACATGATTTTTTTAATATTTTTTCAGCTATGTTAGATTTGAATCATTTAAAAAAATGATTAATAAGAACTTGAAGGACCTCCATTTTCGCCACTCCTCTGTACAAATATCCTATCTTTTATTCTTTTCTAACCATGCTCTCTTCAACCTCTCTCAATCCCAAAAACCTCTTCATTTCTGATTCAAACATCATCCCTTTTATCTTTCCATCTCCCCTTATCACCTTCAAAAAATCACCTTAAAACCCATCTCTACCACTCTTATTCCCGCCAATCCCCCACCTCAACAACAACAACTCTGTTAACCTTTCAGCCACCGCTTTCGCAGCTCCCTCCTAAATTTCAGTCACTGGACACCCCGGATCGTTTAGATGTGTTAGCAAACCACCTTGGCCTTTGGTTCGAGTATGCTTCACTCATCCCTTTTCTTTACCAAGAAGGCTTTTCAGCTCATTCTATAGAAAAAATTACTGGAATTTTTCTTTACCGATTAATTGAAATATTTGATTCGAGTAATATTTTTTTATTTTACTTATTAAAATATCAAATATGATAATATGGTAAATTTAATAAGTAAAGTAAAAAAAATTATTACCCGAATTTTTTAAGAGTTAATTGAATTTTTCTATTTGTATAATCGTGTCATTTAAGAGTGGCTAAAATATGAACAATTCGAAAGTTAAGTTATTAAATTGAAGATTGTTAAACTCTAGTGACCAAAATAGGTGTGAGAATAAAGTTTAGTGATGATTGGTGTAGTTTACCTATTTTTATCAAGGAAAAAGCGAAAACTAACGTCGACTTCTAACGAAAGGTAACGGGAGGGGCCGTATTAAAATCGAACTAAAAACTAGATAATCTTATTAAATATTTGAAAAATACAGTAACCAAAATAAATCCGCCCTAAAAATTCGATGAACATTTACGAAATTACCCTATAAATAATGTAAGGAGGGAGCAAATGAGATTGCCTTTCACACCATATATTTTAATAAATATCCGACTTTAGTCTCTTATTGTATATCCTTGATGAATATTTAAATAAGCAAATACAAAACACATAACAACAAATCGAAATCACTTAAAAAGAAAAGAACCCTCAACCCCAAACATATCAATTAATATCATAAAAGTTTCTGCAAATATCTTCATTTCAATTTCCTTCTGGTTTTCTCTAAAATTCAATAAGACATTTGGGTTGGAAACGTTCCTATTTAAACTTACCCACAGGCCTCAACAGTCCACATCCAACCTTAACCCAACAATTTAGTGCAGGGCCCTGTCTTACTCAAAACCCCATTACTTGGACACTATATCTTCACATTTTTTTATTTTTATTTTATTAAATAAAAAGTATTACATTTCAAAAGTAAATTGTCGGGATTTAAATTCATACAATATAAAATAATATGAACATCTTTATTCACCGGACTGATTAGTTGATATGTAACCTAACCTCAATCTCCCTAGAAGCTCCATTATTTTAAGTCAAACTTAATTACTTATTGTTTACATTTATAAAACATAATTTTGTTTGAAGAACCAGAGTATATTACGCAGATATTACTCAAGCTAATGGTCATCAAGAAAGGCTTTCTCACTTTGCAATAATGGGGTTTTATCAATCCATAATTAACCTTTTTTATTATTATTTTGGGCATGACTCATGAGGGCAAGATTTGACTATTTTGTGCACAATTCAATCAGCCTACAGACATGGAAGAGTAGGCCCAGGCCCCAGGTGTTTCAGTTTCATGAGGGGGAAAAAGCAACTAAAGATTCAAAATGTAAGAAATTGTCGGCTGGGAATTTCTTTCTGTTCTTTCCCTAGTCTGGGAATTGGATTTTATCATTGTTTTGTGGCTGTATCTTTTTATATATTTTGCATTGTTTTTTATTAAGAAATCTATAAAAGAAAAGAAGAATGAAGCTTTATTGAATAAGAGAAGAGTGAATCTAACTTGATTACACACAAAGCAATACAACGTATATATACACAAGCTTCAGCAGTTCTAACTACATAACTACTCAGCCTAACAGCTATACCAGCTTTACAACTTCCTAACAGACTGAGTCTAACAGCACCGGCTGCTATGCTGTGTACAACACAGCTCCATGAAGCTCCATGAACACTAATACCATTGCTTCATTCAACATGCTTCCTACTTTTTCCATCTTCAACTTCTGAAGCTGATAGAACCCCAAGCTTCTGTCGAAATTCAGCAAAATAATCTTTGGACAAAGGCTTAGTGAAGCCATCTGCCACTTGATAGGCAGCAGGGACATAGTTCACAACAAGCTTCCCTGCAGCAACTTTCTCTCTAACAAAATGAACATCATGCTTAGTCTTTGAATGAAACACAGGGTTTGCACTCATAACAATGGCACCTGTGTTATCACTCCAGACTACAGGAGCAACATCCATTGGCACATTCATATCCTCGGGCAAAGCTTGTACCCAGGTGACCTCTGAAGCAACATCAGCAAGCCCACGATACTCCGCTTCAGTAGTGGATCGAGAAACAGTCTTCTGTTTTCTAGAATTTCACAACAACAAATTGTTGCCAAGGAACACACAATTCCCAGACACTGACCTTCGATCGTCAGGATTTCCTCCCCAATCAGCATCAGTGAAGGCCACGAGCTGACATGGACCATGCTGAGGAGTGAACACAAGACCAAAATCTAGTGTACCATTCAAGTAGCGAAGCACTCGTTTTACTGCCACCATATGCTGCTCACATGGTGAATGCATAAACTGAGCCAACTTATGAACACTATACGCTATATCAGGTCACGTATGACATGCATAGAGCAATGCACCCACCAAACTCCTGTACTCAGTAGCATTCTTTAACGGATCACCAGCAGTATCCTGACTCAACTTTGGAGCAGCCACCATGGGAGTCGGAGTCGAAGTTGCTCCTTGCATTCTAGCTTTAACAAGTAATTCCATTAAATATTTCTTCTGACTCAACACTAGCGCACCACCACTGCGTCGAACTTCAATGCCCAGGAAAAAACTGAGTTCTCCAAGATCTTTCAGTGAAAACTTGTCATTGAGTTGTTGAACCACCTCATCAATAGCAGTGTTCGATGGCCCTGTGACAATAATGTCATCCACGTACACGAGCACATATGTAACAACACCACTGACATCTCGTATAAACAATGAAGCATCAGCCCTGGATCCTTGAAAACCAATATACACCAAGTGATCTCGAAGCTTAGAGTACCAGTTTCTGGGCGCTTGGCGAAGCCCATACAACGCCTTCTTCAACTTGCACACTAACTGAGATCCATCTTCAGTAACTCTCTCGAATCCAGGTGGTTGATCCATGAAGACCTCCTCTTGAAGATCACCATGCAAGAACGCATTGTTCACATCAACCTGTCTCAAAACCCAATTGTTAGTTACTGCAAGAGATAAAATCACATTCACAGTTGTGGACTTAACCACAGGGCTGAAAGTAGACCTGGCAAACTTGACCCAAGAACCGAAACCCGAACCGAATTACCCGAACCCAAACCCAAACCGAAACCAAAAATCAACCCGAAATTGACCCGAAAATTGATCCAAAATTTGATCCGAAACCCGAAATAAACCGAACCGAAACTGAACCGAATTTAGTTGAACCGAATGGACCCGAACCGAATGGACCCGAACTGAATAGACCCGAACCGAATGGACCCGAACCGAATAGACCCGAACCGAATGGACCCGATTAATAGAAATAAAGAAAGATAAAATAGGAACAGCCGCACAAATCACTAAAATGTCAAATATATTGACTTTATAAAGTCATATATAGGGTGTAAAAATCTGACTAACCTAAAAATTTGATTAAAAACGAATGATCTCTCATTGAACCGAAAATAACTGAACCGAAATTAAACGAACCGAAAATAACCGAACCGAAATCAACCGACATGAAATGACCCGAAACAAAATAGACCCGAACTAAAACCGAACCAAAACCGAACCGAAACCGAAACCGAAACCGAATCTGAACCGAAAATATCAGACCCGAAATAACCGAAACCGAAATGACCCGAACCGAACCCGAACCGATTGACCCGTTTGCCACCTCTAGCTGAAAGTATCCCTGAAGTCCTGGCCAGGCACTTGCGAGTAGCCCTTGGCCACCAACCGGGCTTTATAGCGTTGAATCGTGCCATCTGCATTGCGCTTGATACGGAAGAGCCACTTACAACCCACTGTCGACCGCCCTGCAGGTAAACGGACTACCTCCCAAGTGCCATTTTTCTCAAGTGCACCATACTCAGCTAACACTGCCTGAGTCCAATTGTCAGATTGAAGGGCCTGATGAATTGTGCTAGGCTCAGTCTCTTCTTTAGAGCTCATAGCCACATAAAATTTTGGTTTGAAAATACCATTCCTGCTCCTTGTTGTCATCGAATGACGAGTCAACATAGGACCAACCTCCCTCATAGAACCAACCATATCCAAGGCACCACTTCCATCCAACAAACAAGGATCCAACTCACCAGAACTCGACTGAGGAATTGCATCAACCACTTCAACTGCAGTATGTTGCTGATCAGTCATACCAACTTCAGGTTGTTGATCAACCACATCAGTACCCTCAACTGCTGGAGTCACACTACTTGAATCAACTTCATGCATGATTTCAGTGGTCTCGCCATGCACAGACGTATCACGTAAGTCACCAGTATTGACAAGGTCTAAGAGCCCTTCAGCAGGAACATTAGGTATTTGAGCCTCTGCACACACAGATGCACCTGGTGCATTAAACACATCCACCTCAGCACCATTCTTACAACACACCTGCTCCGCACCTGAAATAACAGACAGTTTCCCAGGAAAAGGATTCCATCTCCTTTGTGACACACTCCCTCGTTGCTGAAACCCATTCGCAAATGGGAAATAATCTTCATCAAACACCATGTGTCTGGAAATAAACACACGACCATCAGCAGCCAAGCATTGATAGCCTCTATGAGAACTGTTGTACCCCAAAAACACAAAGGGCTGAGAACGATAATCAAGTTTATGATTATTGTACGCCCTCAAATGTGGAAAACACCTGCTTCCAAACACTCTCAGAGCACCATAGTCAGGAACCTTGCCATGAAGCATTTCAAAAGGCGACTTGCCATCCAACACTGTCGAGGGCAATCGATTGATCAAATGAACGGCAGTGGTAACAGCAAATGACCAAAAACGAAATGGTAAAGATGTCTGAGCCATGAGAACTAAAGCAAGTTCGATGATATGGTGATGTTTCCTTACCACGACGCCGTTTTGCTGCGAAGTATGAGGACAAGTCAACCTGTGCTTGATGCCTCTCACCTGAAGAACATCTGACAAACCTCTATACTCACCACCCCAATCTGTTTGAAACTCCTTAATCGTAGTATTAAATTGATTCTGAACAAGAGCATGAAAGAGCTGAAACGCATGCACTGCTTGATCTTTAGACTTCAACATGTACAGCCAACAGAACCTAGTTTTAGCATCTACGAACGAGATGTAATACTTAAAACCATCAGTTGATACAACATGCGATGGTCCCCATAAGTCAGAGAAAACAAGCTGAAATGGCACATCATAAGTTGTTGTAGATTGAGTAAACGGTAAACAATGGCTCTTTCCCACTCTACAAGGTACACAAACAACTGAGCTTTTATTACTTTCAGAAGCAAATACAATGTCAAGAGTTTTACAAGCTTGCACAAAAGAATTGTGAGCAGGATGCCCAAGTCTCCTATGCCACAAATCATAGCTCAGAGAATTGTGTTGTGTACTAGCCAAATTGACTTGTCTATACGAACTCAATCCTTGACATTGCTGAAGATGACCACCTTGCTGCGAACCATCAAACTCATAGAGTCCACCAGTCTCTTTTCCTTCTAATAGAACTGCACCACTTCCTTCTTCACGAACCAAGCACTTGTGGGCATGGAATTCAAAATACACAAAGTTGTCTCTAGCAAACTTTGATACAGAAAGGAGATTCTTGGTTAATGAAGGCACATGAAACAAATCATTAACTAACAAAACACGTGAAGGAGTATTAAAGAATGATTGACCAATTCTAGTAATATGTAAAGCATCCTCATTGCCCACAACAAGCTTACCAGGGCCACTATAATCTGCTACATGCACCACCTTGCTTGCATCCGGTGTCACATGATTCGTGGCTCCAGAATCAACCACCCAACTGCCAGAACCATGTGTAGTACCATTGTTGGAATCTGGAACTGAATTAGAAGAACCCCTGCAACATGTTAAACAAGTCGAATTTTCCAAGGAGCTCACATGAGCACTAAACTGATCATCACGCACATTACCATGCCCATTGTCAGCAAGCACCCCAGCAAAGTTCTGATTAAATCTTTGCCAGCATCGATCAACAGAGTGTCCATTTTTCCCACACAATTGACATTGCAATTTCACACGACCACGACCACGTCCACCAGAACGCCCTCCAAATTGCGATCCATAAGAACAATACTATTGATTATGATTGCAACTCTGAACTGGTTGAGACTGTTGTGATCGTCCCTTGTCATCATAAGAGGGCGAATCTTTGCTATCTTTACGCATATGAGCAACATTGGCAAGCAAAGGTAGCTGAGTTTGAGTCTGAAAACCCTTAATCTGTGACTCAGCATCAATCAACACTCGCTTGACTCCATCAAATGTAAAAGGATCTTTGCTAGCTGTGATAACTGCCATGAAGGGTTGATACTCAGCTGGTAACCCATTCAGAATAGTTGCAATTTGTTCAAGACTGGACACTGAACTTCCACATGCAGCTAATGCATCACACACTTCCTTAATCTTGGTGAGATATACACGCATCGTATCTTCACCTTTGCGAAACGCACGCAGCTTACAATGAAGACTCATAGCTGTCGTTGTGAATTTGTTGGCAAAGAACTCCAACACAGTGCTCCACACAGAGGCCGATGTCTCTGCACCCACAAACTCATGCAACAAACTAGAACTAACTATCGATAACAGCCATGAAGCCAACGCACTATCTTGTGCAACGAAGGTTTCATAATCATCATTGGCTACCATCTGTCCATCAGTTCCGGCCACCATCTCTGGAGGAGGCTTGAGCACACCCGTTAGTAACTTCTCAAGTTTATGACTCCTCACAGTGAGCAAGACCTGTTGTTTCCACAACAGGAAATTCATTTCATCCAAGACTATGCTGATTCTTTTATTGGTGAACATCTTGGCACCAGTGGACAATTCTTCAGAACTGGTTTCAGGCATTGAAACCTTCACCAGGAAACGTCAAGAAGAGAAAGAAAAGAAGCAACTTAACAAAAACGAACAACGTAAAACGCAAGCGGAAGTAGATCTCCAAGATCAATGGCGAAAGATACCATATTAAGAAATCTATAAAAGAAAAGAAGAATAAAGCTTTATTGAATAAGAGAAGAGTGAATCTAACTTGATTACACACAAAGCAATACAACGTATATATACACAAGCTTCAGCAGTTCTAACTACATAACTACTCAGCCTAACAGCTATACCAGCTTTACAACTTCCTAACAGACTGAGTCTAACAGCACCGGCTGCTATGCTGTGTACAACACAGCTCCATGAAGCTCCATGAACACCAATACCATTGCTTCATTCAACATTTTTTATAATGTAAAATGAATCTAGAAAAATTAAAAATTATTTTATACTAATAGTAAAGATTTAATTCTCAGTCATTAGTTGAATATATTAAATAATATCTGATAATTTATATTGTATAAATTTTATTACGTATATAAGATTGTCAAAACAATACACTGTACCAGTGGAGTAGAGAAAAAGCTGAAAAAGGGTGTGAGGATATGGTCAGCCGTAATCATTGATTTTGGGGGTGAAAATATGGACAATCCTATGATCATTTAGCCCACCAATGTCCTCCATATCCTTTCCTTGGGGTGCATGAATTGCAGTTCAAATCAGATAATTTTAAGGCAATTATAATATAATATTTATTTTTTATTTAAAAATTATAAAATAATATTTATTTTCTTAATTTTGATAATATATAAATACTTTACTGATAAAATTACTTGAATTTAATTTTTTTTAAATAAGTATAATCGTTTTTTCTCACTAAAACTTCTTGTTAAATTCATAAGATTAAATTATTATATCCATACAAATTACAATCAGTACATTTTTTTTCATTAGTGATTTGACTCAAAAGGATACCGTTTAGTTTAATCTCTAACTTCCACCATTAGTTTTTAAAATCCAATGATTATAAAAATATGTTGAACTAAACCAGTTTTACATTGTATAATTAAATTCTAACTCTTTATATAACAAACTAATAAAGTGACGTTTTACATGCAATGACTAATTTGAATAATCTATTTTTATTAATATTTCTTGAGAATAATCTGAGCAAGAACTTTAGAGTTTAGACTCATGAAATTTAGCTGTCTCAAGATTCATAGCACATGCAAAAGAAAGCTATGATGTTGGATACACGATTAGAAGAGTCAATGGAAGCATGCACATGCTCGTATACTTTTTTTGTTATATATATGTGTATGTATGTATGCATATGATTGATTTTATTAAAGAAAAAGTTTCTATGGATAATGAATCTCACGTTATATTTACTCTTTTTTCAATGAAGCATTTACTATTTTTGATATTTTTAAAGCTTCCTTTATAGGAAAGCAAAAGTGAAGAAGATCCAAGAAAGGTAAAAGTAATTAAAAAATAAATCAATTTTGAATACTAAATTTTAAATTTTAAAGTATTAATACAAAACTTCCATTACATATTGAGTGGGGTATTTATTTTCGGATATTAAATTCGATATAAAAAATTGAATATCCGAAATTTCAGATCGATAAAATAGTGATCCGTATTCGATCTGAAAAAAATCGAATATCTAGATATACAGATATCAGATACTCTGATCGGATATCCGGTTATCTGAATATATAATTCAGTTTAAATATTTTTTTAATTTGAAGGTCTTATATGAAGAACTAATGTTTTGATATAATAATTGAAAATTAGTTTTGGACTAAATTGAAAAGATTTCAAAAGTGCCTTTAAGTTCAAACAACTTAAAAATATGTTTGAAGATTGTTTTAAGAGGTTTTGAAGTATTTTCTAAAGTCAAACTTTACAAACCACCCAGGTGTTTCGAAACACCCTTAGGCGTTTCAAAACAACCATTTACAGTTTCAAAACGTTTCGATACAGCTCTGTCCGTTTCGAAACGGGCAGTAATCTGGGTGAGAATTTTTGCATAGCGTTTCAATACAGGCTTCACCGTTTCGATACGCCTGTGTGGCAAAGACCTCAACGGTCAAAATCTCCAACGACTATTTTCCCAACGGCCTTTTAAATTGCAGCTCAACTGTCACTCGTTTTGAAACGGGGTTGATACCGTTTTGATACGGATCAAGGTATTTTGAAACAGCTAGAGGTGTTTCGAAACGGATTGCTGCATTAGACTTCAACGGCTGGTTCTTAAGAAGGGCGTTCCGAAACGGGGTCGAGTGTTTCGAAATGGACGTCTGCAGAACAATATTTATGGTGGGAAATTAAGTCTCCAACGACTCTAAAACAACCCCAATGGTCCTCAACGGCTACAAACTCATTTGGGAGTATAAAAGGGACCTCCAAGCATCAAGTAATGATTAATGCTTCAATTGTTACAACATTTTGATGACAAATTGTGTCTAGAGCTTTAATTGTAAATTTCTTGCTTAGACAACACTAGTGAGCTTAACATTGTTATATTTGCTCAAGTGTTTAGATTTTGGGTGAGAGGTTTATAGTACAAACAAATACCTATTAAAGGGATTTCAAGTTTGCTTAGAATTTTTCTTGTAAAAAGGGCTTATTCAAGTGTTTAGATTTTGGGTGAGAGCTTTATAGTGCAAACAAATACATGTTAGAGGGATTTCAAGTTTTCTTAGAATTTTTCTTGTAAAGAGGGCTTACTCAAGCTTTGGGTAGAAAGCTTTGAGGGTTGTAAATGTTGACTCCTAAGCCTAAAAAAGGGGACGAAATTTTAGAGTGAATTTGTTGATATCCTTAGTGGGAGCTAAGGTACTGGATGTAGATCTTGGTTAGAAGGTTGAACCACTACAATTTCTTGTGTCTTATTGTCCAATTTTCACCTCCCACTAAAACACCAAAAAATCCAATATTCTCCAAATTAGGCAAACACATCGGTTGAAGTCTATGAAAATTTTAGATTTTCGAATACAAAAATTAACAAACTGGCAGATATAACAAGATTAACATTTATAAAAAAAATATTTTTCGAATTTACGGATATAACAAGTATTAAATTACTAAATATAACAAGATTTATATCTATAAAAAATTTAAATTTTTGGATATTTCGTATTTTCGAATGATTCGAACTTTGATATATTGTGATTCGTATCCGATCCGGAAAATAAAAAAATCGGATCAAATATTTGATCCGAGATTAAAAATAACCGGATGGAATATCCGCATTTTCCTATCAGATCAACGGATAATCGGATCGGTCATATCAGATATTTTTAACACCCCTAATTGACGATATTATTTACTAATAAGGAAAATATTTTGATACACAAGTTTGTGTAAACTTTATTTTATACAAGTTTATTAATTTTAGGGTTTGAGATGTTAGTTTAGATTTCATGAGTTCATGTTGTATGATTTAAGATTTAGGATCTAGAGTTATAATTTAGGGTTTATAGTTTAAATAGTAAGAGTTGTGTATTTTTATACACAAATTGTGTATGAAAAAAGTATAACCCTATTAACAAATGAATTATATTTTGATTTTTTTTTTGTTCAATGGATAACTTTCATTTAACAACTTAAGGAAGGGTTACATAAAAAAGAGACACAAGACGGGGTGGACCAATGTCCCAAAACATAAGTCCCCGATTTTCCTTAGCTAACTTGGCAAGCCGATCGGCCGCCTGATTACAAACCCTAGGAACATAGGAGAAGATACAAGACGTGAAGGAGGAAGAGGTCATTCTTATGTCCTCCTCCACAGCAGTTGTGGTCCAATCAGCTAGAGTTCCCTTGTTTATCCTATCAATCACGGCTTTACAATCAGTTTCCACAATGATTTTGTCGAACCCACATTGGGTAGCCATAGAGATGCCAAGTCTTATGGCCAAAGCTTCCGCAGTTGCGGCACAGGAAGCAACAAACGAGTTGGAGAGTCCATAAAGGATGGACCCGGAGCTGTTTCGAGCAATAGCCGCGGCTGACACCGCCCCAGTAAGATGGTCAAACGCGGCATCACAATTTATCTTGATTGAGCCCAATGGTGGTGGAGTCCAGCATTTTGGTTCCTGATCAAGATGAGAGGTCCTTGGTTGACAAGGTGAAAGTATGTTTTGAAATTCAATGTAGGCTCGTTCCGCTCTCAGCCATACCTCCCAAGGTTGATCCCTTAGATTCTCATGAACCAGCGCGTTCTTAGACTTCCAAAGAGACCATAGAAGAAAAGCTATCAATGCGCAGCCATCTTCGAACATTCTTTTCTGTCTCAAACCGTTGATTTTGCACCACCATTTCGAAAAACCAGGAAAGCCAACAATTGAGGGAGAATAGCTGAAGCCAGAAGCCTTCCACACTCCCTGTGCAAAAGGACAGAAGAAAAGTAGGTGTTCTATCGATTCTCCAAGTTCTCCGCACCGTGGACAGCAATCAGAGTCTTTAAAATTTCTATGGAACCGTGCTGCTAGAATACCTTTCGTTGGGACAATGTTATGACATAATTTTCAGAGAAAGGATCGAATCTTTACAGGGACTCCAAGACTCCAAATAGAATTTCAAAACTTCTTGCTGCCGCTCGGATCCTCACTTGGAAAAGGGGTGTCACGGTTCTTGGAGGAAGCCTCAATAAACCTATATCCGGATCGGGCTGTATAATCACCATTTTTTGTCCCGGACCAGATGAAAAAATCATGGATGTGGGGTCCACCAATCGGAATGGAGAGAATTGCCTTAGCTTCCATTGGGCTAAACAACTTCTGAATCTTTGACTCATTCCATGACCGACCATCCGGGTTCATGAGGCTGCTAACAGTTGGAGAAGTGTTGATTGGCGGGGTAGGGGAGAAAATTCTGAAAGTAGGTAGATCTGGAATCCAATTATCCTTCCAAGTGGCAATATACCTACCATTTCCAACTCTCCATAAAGCTCCATCCTTCAAGATCTTCACTCCTTCCCTTATCCCTACCCAAGCCCAAGAGGGGTTTGTGCCCTTTGGGGCATCCAAAATGTTCCCGCTTGGGAAGTAGATTCCCCTAAGAGTCTGAGCAAGAAGGGATTCCGGATTCTTGATCACTTTCCAGGCAACCTTTGTGATGAGGGCTCTATTGAAAACTCTGAGATTCCTGAACCCCATTCCGCCTTGATCCTTCGGTTTGCACAGGTCTTTCCAGCACATCCAGTGAATGTTTTTGTCCTTTCCTGAGCAGTTATTCCACCAGAAATTAGCGACCATTGAACTCAGCTCATCACAGAAGGTAACAGGAAGGAGAAAACACTGCATAATGTAGGAAGGAATAGCCTGTGTTACAGCTTTGATGAGAACTTCTTTGCCCGCTAGATTCAGGAATTTCGCTTTCCAACCTTTCAGTTTGTTTTGCACACGTTCTCTTATGAACCCCAAGGCTTCTTTCTTGCTTCTTCTCCAAATAGACGGTAGTCCCAAGTATCTAGCATCTTCCTCCATAGTCTTGAAACCTAATATGTTTATCAACTGAGCTTTAAGACTACTGCTTATATTGGGAGAGAAAAATACAGAAAATTTCTGAATATTTACAGATTGTCCTGTGGAAGATTGAAAAAGTTGAAGAATCCGTAAGACAGCCTCGCAGCAAATGAATTATATTTTGATACACAATCATTCTTTGAAATCTAAAATCTATAACCCGATTAATAATGAAGTTATATTTTGACACAGAACATGTGTAAAAACATTACACAACCTTTTTTAAAATTCAAAATTAAAATTCTTAACCATAAAATTTTAATTCTTAAACCGTAAACTCTAACCCTAAATCTTAAATTCTTAATCATTTAACATAAACACTCACACTAATCTTATAAATCATAAATTTAACAAACTTGTGTAAGCTAAAATATCTATGCATTTTATATCAAAATTTCTCTCTTAATAGTACTCATATGTGATAGGATTTAGTTTTATAAAAAATAATTTTTTACTATTTTTAGGAAAACGGGTGATTGTACTGTCTTGCCACTTAACATATCGTCATTCATTGAGGCGTGACCTAAAAAGTGGGTAACAAAGAGAGATGGGTGGCAAATGGCAAACTAGAAGACACCAAATAAACCAGAGTGAAGTACAGAGTTACCTGCAAGTTCCACAACTCAACTGCAAAAGGGAAGATCAAGAAATATGAAAGTAAGTCCTACCTTCCTTTTTTTTTTCTTTCTCTTTCCCTCTCCCATTGTCATGTTTTTGACGTGTAGTAGAGTGGAGTGTGGTGGAAAATGGGCAATAGCATAAAGGACCCACATTTTAAAGCAACAAAATGTAACAATTCACCAAACCCATATGTATGCCCTTTTGCTTCCTTCAATTTTCTTCATAAAAAACCAATCTTTTTGGTTGTTTCTACGGTATAACATCATAAATTGATACACCACTTCATCACTATTTTCATTTTCCTAACCCAGACTTTTTATTTCTTGCTTAAGATTCAAGGTCCCTTTTTTATTCAATCTCTCTGCTTTTATCTGCCTTATCTTCCACTCAGAATTGGTTATTTGACACCTTTTTGTTTGTTTTGTTTCTCACACTGTAAGAAACGAAAGGTTAGTTTTTTTCTTTCTTTTTGGGATGATGGCAAATAAGGGTCTGATTTGGAATATCCTTTTGTCTCCTATAATTTGATGACTATTCATTCATGTGAATTCCGTGCTGTTTCTGATCTGGGATTTATCAGATTCTGCTGTTTCTGCATATTCTTCACTCTTTCTCTGGTTAGTCTGCGACTCATTTTAACTTTTTCTTTATTCACTCCATCATCGCCTACTGTTTGATATCATGTTGATTTTCCTCGTTTTGAATGTTTTCATATTAATATGAAAATGGGATGAGGCAATTTAAGGCCACTGAGAGCCACACGTGTGTGAAATTCTGGAAAATTTTGTTTTATGGGATTGGATTTGGGAAATCCATGTACTTCAGTCCATTTCTCCAATGTTTTTGAGTTTTATAATTAGAGTCAAAACTGGTACTGTAATTGACTGGTTTCTCTCTTATCTATTTTTATGTTAAAAGTGTTTTTTAGTATTCAATTCAATAGCGTTGACAGTCAGTTGGGATGATGCCTCCCCAAAGTGGGAATTCCTCTAAATATCCCACAAGAATCATATCTAACATTATATAAACAGTTATTGTTTTCTAATTATGTTTTTCCCCTTTAATTCCCAATGATTAGTTATAATTGCTATTCCATTTTTTGTTTTGAAATTGTTTTTGTTTTCCTAATTGGATTACTTTGTGTTGCAGGCAAAAGACCGCCGACGGCTGGTTAGCAAATAGCATTTCAAGTAATGGGTTGGCTGACCAAGATTCTTAAAGGTTCAAGTAATAAAGGGAGATATCATGGGAGATACAACAATGAGCCTCGACGTTCAACGGTACTGCTATGCTCTTCATTATTATTCTCTGGTTGCATGTTTTCAGATTGCATTGATTCTTATAATGTTGATTAGATTTAATTTAACACATTTATCTATGCATGTAATGTTATGATTCATAGACTTCAGTCTGCATGATCGTGTTTCAATAAATGTTATGAGTTTTTTTTTCCTAGTGTGAACTCTGTGAATCTTTGTTGGAAAACTTTGATGCAGGAAGGTTCAGATGGTTTTGACAAAGATGAAATTGATTGTGCTATTGCACTTTCCCTGTCTGAAGTAGATAAAAAAGGCAAGAAAGTAATAGGTATGGTTGCACTTTCCCTTTCTGAACTAGATGGTTTTGACAAATATGAAATTTATTCATGTATATACTCAAAATGTTTCCCCTTCGCTCGGTAGAAGTTGAGTCTGAACCAGAGGAGGAATCAGACGATAATGTATCATCAATCGATGAAGGTCATCTAGAGGATGAGGATGAAAAACATGCTGCAGTTCATGAGGATAAGGAAGAGGAAAGCTATGCCAAACCTCACGTAGAGGAAGAGGAAAGCTATGCTAAACCTCACATAGAGGAAGAGGATGACCGATACGCCAAAGTTCAACAGGAGGAAGATGAAGATCATGCTAAAGTTCAATTGGAAGAAGATGAAGAACTTGCTAAGGCAATTCAAGAAAGTTTGAATGTGGAGTCTCCGCCTCGTTATGATCATGGGGGTTTATTTTCACCTTATCCGTTCTTCTTTTCAGCTAGTAACAGGTACGTTGCTTGTAATTAACTTTTTTGCATTAAATTCTTATTGATTTTAAACTTGACTGATGTCGAAGAAGGAAGCCAATCTGTACTAAATGCATTGTTGAGAAAGTCGTAAAAACTGCTTAGGGCTTACTTGTTGACATGAATATTAGACCTAGTAACACACACAGTTGATACCAACTTTCCACTTGTTAGAGAACTTAATGCAAAATTTGATTCTGTTGGAATAAAATGGGTAATGTATGAATAAATTGTCTCTCTTGGTTGTCGGGCAGGGTTTTATACTTGTTAGTGTAGTACTTCTCATGCTGTTAGTGTAGTACTTCTCATGCAATGTTATTAATTTGAAGACACAAATTGCAAATATATACATATGATCAATTTTGTTCCTTGAAATTAATTGAGTCTATTCACGTGTTTCATATGAAACCTGACCTAGTTTACAAAATGATGCTGGTTGGCAGAATCTGTGCTGGTTGTCATGCGGAGATTGGACATGGACGATACCTTAGCTGCATGGGTTCTGTTTGGCATCCAGAGTGTTTCCGCTGTCAGGCTTGCAACCAGCCAATTAATGATTATGAGGTATATATGTCATCTTACTTTGTACCGTTCTTGATATACCGGCATGTATTGTATATGGCCTAATCTTGAAGTTTATTTTCTGGTGATAGTTTTCAGTGTCAGGGAATCGTCCTTTTCATAAATCCTGCTATAAAGAGCAGCATCATCCAAAATGTGATGTTTGTAGGAAATTTGTAAGTGCTAAATCCATCTCATGGTCTTATCGACCTTATTTATTTTGCATAAGCAGGTTTTCTTATCCAATCTCTTTATCTGGTATCAATGTGTAGCTGACTACCTCTGCATCTAATTCTAATTGGTAATAGATAGATGATTTGTCAGTAATTGAAGAAGTAAGTGTTGATTAGGTTTTTTTCCATCAAATATTGTGATTAGTATATTCAATAAATTGATGAGGTAGACCAACAGGAATGCCGGGCTTCTTTCACCCAATTCAAGACTAATTCCGGTATATGCTAACTATTCTGAAGTGGCCTTTTTAAATATACCTATTAGCCCATCATAGGCTTCTGAATCTGAAGAAACTTCAGATCAACTGTTCTTAATATGTATCGTCTACCGCTGCATGACCAGCTGCTCAATGACTAAGCCACTATTCATGTGTTATTCTTGGAATTTTAAGATACATGATATTTCGGAGGCCGTTTTATTTTTTGAAGTTTAGGACGTTGTGTTCTCTAGTTTATGCATTAACATGTTGAACATCGAGTTAAATTTGTCTCTCCATGGTAATCTGACCTCATTTCTTTTGACAGATTCCAACGAATCCAGCCGGTCTAATTGAGTACAGGGCACATCCCTACTGGATGCAAAAGTACTGTCCCTCGCATGAGCGTGATGGTACTCCTCGCTGTTGTAGTTGTGAAAGAATGGAGGTGAGTTGAAAGATGCTCCCTTTTTCTTTTAGAAAATGGAACGAAGAGAAGGGAATGGAATTCTTTTGTAGTTGCACTAAAAGTATATCTTTAATCCATCCTTGTGATTACAGCCAGCCGATACAAAATATTTATCACTTGATGATGGTCGGAAGCTGTGCCTAGAGTGTCTAGATTCCGCAATTATGGACACTCATGAATGCCAACCTCTTTACCTTGAAATCCAAGAATTTTATGAAGGATTAAATATGAAAGTGGAACAACAGGTTCCTCTACTTCTTGTTGAGAGGCAAGCTCTAAATGAGGCCATGGAGGGAGAAAAGAATGTAAGGCTTAAGCACTGGAAGCTTCATCTATAAGAGGAAATTACATTAGTCTTGTTTATCATAACATCTTAATTTTGGTCAGGGCCATCATCACTTACCAGAAACTAGAGGACTCTGCTTGTCCGAAGAACAGACAGTTACCACTGTATGAATTTCCTCTCGGATTCTTCTAACTCCTGTAGTTCAGTTTTATCGAGATGCATTCATGTTTAACTAGATTTGCATGTTTATTTTTTTTCAAATTACCAGGTCTTGAGGAGGCCAAGGATTGGGGCAGGCTATCGGTTTATTGACATGAGTACTGAGCCTCACAGGCTAATTCGTCGATGCGAAGTTACAGCTATTCTCATTTTGTATGGTCTTCCTAGGTATTATTTCATGTTTCGTTTCAGTGCTGTATTTCTGTTACTTTTACCTTTGACATAGTTGGCCGAAAAACAGAAACTCTTTTATTATATACAGGCTGCTGACAGGATCTATCCTGGCTCATGAGATGATGCATGCTTGGCTTAGGCTTAAAGGTGCTTATCTGTTCTACGAGTCTATGATCAATGCTTGCAATTCTTTTAATATTGACCGAGCGGGAATTTCGACAGGTTACCCGAATCTGAGTCCAGAAGTTGAGGAAGGAATATGTCAGGTGTTGGCACATATGTGGCTGGACTCTGAGATATACGCTGCCTCGGGAAGTGATGCACCTTCATCCTCATCCTCGTCATCTTCCTCTTCACCACCATCGTCGTCGTCATCATCTTCCACGTCGTCAAAGAAAGGCAAGCGCTCTGATTTTGAGAAGAAACTTGGCGGCTTTTTTAAGCACCAGATTGAATCGGATTCATCCACGGCTTATGGAGAGGGATTCAGGCTAGGTAATCAAGCAGTGAACAAGTACGGTCTTAAAAGAACACTCGATCATATTCGGATGACAGGAAGCTACCCTTTCTGATTCACAAAACCAAACAATAACCGGTCTTTCATATTTACACCATTTGAGAAGCGAATTTCTGTCTATTAAAATATTATAGATTAAAAAAATACAGAATTAATACACATGATAGAACTGAATAAGCAAATGAAATTGTTCATTTGCGACTATTGTGGTTTTCTCCTCACATAGTATGTCACTATGTTGCTAGTTTTTACAATGTACTTGAATATTATTAAACCATAATAAATATAATAATACAATACATGTAAATTGTAATATATATTACCTCGTACGCATCCTTTGTTTATTTTTCTTTTCCTAAACTGCATTTATATTTTCAAGGCTTTCTTAGCAGCTCTGAAGAATGTGTAAAGAATTTTGACTAAAAAAACCCAAACTACTTTAACTTTGACAGACGTCAGTTGCATGCATGTATGAGAAAAAAATGGTCTTTTTCTTTCAACGAATTAAAACAAATAATTTTTTTTATCCCTAACATTGTTTATATTTTTCGACGACTTTAACTTTTATTGTTCAAACATCTCTAGACCGTAAAATAATTTCAAATCATCCTTATTTCATAAAATAAGAAGTTTCAAGATCAGTATCTGAGCCCCAAAAAACCCATATTTCCCTGCTACCGTTGCCATTGGAAAGGAAAGAGGCTACCTTGGGGTTAGACAGTTAGACCCATGATAATATAAATGAGCCCGTATTTAAGCGAGACCCGGCCATTGAATACGCATTTTAAACAGACTCTAGGAACTTCAACGACCCCTTGAAACCCTTGTGCGATGTGTTTGCGAAAATTCTCTCATGCAGATCAAGTGTTTGCATTTTTGTCGTAGCGAAAAAAGCCATAACCCAAAGCTAGTTTGTTGATTATTGCCCTGTCTTTTTTATTTATTTGATAAAATGACAATGTATTTTAAACGATTCTCGTCTTGTAAAAACCTGTTTAGCCTCCTAAACCAACAAATTCGCTCCTTTGCACGTGAGCCATTCCCCAACAAACTCACTCATTACCTTCATCGAGCCAAACTCATTGACTCAATCCGACTCGCTCTCCGTTCCGACTCTCCTAACTCACTCAACCCTCTTCTCCAAACTCGCCTCCTCGACTCCTTCGTTGTTGCTAACGCTTTTCGTTCTGCTCCTTCCGCGGACTCTGCTGTTTCTTTCTTTGAAAACCTCAAGCAAGTTCCAAACTTTGAGCATTCCCAGAATACCATTTCTGCTTTTGCAACCGTTCTTGCAAAGTTCAAGCGAAAGGAGGAACTCAAGGCCCTGATTGGTGACGTTAAAGATGGAAAATTTAACAATGTTAAAGTCAGTTTTATGAACCTTCTGTTTTGGTATTCTACTGCTGGGGACCTTCAAGAAGTTTTGAAAACATGGGAAGAGTATATGAGTGAGGAAAATCGTCTATCAACAGAGGCTCATAACATTGTAATAGGGCTTTATGCTCAAAAGGGTATGGATTTTGAGGCTGTGGAGGCTTTTCGGGGTATGATTGACCGAGGGGTGATTCCAAATTCCAGGACTTATACAATTTTGATAGAGCAACTTATAAGGTTAGGGAAGTTGGATGCCGCTATGGAATTGTTTACTTTATTGCCTTCAATGAGAATCAAGAGGACTTTGAAACAGTTTCTGATTTTGGTTGAAGGGTTTGTTGGTGGAGAACGGTTTGATGTAGTGAAAAGTTTGCTTAAAGAAATGAGGGAAGATGGGAAACTTCCTGGACGAGCAATGCGTGTGTATTTGGAACGAATGAAGGAGGCAGGGTTTTCTGGTGAGGCCGATGAGTTTCTTGTAGAAATGTTGCCTGATGGAAGGATCAAGAGTGTCGGTTCTTGTGAGGATAGTATTGATGAAGATGAGGATGACGATGAGGATGATAATGTGAATGAGGGAGTTGATATTCATATGTTAAAATTGAAACCATGGTTGGATCCAAAAGCTTTGGCAAATGCCTTGAAACAATGGAATCCTGAAGTGGTAACTATATTAGAGGATGCTAAATTTGTGTGGACTAGTAGGTTGGTTTGCAAAGTTCTTAGGAATTTCACTTCAACCGAGACAGCTTGGAGTTTCTTCTGTTGGGTAGCTTCTCAGCCAGGATTCACTCATGACATTTACACAGTGCAAAGAATGATGACTCTCCTGGCACGCCATGGAAATGTTGAATTAGTAGATGAACTTATAAATAAAGTAAGGAGGGAGCAAATGAGATTGCCTTTCAGCACCATAAGGTTGCTAATTGAATTCTATGGCATTTCAAAGAATGCTGATGCCGCCTTGAAGGTCTTCCGTGATGATAGATCACTTTGTGGTCACATATCAAGGTTCAATCTAATGCTTTTGTATTCTTCTCTCTTGAGGGCATTAACAAAGTCTTGTAGGAATTCGGATGCCCTGGAAGTACTTGATGAGATGATTTTAAATGGTATTTGCCCAGATATCCAGACATTTTCTGGGTTGATATATCACTTTGCATTACAGGGAGATATCAAAACTGTTCAGCAACTCATTTCGGTGGTTAGACAGAATGGTATGGAACCAGATGCACATATGTATAAGTTGTTAATCCAAGCTTATTGCAAGTGTCAGAGAGCTGCACTTGCATATAGAGTTTTCGAAGACATGAGAAATTCAAATTTAATGCCTAATGCTGCCACAAAAGACTTGCTTGTGAAGAGTCTTTGGCAAGAAGGCAAGCGAAAAGAGGCTGTTACTGTAGAAGAGAGGTATGAGGAGACTGATGCAGCCCTTCCACTGGCATTACGCGGTCATGTCTGGACAGTTAGCTCTGAAGATCTCGCCAGAGTTTATAGTATTTATTATAACAGTGTTACAGCCTCTGCATAGAGTTGCTTGTCTTCTTCAAATCAAAGTATTTAGCAACATGGTCACAACTGTTTTATTTAGACTATTGTGACAATCCCTTTTTTTCCTTTTTCCTGCAGTCTTTCAGAAAACTACATTTTTATCTTGTGTTATATCTGGATTCTGGATTGCAATTTGCAAATGTCAACTTTTTGAATCATATTCTGAACTGAAATTTGATAGATAAGACTGGCTCAGCAAATATGGCCAGCAAAACTTCTCAGTATTGATCTAATGCACAGTTTTTGCTTGGAACATTATTTATTAACACAATTAACAGAAGAATTATGATTGTTACATTTCAAATGTCCATTACTCAACATACTGATATTTATTTATCTTATGCTTTTAATGCCATTCTGATGGAAATTGTTCTTCTGATCGCTGTGCATCCAGTTGAATCCTATACAAATATGAAACAACTTCCGCCATGCTGAGTCTTCTTTCTGGTTCTTCCACCAAGCAGTCAATGCTCAGTTTCAACATCCGACATGCAAGTTCCATCCAGAGGTGTCCTTTTAGGTTAGGATCGATTAAGCGATCAAGTTCTGCTTCTGCATTTTCTCCTTTCATGATTGTTAATATTGCTTCTGATAATAGTACTTCCTTTCCGTCCTGCATAAAAACAGCTTCCTTTCCTGTAATTAGTTCCAGCAGAACAACCCCGAAGGCATATATATCCATCTCGGGTGTCACCAAGCCATACTCAACATATTCAGGTGCCTTGTAACCCTGTGTTCCCAGAGAACTCCACATCGATGATTTTTTGCTATCTTCTCTTTCAGCTGATCGTGCAAGACTGAAGTTAGCAATCTTTGCCCTCAAATCTTGATCGAGCAGCACATTGTCACTGCAAATATCTTTATGCACATATGCTGGGGTGGTGAAGTTGTGAAGGTAATGAAGCCCATTAGCAACATCTAAAGCAATCTGAATCCGATAATGCCATATCTGGAATTTCTGGCAACTCTTGTGTCGAAGCCATTCTCTTAAAGAACCATTCTCCATGAACTCGTAAACAAGGTAGAAAACACCAGAGTGCTCACAAGCCCCGCGAAGGCATATTAAATTGAAATGATTAATCCTCTGCAGCAAACATACCTCCTTATCTACAGCTTTGCTCATTTGTTTTATAGCCAGCAATTCTCCTTTAAGAATACCTCGATAAACAGAAGCACCCATCTTGTGTTTGTTGCTGAAATTTTCAGTGGCCGCCTCTATATCGTTGTAGTCATAAAGTTTCAAGCTTTGATCTATGCTAACTAGAACATCATTCGGTAACTCCCATTTCTTTCTCTTATCTTTTGCGGCAGCCTCCCTTTTTTTCTTCTGATGATATAAAAACACCAACAGCAGCAGAAGGAAAATGGCAAGCAAGGGAACTCCGATTGAGATCCAAACATAGAATCTTTTCTTTGGTTTGATCACATCTACCGGAGTGACGGGCGAAGAAGAGGGTGGCTGTTGAGAGTGAATCATAGTTTGAGAGGTTGAAGGTTGGGTTGACAATGGAATAAGAATTGTTGTAAAGGGAAAAATAGTTGCTTCTTCTAAATCAATTCCATTTGCATCGCCAACACTTTCCATGCTAGTGTTGAATCTCATACTGATATTATAGATGGTATCCCCCCAATCAACCACATAAGTCATAAGATATTTAGTACCGTTTAAAGTTTGATTTCTTGTGGGGCAAGCACATCTAAGTGGTACTTGTAAAACCGAACCAGGTTGCAAGCTTGAATCACTATTCTCCTGTTCAAGAGACTTGCAGGTCGACAACCCTTGATAGGTTTCGTTTGCAATCGAAAAATAATCGGCATGCATACTCGGAATGATGTAAGAGGTGTTGGACTGATAGTACTGACCTGAGCAAGAACAATTCACAGGTACAATCACCTCTTTGTTTGCAGGGAAGATTGTAGAAAGTGAAATATTGTTGATGTGAGCAAGCTCCAATGGATCTGCAGATGTAAGGTTTGAGATGGTTGAGATCGAGTCGTACGGAGGATAAGCTTTGAAGATCAGAAAGGTCTGACAGGATGGCTTCTCACCATTGCAAGTGTAAAGAACAGCTGAAGATGGGCTTGTTCCATCATTTTCATCACAATTCAGTATCGAGTTTCCTGAATAACTTTGTTGAGCATGGAACTTTGGCATCAAAACACACACTAACACGTAGAAACCGAGCCAAAATTGATCCATGGCAGGAAGTTGGGAAAAAACTGAAGGTGTTTGAGATGGATTTGAGAAACATTCACATTGGTTGCAAAGATGGAAGAAAATGTTGACTTAAATGTGGTGATCACTGGAGTTTTCCTGGAAAATCGATTGCTGGTGAAGTTAAATTGTTTAAGATTTGTTGTTTGGAAAACGGGAAAAATTCAAGTATGAAACTTTGGACTAGGCCAACTCTGAATTGATTGAAAGTGACAGAAAAGGTTAAGAAAACGAAAGGAGGAATCATCAAACAGCGTTGAATTTTTCGTTTTGTGAAAGCAAGGTTAATAAAACTGTGTACGTTTGGTGTGTTGAATACAGGGATCATGAAAATGATAGAATAAAATAAAAAAGGAGAATAATTGAATACGTCCATGTCTGACTGTGGCAAGCTGATCAAGCAGCCAAGATGGCAGCTAAAAGGTTGGGAATTGGGAATATTGTAAAAGCATATGGATGTCAAAGCATATCGAGTTTTGGAATTCAACGATATCCAGTTTTGTTTCTAGTGCGTGCTCCAATGCTTAAATTATCTCGGTTTAGCTTCAAGACAACCGAGGCAATTTATACTTGTTTCTGTGACGTGCTTAGGATGGTCATTTTACTACGAAGGTCCGGCTCGACTCAATCTTATATGATCATTTAAAAAAATGGGATTTAAGTCAGATTATGTAAATGATAAGGCTGGATTTAGGTTTAGAGTGTAAAAAATTCGACTCAATTTGGCCTGATATGATAATACAAAGATTATTATCTTATATATCGACAGTAAAAACTATAAGTTTTTACAAGTGTATTAGTTTTAGGGTTTAGGGGCTTAATTTAAGAGTAGGGTTTAGGGTATGGATTTAGAATTTAGGGATAGTGGTTAGAAATTAGAATTTAGGGTTTAGTGTTAGAATTTAGGGTTTAAAGGTTATGTTTTAGTTTTTTAGGGTAATATGGTAAGAATTTAGTTTTTAATTTATAAACCCTAATTGTAACCCTAAACTATAAATTTCAACCACGGTCTCTAAATTCAAAACTCATACGCCTAAACCAAATCCTTAAACCCTTAAATTGTTGATACATTGGCCGTATAGAATTTATTGTACATAAGTCTACATATTTATATTATAAAATTCAAAACCTATATTCTTAACCTTAACCCCTAAAAATATTTAGGGATAATTGTTATAATACATGTCTATATTTTTTCAATTATCTCTATTTTTAGAATAAAATGGTATAATTATTATAAAGTTTTTTCATCTATTTCTCTGTTTTTTTATTAAAAGGCTAAAGGGGTACTTTTGTCCCTGAATTCGACCCAAAAATGCAATTTCGTCCCTCGCCGAAAAGTGTACTCAATGTGACCCTCCAGTTCATGAAATCGATCAAATTTGACCCTTTGACCGACGTTGACCGTTACGGTGCTGACGTGACAGTTAACGGTGATGACGTGACAATCCATGACGCTGACGTGGCGGTCAATGATGCTGACGTGGCAGTACACGTGGGATGATGACATGGCAGGAGGGCTGAATTGATTATTTTAACTGAATTCGATAGCATAATTGATTTTTTTTCCTGAGTTTAGGGGCATAATTAATTTTAATTAAAAGTTTTATAACTTATTTAATATTTAAGTTGAAAAATAAGAATTTATAAAATTATTAAAATTTTAAAATATTAAAACTAAATAAATAAATTTATTAATTGAGAATAATTAAAAAAAAAGTGAAGACTCACAGAAGATCAAAATATTTTTTAATTTATTTTATAAAAATTTATAAATTTAATAAAAATAAATAAAATATTCTAAAAGTTACTGAAAATAAAAATTATAAAAAAATTAAAATATATTATAAATTAAAAAAGATAAAATTTAATCTAAAAACTTAATAATTTTTTATAAATTATTAAAAAAGTAAACACTTTTATCGAAAAAAATTCGACTTCGTCATTTTGAGTATTATTATTCGATAGATTTTTTTAGTGGAATCAACATTGTACTAGAGTAACAATAGAATTTAATTTTTTCGCTTTTTTACATCAAATTGATGCTCATTAATATTTGATGTATAGAAATGAAAGAGAAATTTGGCTTTATTAATACTTTAATACAAGTATGTCTCAATTGAAAATATGTTCAAGGAACATTAGTACGCGTAGCATAACGAGAAACAATCGAAAGATTCTCTAATAGTTTATAAATATTTTTTATTTTTTTATATTTATAACTTTAATGTTTTTACTTATATTTAATTCATTATGGTGCTTTTATTTTTTTAATATTTTATGAATATTTAAATATTATTTAAATATTAATAGTTTTTATTTTTTTAGCTTAAAGCTTAAATAAGTTATCTAACTTTTAATTATGCCCCTAAACTCAGGAAAAAATCAATTATGCCCTTGAATTCGGTTAAAATAATCAATTCAGCCCCTCCTACCACGTCATCATCCCACGTGTACTGCCACGTCAGCATCGTTGACCACCATATCAGCATCATGGATTGTCACGTCATCATCGTTAACTGCCACGTCAGCACCGTAATGGTCAACGTCGGTCAAAGGGCCAATTTGATCGATTTTATGGACTGAAGGACCACA
Organism: Hibiscus tridactylites; assembly: GCA_958450335.1. Taxonomy (NCBI): domain Eukaryota; kingdom Viridiplantae; phylum Streptophyta; class Magnoliopsida; order Malvales; family Malvaceae; genus Hibiscus; species Hibiscus tridactylites. The sequence goes on along the minus strand of OY288272.1, from coordinate 5,467,976 downwards.
TTGAGTGACTTTTCGACGAGGGGCGAAATTACATTTTTGGGTTGAACTCAGGGGCAAAAGTACCCCTTTAGCCTTAATAAAAATATTTTTTTGCGTTGTATCATGTCGAATTGTGGGCTGCTTATTTGGGCCTGCTATACTTCTACTATAGGATGAGAATTAAATTACTGTTTCAAACAAGATGGAAAACAAAATTCATATAGGAATTTTTGGTTCATTATTTATACTATTTGGTCAGCATAGCTATATATAACTGATACGGAATCCTTACATCATATGTGCTTGTTTATGTAATAAAAACCGAGATTTTATGAGAAACAATCAAAAGGATAAGAGTATTCCAGTCTGCTTGTCTTTTTTTAAGAACTTTTAAAAAAATAACTTGTCTGCTGATGCATTTGTCATGTAGTTCTTTGGAGTTCAAGGCAAAATCTAAAACAAGACAACAATGTCTGAGAAAAACAACAAAAGTGTAGCATATTTGATAATTTAGATTCAAGATTGAAGAACTCGTAAGATATATCTGGGAAATGGATGGAAAATATCTGCAAGTTCAGCCATTGCAGATGTGAATTAAGTACAAATAATAGCTAAAACGCAAACCTAAGATTCTATTTAAATTCTCTGTGTCATCAACGGGGGAGGATCGGTTGGTTCGACTTTATTTCGGTGGCTGCTCTTTGATCAACTGAAACTGTGATAGCCACCATAAAGTTCAACTCTTCAAAACATGCGCAATGGATCCCAATGAGCAGATAAACTTCGATTGTTTCAAGTGGCAAGGTACCATATTGTAAAGAAGCATAAGCCAGCTATACCAAACCAATAACCAAAGCAATGGCAACCACATTGACGATTCTCTAACTCTCCAATTCCACAAATTTCTGTCATGATAAGTAGAATCGTGATCACGAGACACGAGATGCCAGGTACAATGTCGTCGCGGAACGTATCCGCTAGCCAATCAGGTGTAACGACGAATAGGATGAAACGGGAAACTGTTAACCAACAGAAATTTGATTGTCAGACAGGAGATGTGAAACGGTCATAATATTAACACATTTGTGTTAACAAACCAACTGATATGTTAGGTGCTTGTCTCTAACGTTGAGGGTAAAACAGGTTTGAAGCAATGGCAAGAAACGCAATCCAGCAACCAAATGGCCCCCTGCATCATTCGGCGAAAGTTTAAGTAAATTGTTACACTACAAGAAGCACCAAATCAACTAGAATAAGCATCAAATAATCCACAAGCACCTTAAGAATTTAAAGAGTACGGTCGGGAAACTACTGAAGAGATACAATACTAGGAGGTTAGTCTGCATGTGTGATCTCCGTCTCGTTCGGTTCATGAGTAATAAAAATCTGTAGGGAAAACGGAAAACATACAAATGTTTGAATAAGTAAACTTAACCAGTTTTCAGTCCATTGGTCGACTAATCTGAATTGGATGCTGCAAATGTCCATTATCATGGGTAATCCTAACATCAAAAAGCAACCCAAAACATGTTTCCATTCATGCGCGTCCCTAATTTGATAACATTAACAATGCTTTACCAATATTTCTGATAATCCTAACATCAAAAAGCAACCCAAAACATGTTTTCATCTAGAACTAAGGAGAACAAAACTCGACATCGGTGAACCTTGAAAAAAGGGCTGTGTTTACCAACCCATTAATAAACCAAATGAATGCAATAACATGGAAACAAAACTTGATTTAAAAAAGCAAGAACAGGGTTGACTCACAAAGCAAAAATGGTGCCACCCCATTGAAAAGCGGATCGGGCCTGAGAGGACCCGAAATCCGACTTTTCGAAACTAGATTCCACTTCCATATCCATCTCTGCGGATCCTAAAGTTCCCATTTTTACTTTTGCTTCACTGTTTATCAGAACTTTCAAAGAATTTGACTGAGCTTTGGATATACGTTTGATGGCTGACTGCTGCTTTTGGCATCGTGGAATATCCAAAACCCAAATTCTCCACCTTCAGGTCGGGAGTTTATTTTTTCTTACGGTCTGTGCCACATGGCAGTCCTTCATTGTACAGTTTATTTCTCATAGTCAGTTCCATGTAATATTATTTTACTTGAAAATTAGGGATTTATTTGAAATTTACCCCTAAATTACAATCAGCTTCTCATATTTGTCCTTCAAGTTTCGTTTTGTCAGAAGTAATACCTAAGCAAAAAAAATATTTTACCCTAAAAGTATACGACATATCCAATAAGAACATGTCACATGTTTTGCCCTCATTCACTGATATTGTATCTCTGGTAAACTAGGAACAAACCGATAGTCTAGGTACAAGGGCAAATCCAAGAACTTTTTTACGAGAGTTAGAATAGAATTTTGAAATTTTAGGGCTTAAAATGCAATTTTACCTTTACATTAACTTAAAATTAAAGGACTGAAAGCCAATATTCTAAATTTTTCGGCCAAAGCCACTTCCTACCTTCATTTGCCCATCTAGATAGATACCACTTTTGGAATAAATTAAGAACTAGAAATGAAGTATAATTGAGCAATAACATTTAGTCGGTTGGTCAAGTTATTCATTTTTATTCTCTTATATTTTTTTAGGTCATGAGTTCTAGACTCATTTGTCTAGTTTCTTGTAGAGGTGGCAATCGGGTCATTCGGATAAAGTTCAAGTTGGGTTAATTTTCGGTTGGGGATGTTTTCGGTTTAGGCTCGATTCGGATCGGGCCAAATCTAATTCGAGTTTAGTTCGAGTCTATGTTATTTTGGATCGGGTCAAGTTAATATCGGATCTGTTAATTTTCGGGTCGAGTTAATACCGGATCAATTGACTTTTCAGGTCGAGTCAATATCGGATCAATTGCTTTTTGGGTTTGATTAATATCGGATCGGTCGGCTTTCCATTTGAGTCAATATATGAATATGATCTTTTAAATGAGAAAAAAAATGATATTAAACTATTACTAAAGGTAGTTGTTAATTAGTAATATAATACAAAATGAGAATAAAATATACATATTTGAGGAAATTAAATTCGGGTTGCTTTCGGTTTAGGTTAATTTTCGATTCGGGTTACTTTCGGTTCTGGTTGTTTTCGATTTTGATTATTTTCGATTCGGTTTGATTTTTGGTTCAACTAAATTCAGGCCGGTTTTAGTTCAGTTTGATTTTGGTCAGGGTTCGGGTCAAGTTTAGACCATCATATTCGAGTCTATATCAAATCTCGGGTCGAATAAATCAGTTCAAATCTCGAGTCAAATTTACCAGATGTAATCGTTTGACAAGTTATCAAATCTATTTTTTTATATAGATAACAGCGTTGCATTGGAGGAAAGAAGCCCCAAAGGCCGAACTTCAGGTATCCCACGAGTCCAAAACATTAATGGAGAAAGTGATAAGAGGGAATTAATGATAGATTCGTACTAAGGGCCTTAAAAATTTTCGTTACTTCCTAATGATAATTAGGCGAACCGTCGTGTTGAGTTGGAATAAAGATTTCAACTACACTATCAAATGACAATTAATTTCCACATGCACAATGAGCTTTTTACAAGACCCTGCTGGAAATTGCAAAGGACAATAATGCTTCTTGCCATCACTCTCCTCTTAAAGCTACACAAAACGCACGACTTTCACAATCACAAAGCCACAATTGTCGGCACTTTCCCTTCGCATTTATTCACAATCAAACCCCCAACGTTGTCGTTGCAAACCAAGCAAAATATTGACCATAATGGCTAGACTTCACGGTTTTGAAGCTGCTTTGATGCCACACGGGTAGACCATGAATCTGCTTAAACTAGGTAATCAATCTTCCTTAGCCAACAAGCCACAAGAAAAATCAATGGATAATAATTGGGTTTCAACAAACGTGCCAAGTGTTCTTTCTTGATGTTAAAGATACACTCCTCTGTGCTTTTGCCTGCCTTGCTTCTTCCTTTTCCTTCACAAAACCTTGCTTATGCTGTAAGGGTTTCTACAGATGGCATGATGGGTCTGTTTTAAACGAAAAAAATCTGCAATCCTTCTTCTTATTTTAGATTGCACCATCCATTATTATACTAAAACAGTAATATTAATATCCATAATTAGAGAATATATGCTTGTTCAATAAAAGAGAGCCTTTGATTATTTAATTGCTCTATGTTTTACACCTAAACTTATACTTTGCTGATCAGGGAAAGGGAACAGATTCTTCTGCATATATAAATTCTTATGTTCCATGCTTGGGCTTGCGAACCTGATATACATATAGTTTAATGCTTTTTTTTGTCTCGAAACAATTGTCATTATCATTCATAATTTCATATATATGAATCCACTTAATGTGAAAGTAATGACAGAAGTTGATCGGAGCCTTAAGAGTTAAGCCATCATTTGGTGAAACTCGTGGAAATCAAGCACTCCATTCCCGTCGGTATCATAGACCTGAATCATCGCAACGCACTCGTCATAAGACTTTGCGTCGCCGAGGCGACTCAACATCATTTGCAGCCCTTTCGGAGTTATGCAACCCGAGCCTTTCTCCAACTCGAACATCTCGAACGCTTTCTTCAGATCATCGTCGTCCCGGTTTTCTACCTTCATCAACTTCAAGAAATCCTGGTAGTCCAGCATGCTGTCGCCGTCGGAATCGAGTTCGTTGATCACCGTTTGAGCGTCTTCGTGCGACATGTACTCTCCGATGGACCCGAAGTATGCCCTGAGTTCGAGAGCTGAGATTTTCCCGTCATCGTCGCCGTCGAAGTAGCGGAACACTTCTCTCATCTCCTCGTGAGGCCTGTTCGGGGTTGTGCGAGGGGGCGACGGTGATGGTTCGGGAGAGGTTGGGGTGGAGCTGGACTTGGATCGACGGCGGTGGAGGCTTAACCTAAGGGTCTTGTTCGAGAACCATTTGGAAGCCTTGGAAACTTTAGCGGTTGCCATTTGGTTTCAAAGAGAAGTTGGCGAAGATTGAATAGCTTAAATAAAAGTAAAAGCCACGAAATAATTCTTTTTTTTTCTTGGATTACTTTAGGAAAGGAAGCAGATGAGTTATTAATATATAAACGTATGAATTCGGTGGCAGGAAATTGCATGGCAACTTCCTAAAGGGACCCCAGAATTGATTGACCACAGTTCTTTAGAAATGAAAAGGCCAACCATCTCTTTTGGTCGAATTCCACAAAAAGTCCATGCATTATATTTTTTACAGTTTTAATCCCTCTACTATAGTTCGATCATGTTAACATCTCTACTTTTTGAAATATGTATTATCAATCTCGTGTCCAGCATATTTCATTAATTATGTTAAAAAAATATTAGATTTAGCCTTTTTAAATATGTGTATGTGGTGGGTTAAAATATGATTTAAGTTCTACTCTTTATACATTTAAAATTCAATCCTCTAATTTTTACAAGTAAAAGGACTAAAATGATAAAGTAATAGGGCTAAAAATTATAGAATTATAAAAGAGAGACTAAATATGCCAAAACACATAACATATGTACCTTTTATAAATTTTGACTATGTATTTTAAATGATGATTGCCGAGTAAAGTACGTATGTCGTATGACCTACCTATTTATCCGAATAAAAAGGTTCGATATTAATTAATTGATTGCACTATTAGATTAAAAAATAGGTTTATCTATCTCAATTTGGTGAGTATTTTCAAATTAGCATCTATCTTTTTCCTCAAATTATTACTTAAAATATTTTTTTGGATCCACCCTAAAATTTTAAAATTTTATGTGTATTCATTCTCAAATTAACCCCCAACATTTGATTGTTTTGTCACTTTACGATAATCTTATTTTGTATTCAAAATATTTAAAATAACTCAAGAAACAACATGCTCAACCCTATAACCACTGAAACATTTTGCTTAACACAATACAATTGAAACATTTTGCTTAACACAATACAATTGGGTGCAAGCACCCGACCCAGGAGGGTTACCACCCCCAACCCCCTGCGGGGCACTCACAGTCCGACCATAAAGAGAGCTAGAATCGAATGAAGAAAAACAGCACGTGCTTGAAAGAACTGAAAGAGAACTACACACACTGTTCGTGTGATAACTCCAATAGCCCACTCACTTTTTCTTGCTTGACTGAAGGAACTTAAAAGACAAGTTCGTAATATCATAAGAGATCTATGAAATAAGGCATTCTACAACAAGTGAAACTCCTTGACGAGAAGGCACGAATTGATTTTTCTTACTCAAGATCTCATAAGAGTAGTCTAGGTTCGACCTAGATGTTTAAAGAAAAGCGTGTCACTCAGACACATGTCATACTTGAAGCGACGCTGGCTCTATACCGTATAAAGTGTGTATGGAAAAATCGATTGAAGCTGAAAATTAAATTTCGAGATCTCCATACATATACGGGAGGTGAAACAGAGCGAGAGGCGGTCCTCACCCTCTTTCGTGCCAATAAGGGGGCGAGTTATACTCGCGTACGCGCATACGCACATGCACACGTGTACACGCGCATACACGAGCACACGCATACACGCGCAAGATAACATTAACTCAGCTGCCACTAAAACGAGCTATATCGCATGTTTAAGCTACATTGCGCGTGTTTACCTATGTGAAGCTTATCCATGCAATAAAGCTACCTATTTTTGCATGCCATCATACATACATAACTCAAGAAACAACATGCTCAACCCAATAATCAGTGAAACAGTTTGCTTAACACAATACAATTGAAACATTTTGCTTAACACAATACAATCGGGTGTAAGCACCCGACCTAGGGGTTACCACCCCCAACCCCCTGCGAGGCACTCACAGTCTGACCATAAAGAGAGCTGGAAGTGAATGAAGGAAAGCAACATGTGTTTGAAGGAACTGAAAGCGAACTACACACACTGTTCGTGTGCTATCTCCAATATCCCTCTCACTCCCTTATCTTAGTCGTTCGTGAGCTATCTCCAATAGCCCACTCACTTTCTCTTGCTTGAATGAATGAACTTAAAAAACAAGCTCGTAATATCATAAGAGATCTATGGAACAAAGCATTCTACAACAAGTGAAACTCCTTGACGAGAAGGCATAGATTGATTTTCCATACTCAGAAGCTCAAAAGAGTGGTCTAGGTACGACCTATATATTTAGGGAAAAGTGTGTCACTAAGACATATGTCATACTTGAAGCGACGATGGCTCCATACCGTATAAAGTGTGTATAAAAAAATCGAATGAAGCTGAAAAGTAAATTTAGAGATCTCTTATTTTAGTTTTTGAGCATTTAAGTCTTTGACGTTTCAATTTATGTCAATATAATATTATTTAAATGAAAACCGTTAATTGACTAACTGTGAATAAATTACCACTTCTTATATTTTCATTATCTCATATTTTAAATGGGGAGAAGTAACAAATCACATGTAAAGAGAATTGAACCTAGGAAACATGAAAATAGGACCAACATTTGCCACCGAACCTATTAAATGTCTTCAATTTTTTATTACGAAATATTAAATTTAATTAGTTTAAATTTTGATTATATTTAATTATAATATAAATTAAATTATATTTATGAGATGAATTTTGTATTTTTTCCTTCTAATATAATACTTTTAAATTATTGAAATATATATTTTCTAAATTTATTTTTAATTTCTAATTTTTTGAGTTTTTTTATAATTTTAATTAAATATTTGGTAACAATATAAAAATAATAAAAATTAAAATTAATTAAAATATATAAATAAAAACTACCATTCTTAATAAATTAAAAATTAAATTTATTTTTTAATAAATGTTATTTTTTAATTTTATTTGTTTTTATATTATTGTAAAATAATTAATTAAAAATAGAAAAATAAAAATTTAGAGAAAAATATCAATTTTAATAATGTAACAATATTATATTAGAAATAAAACGCAAAGTCCATCTCATAAATATACTCTATTTTAAATTATAATTAAAGATAATCACAATATAAACTAATTAAATTTAATGTTTGGTAATAATGAATTAATAGAACTAGTTAATTTAGTGGCAAGTTGTTTTTTTTCTTTCATCCAATAGTTTAAGTTTATTCCTCTTATCCTCTATATTTTATTTCTTCACTTTTAAAATATGAGATAATGAAGAAATATAATAAGTGATAATTAACTTACAAAATAATAGCTTAGCCTAGTGGCTAGGATTTAAGCTCTGTTTGGTAAATAGGGGTTTGAGCCAAAATTAGAGGTTTGATTGGTAAAATCTACTAATTTTAATGTTTGATAAAAAGCGGATTGAAATAACGAATTGAAGTAAAACCTCTAATTTTGAAAAAACTGCTAATATGAGTTTTTTGAAATTAGAGGTTTTGACATAAGAGTTATAAAGACTCTTTTACCCTTAACAATTATAAAAAAAATCTCCAAATAATCTAAATTTAATCATTTATATTTTTATTCTTCAACCTCACGTATTTACATTGTGACATTTGTAAACTAATATTTTTTGTTTTTTTATTTTCACACATTTATATTTGTATTTATATTTAATAATAATTAAATTGTATTAAAAATAATTATATAAATAATAAATTAATATATAGATCATTCAAATATGCTTAGTAATGTTATATTAAAATTTATTTTTTATAATCTAATTAATATTAATAGATACAAAATATTGATAACTAATAAACTATTCAAAGAAGTATCGAATATAATCATGTCTTCATATGTTATTTTTTTTGTTTAAATAATCAATCATTTATCAGTTAATTTTACCAAACACTTTTATACAATCAGCTAATACAATCCGCTAGTCAAATCAACTAATGTAATAAGTTATCAATTAATATAATCCGCTATCAACTATCAGCTAATTGTCAAACAGAGTCGCCTTTCATGCACAAAGCTTTGGTTTGATTCCCATTAAACATTTATCTAGTTTAACTAATTTAAAAAATAAATTTATTATTAATTTTAAAATATTTGTAATGCCACATCGTCATTTAGTTACACGTGGACATGTCACATCATCAATTTAGTTCACATGAACGCACCACATCTGTAAAAAAAATTGACCGTTAATCAATGAACGATTTCATCCAAATAAAATTATTTTGACATAAATTAAAATGTTAAAAAACTTAAATGCTTAAAAATTTATAATAAAGGTCAACCAAACGTTGGATACTAATTTTAACTTCATGCCTATTTTAAATGATGATTGCTGAGTAAAGTATGTATGTCGCATGACTTACCTATTTATCCGAATAAAAAAGGTTTGATAACAATTACTTTGCACTATTAGATAAAAAATAGGTTTATCTATCTGAATTTGATAAGTATTTTCAAATTAGCATCTATTTTTTCTCAAATTAGTACTTAAAATTTAAATTTTTTATCAAACTAGTACATTGTAACGTGAACGGGTTAAATAAGATTTGTGTTCAAGTTATATGATATTAATATATTTTAGGGTAAACTACATTAGATTGTCACTAGACTACCCTAAAAAAATTTAAATGGTTACTAAACTTTTAAAAATTACATAATGGATATTAAATTTTAAATTTTTGTTACAAAATGATCATTGAACTGTTAACCGGGTGATGCGGCAGTTACGAAAAAACTGTATAACAACACATTTAGTCTTCATATTTATACATTCAATTAATTTAATCTTCATATATAGACATTCATTCAATTTAGTCATAATTAAAAAATTAATAAAATTAACTCTCATTATTTGCACATTCTATCAATTTAATCTTATTTTAAAATATAAATAATTTAATATTTTCCCTCCAACCACAAGATGATATGTGTTATAATATGGTTAAAAAAATAAACAGAATAAGAAGTGAGAGGGGACTCAAGTACACTAACCACTTAGCCAAAGTTATTACTTTGATATAACTGATTGCATATTAAATATAAATATTATAAATGTTGCCCAACATATACTTCTCTTTCCCGCCTATTCCTTTTTGTTTTTATCATTTTTTGTTCATTACTTGTTCATTTATTTTATTTTGTTCTTTCAATTTAATCATGTCACGTAGACAAAAGCTCATCCTATTAATCACGCACACATTTCTTAGGAATATGCTCTTGTTTGAAGAAGACCTTTCTGCTATTTTGTTGTTGGTGTTGAGGACTAGGATATCCGTTTTTTTTTTTATAGAATTACTATAATTATTGGTAAGTTTTATAGTGCTTTTCAGTTAATTAGTTACATAAATAACTAAAATAAGTTTTTTGAGTTTCTGTTTTATTTATGTTCCAACTCATTTTGGTTCCACAAGTCGAAGGATTAAGATGTTTTGTTGGTTTTCCTCAGTTATATTTGTTTGGTTCCTCTGAATATGTTAAAGGGGCAGCTCGACTTTACTTATTAAGCCTTGGATCAAAATCAACACAGAAATGTTCCTTTTACAGACCTCAAGCCTGAGAAACATTGTCTTGTTTAAAGAACCTGGACGGTTTTCAGGGGCATATTCAAGTAAACGAAATCAATCAACCTTTGTCTTATCAATTTTGCAGCATTGAACGTAACCTGAATAACGGGTTTGGTTCATGTATGGGGCAATGCCTGCGGAGAATAGGGATTGATATTGTTAGACAGAAGTATAAAGTGAACATGACTAAAAAAGGCTTGATTTTCTATTTTTAAATATAATATTTAAGAAATTCCAAGTTTATATTTGTAATTTCTCTCGTATCCCCAGTTGAACTTGAACATCATTGATAATATAAAACTGTGGTCTGTGGATGTTGTTAAGTTTTTTTAGCAATGAGAACTGAATTTTGTTAACAACAATGAAAAAGTGACATTTTTTTCTTACACATCAAGGTTAACTTAAAGAATTCCAAAATATTCATGAATCTCTTTATTTCTATTCAAACAAGACACATAACGAGATGAAAAAATGACCATTTTTCATTTCAACTTTATATACTTTTGTTTTTATTTTGAATCCCAAAACCTTTTTCTTATACATAAAAGAAAGGTATGATCCTCTAATGCCTAAATTTTTAGACTCATTTTAAATTGATTATTAAGATTAACTATAATGAACGAGTAGATTTTTAAGGATTATTACCCATATGAATAAAAATTATTTTCTTAACAATAATGGAGATCAGCATAGTATAATACTAGTATTATTCATTTTTGTACATTTGAAGTCTAAGTTTTTAGAAAACTTTTGGTACAAAGTAGAAGAAGGGTCAAAACTATACCAATAAAAACTGTGGGATCTCAGAATTCATTGCTAAAATCCAGCGTAAAAATGCAAAACGACCGTTAAAAGCAAAAGAATTAACCGAAGGAGAAGAAGGGTTGATATGAATAATAATTCCCGTGTATATATATATATATATATATTAACTTCTGATGACATGAAAATGTCATCATATTCTGACATGCATCTTTTGCTGTAACTCTCTGAAAAATGTGGACCGTCAGCTGAGTTTTTTACATGCAACCAATCATCGATCAATCACAGGAATATGCCTTCAAAAGATTCATGAAGCTTGTGATTTCTTCACTGTGTAAAAGTAGTAAAGCATCCCCATAAGAATATGCGTACGAGAAACAGAAAGAAAAAAAAATGAATAGTTTGATGTTCTTAATTGATTCAAGTATTGTGAATAAATAAAATAAAGCCAGGATTTTGTTTCCATTTTCACATGATTATTAGATACCGTACCGAGAGTCTTAAAATTGATTTAATATTATTTTTAAAAAAATGTAGTGAGAAATATGTTTCTAACGTAATTTATGGTGTTTGTATTTAATAATAATTAAAGCTACTTTTGGATCCTTGTTTTGGTGTTTATATAAAGGATCTTCTTTCCATAAAACCGATCAACTTGCTCGTTTTTCTTGCACTCTTTTTTGTTTGTTCGAGAGAAAGAAAGAGAGAGCTGGGGGATGTCTCAGTCTCAAGCTTATTGTGTCAAGGAAAACAAGCCCTGCAATGTCTGGGCTGAGAAATATTTCAAGGACTGTCTTTGCAATCTAAAGGATGATTTCTCTTTTGGTTTCGGGTTTGTTAGTCTTGTCTGCTGGGGAGTTGCAGAGATCCCTCAAATCATCACCAACTTCAAAACCAAGTCCAGCCATGGAGTTTCCCTCCTTTTTCTCCTCACTTGGGTTGCCGGGTTCGATCCCCTTTGGCTTTCCCCTACTCTCATTCTCATTTTTATGCTTATTTTGATCATTGTTCATCTTTGTTTGCTGTTGCAGTGATGTGTTCAACCTTGTCGGATGCCTTCTTGAACCTGCAACGGTGAGCTCTTTTCTTTCTCAGCCTGTGGTGGTGGTCCAAGAACCTGAAGCCAGATGAAACTGTTGGCCGACTCTAGTTTTAGCTACCCTTTGTTTTTATCATTAAAAGTGTTGCCTTTCAATTTATTTTAGTTTAGCCTTATTGATTTTTTTCTCGTTCTTGATATTCGTGGATGCAGTTGCCGACTCAGTTCTACACAGCTCTGGTATACTAGTCACAGCCCGACACCTTCTGCCTATGTTTACACGTTTCATTTCATTAATGAACCCTTCTTCTAGCTATAATTGCACTCGGTGACACTATTTGGATCAAAGTAAAATGACCCCAACTCATGTCAACATCATGTTGCATACTTGCATTGATACTTTCAAATCTAGGCCCGGTTCATATACAAACAGTAACATCATATGATACTGGTTCATTGCCTGGTTTTGATTTTCAGCTCTATACAGCGAGCACTGTGGTGCTAGTACTACAGAGTGTGTACTATGATTATATCTACAGGTGGTGGAAATGTAGAAGGATCAAAACTGATATTATGGTAAAACACCTTCCTTCTGTTCAATATTCTGGTCTTTAATGTTGTTTTATTGCAGATATCAGGAATTGTGTTTTTGAGGGACATGGTTTCATGAATATGTTTGTCTGTAAATGTTAGGCTGAAGATGAGAAAACACCATTGAAGCCTGCTGGGAAGCTTGGTTTAGGCATTCCCATTCCTAAGTCCTCATCAAACCCCAGTCCTCGCAGGGAGTATTACTTCGTGTATGCAAAAATAACTTTGAAGCCCGCTTTTTGTTGTATTGAAATCTGAAAACTAATTCCTCTGAGAACTTAATTCCAGTATATTACATTATTTTCAGGTCAGCTAGATCTTTGGCTGCCAGTGGTACTCCGCCTTTTCGAACATATATGAGGGTAGCTAAAAGTGGTCCATCAGCTATGGAACTTGACAGTGGTTCATCATCAGAAGATGAATCAACCCAAGTTTCATCCAAAAAGTCCGGCACTCAACCGAGGCCAATCCCGAGATCCGTGAGTCTTGAACCTGCATTGATGTAAGGATTTTTTTTGATGTAAATTGATAGCAGAATTGGTTCATTTTCCAGGCTGCAAGTTATGGTGCATTCCTGGCTGCCTCAATCAACTTCCCCTCAGGAAGTAAGGCATGGATGGAAGCAGGAACTGGCTTTACCAGTCGACGACTATTACAAGTATCTTCCCGGTTAATTCTAACTCGAATTCGACAAAAATTGACCCGTGTAACTACATATTACTTAAACCATTGGTCTCTGTTGCAGGAACACAGTATGGAGCATAGTGGCTTGGGGCAGTGGCTGGGATGGCTAATGGCTGCCATATACATGGGCGGTCGAATCCCTCAGATATGGCTAAATGTAAGCATTGAGCTATAAACTAAGAAACCATGGATTTCTTTCTCATTATAATTGTTTTGGTTCCTTAACAAATAATTTGCTTTTCTTGATCAGATCAAAAGAGGCAGTGTGGAGGTAATACTCTTAACTAAATATATGTATATGTATTAGAATATGTAGATCGAGTTTGACTAAACGTGTGGAAATCATATAGGGTTTGAATCCTCTCATGTTCATCTTTGCACTGATAGCCAATGCTGCCTATGTGGCAAGGTTAGCTCTGTCTCAGACTTGTCTATCTGTTTCACCCACTGTTTAAAAAACCGGATATGTTGAAACGGTGGCCGGAAGTGACACAGTTTTGACATCAAGTTTGGTTTTTCAAACATTGGTTTTACATTTTTTACTTTCTCTGTTCTATAATCATGTCAAGCTTCCCTTTGAATGTTTTCACAGCATTCTAGTGAGAACCAGTGAATGGGAAAACATTAAGCCTAACATGCCATGGTTACTGGATGCTGCAGTTTGTGTGGCACTCGACTTATTTGTATCCTTTTTTGTTGATTTTCTTACAACTATTCGAAGATTTTATTACAGTTTCTGCTCACACAAACACTAAACCTTAACATTTTTTATAACAGATCATATCACAGTATATATACTATAAATATTTCAGAGAGACAGTTAACAGTGATGGAGAAGAATATGGAGATTATTACATGGACGAAAGTAAAGAAGCAGAGTAGAAGGCTGAAATCTTTAGACGACAACTTCCTGTTCGTATCTGTATACAGTAGTATTAGTTCCTGTTTCTGTTGGTTTCAATCAGTATTAGCTGAACTGCTGCTATGTTGGTTTCTCGCACTCAATAAATTAGTACCGTTTTGTCTTAACAAAGGTGGCTCACATATATACAGACTTGTCTCTACATGTATATATATATATATATGCAGAGGTTTTTGCAATAATGTCACCTAAGAATCCAAATGGTGTTTCAGAGAAGATGAAAGCCGTAAAAAGAACAATGAAAAGATGGCAATTGCAAATGCATTGTTAAAACTTGAAAAGTACTAACATCAAAACTGTTTTCGACTTCGTTACTGGACAAGATGCTGGAAGCTGGAAACATGTTAGAACATTCTATTGAAGATGATGAACAATAACAGATTTCATGCACTTGCAAATGGAAAAGGTACAGTCGACCAAGCAAGCAAGCATCATATGTTTCCACGTCTAAGAGGGAAAAAAGAGGAAAACTTTAACTAGATTTTATTTTTGAAAAAGAGAAATTGACACTGGTTTGAGTTGTTCTTGAAGCTAAATGAGACAGAATAACAATGTATCATATAGACAGCTTTTTGTCATGCCAAAAACGTAATCTTCAGTGCTGCTGGTATATTTACAGGCACTAAATAACCGCAACCGGCCGAAGGCTTAAAACCATTTTCACCAATAAAGCAGAGCAAGCACGACAAAGACACCAATCAACAAAAGAAGATTCTTCAAAACATTATCTGCCTGCTGCCCTCGAGTCGTCGGTGGAGGGAACCCATGAGCGTGAGCATGACCACCATGAAACGCATGGAATCCGTAAGGAAATCCTGAAGGTGTTCCATACACAGCAGGATCCGGATATCCATGAAACTGAATGTTGAACAAGGATGGCAATAAGCCTCCAAAACCCATTGTGAAGTTACCGATTCTTGCCGTTGCCATCGGAACAAAACCACCCATTAGTCCAAACCCGTAATTCACAAACTGGTTTGTTTCCGGGGGTGGAGGAGGAGCAGTTGCTGGTCTTTGGCCTGCAGGGCGGTGAGGGATTTCCATGCCCGGATACGATTTTGAGCGCGGATCAGTCTGGTTTTTGCCCCTGCCATAAAGGGGAACAAGTTTTTCCTCTTGTATGAGGGCCTTGCAAACCGGGCATTCTTGACAATGAGAGTGATGGTGCAACCATCTGTATAGACATGGCCAGCAGAAGAGATGACCACAAAGTGTGACAATCGGATCTTGAGCCAATTCGAAGCAGATATTGCATTCGAAATCACCAGCATCATTAGCATTACTACGACTCGAGCAAGATTGACTTGGGTGAGGCATGCTTGTTGATTCCCCCAAACCACTCGCCATTGCTTATATACCTAAACCAATAGATCAAAATATCATGAGGAAAGTGCACGAACCGAGAAAGGCAAACGTTAAAAAAAATCCAGAAATTCAAGTTATGGAATAAAAAGAAAAAATCACCACTTTCAATCAATCACTTCAAAATCCAGTTCCCAATTTTTGAAAAAAAAATGTAGAAAACCCGAGATGCCAAAAACTACAAACCTGATAAAAACTCTGAAAACCAAATCTTTTGAACTCATCAAATTATCCCCATAAACGATATTAATCATTAACCAATCTCAACATGTTATTAGATTTAGGCTAAAAACGAAATCCCTAATCTAAATTCAGAATACAAATCAAATTTTAAAAAACCCAGAAACAAAAACTAGAAACACGACCGCTTCTGCATTCATCACAAAGTATAATCTAACAAAATTATAAAATAAAAAATAAACAGATCTAAGAATTGGGTAAAAGAAACTAACCTGAGAATCAAAAGAATTGATCGATAGAGTCAAGGGACAAGCTTCTTAAATGGGTGTTAGGTACTTTCAGGAAGATTCGAGGCTAATCTAAATTTTCCGTGTTGTTTATTCCAAGTCTTAAAGCCAATTTAGAGAAGTGAAGGAATTTAAGATTTTTTTTTATAAAGAAAATCAGTTAAAAGCAGTGGGGTCCCATTGTATTTCACAGTAATTTCCGCTCGGAAATTGGAAGCGGAATTACCCGAGTCAGCACTAACACCTTGTTTGGAAACGGAGGCAAAAGGGAAAAAAAGTATTTTAATGTTCTAAAATTTAATTCAGTCCTCTCATAAAAACAAAATTATAGAGAAAGATATTTTTTTGGTTATATTAGAAAAAAATATTTTTTATTTTTTTAATAGTTCAAAGATGATTACAATATAGTATCTGTTCATAGATATTGTTAACTTTTTGACAATGCACACACAAGATATTACGATTGAACTCGAGTCTCTTAGAAATTAAGATGAGTATTTGATCATAATTATTTTTATTTTATTTATATTTTAAAATGATCAATGATATATTTATATAATTTTTAAATAAAATAATTAAAAATTACTATTAAAGATCAAATAAATGTGTGTATAAAGCTTATACCTATAGTCATTTGTTATATATATATTACGTAAAATATTTCTTACCCACATCGATGTGATAATATATTATTGGTAATTATTTTGAAAATATTGATTGGAATTTCTACCTACAATATGTATAATATCTCTATTTCAGTTCAATGTCTTGGCCAATTTAATTGAGTAACAGTATAAAACAAAATAAAATTTAAGAATATAATAGTGCTAATTATTTTATAAAAAAATATTTTATTACTAAATGACCTGCTAAATGCACCATAAATAATCAATTGCTTCACATTTTTACATTAATTGAATGACCATTATTACATAAATTATTTATTTAAACTATTAAAAACGACTCAATTACTTTAATTATAATAATTTCTAAAATATAAATCTTAATAAAATTCATAAAATCACTATTTATTATTTAATACTATAAGTTTGTAATTCAAATTTCTTCAACAACTTTTGTCTTATGTTCGGCCTCCTTTTGCCAACTTTGAGCCGAATTTCATGACCCACAAGGCCACAATCCAAGCAGAACCGGAATATTTATACTTAAAAATACTGAAGTAGAAGAAAGTTGGCCGTAAACAAGCAACTAACCTAGCGTGGGTTTCAAGTCGTAGCACCATATTTGGAATTCAAATATTGTGTTCAAATGTAGAATTCATAGTACTTCTTTCAGTATTGAATAATACGGATAAAATTTATCTGTCATTTTTCGGTGTTCTTACTTATGCTCTAACACTAATAAACACTACAAAATTAAATTTCAAACTCTAACCTTAAATTTTAAATCCTAAAACCCTACACCATATACTCTAAAAAATACACTCTACCTTAAATTCCTAAACCTTAATCATAAACCCTAACCTAAAACTCTAAACTCTAAATCCTAAATCTAATTTTGAGCGTGAAACATAAATAAGGACGCCGAAAAGGGGCAGATTATTTCCATCCTGAACAATACTATGTGAAAACATAAACAAAAGAAACTTGAAACATATCAGCTTTAACAGCATAAGCAAATGACTTCCATGGTGGTTGGTCTAATGATAGTAATCCGGGCAATATCAGCAGCCTTGCCCTTTGATATCTCTGCAACCAGAGAGTCTTCAATTAGGTTTGAGTTCATGGTCACTTTAATCAAATTCCTACATGTTTACTTCGAATTGTTTGCTTACTATGAACGAAGCCTAACCCGAAAAACCAGGTCTAAACACTTGACACAATCAGGGAAGATGTAATATCGAACCGAAATTAGATTGACCGAACAATGTAATTGCTATATATATGATCAAGTCCGGATCTACTCACTCAGAGAGGTCGAATCTTATTACCTCGAATAGAGCAATAGATTAATACAACATAAACACTGCAAAATATATGTTATTGCTAGAATTCCCAAGGGCTTTCACCAGTTGATGAACTACCAGAACGTTTCATCATCTTCTGCAAAACCAATGTCCTTGCAATCCTAATATCACGGCTACATGAATCGGCCTGTCGACCCAATTCCTCGATGGTTGTCATAAATGCTTCCAACTTTCTCTTGATCTCATCGATTGTGAACTTCAGTGCATCTTCTTCTGTAAGTGCAAAATCAGCATTATGCAATAGTGATTTCATCTCAATTTCCAACTTGTCGATAAGCACTCTTATGTTTTCCAAGTCATGGATTGCGATGAGAGGACCAATCTCCATTCCGGTTATTAACTCCTTCTGCCCTTGAAGCTCGTTTTCGTAGCGGTTCCAAAGCCAGTTGCACCATTTACCAACCGAACCAATAGGAACCGCCAATGCAGCTGCCAAAGCTGTTACAACGGGAGGTGCAGCTATGGCTGCTGCCACCACAGAGAAGATCAACACCGAGACGAAAGTGGCTACAAACAAAACATTCGACACCCTCCTCCACGTTTTCAAAGATTTCAACTTCTTATCGAGCTTTCTCTTCCGAGCCTGCAATTTCTGTAGCATTAATTTCTGCTGACTACGAACCGAATCAAATAGTGTAAAGAACTCTTTACTGAATGGCTCCTCTGCTGCTTTAAATTTCCCAAGTTCTTCCAAAGTCTTCACAAATTTCCTCTCACCGTCCCCAACTTGTAAACGTGCCTCTTCGTCGAAATACCTAACAGCCAACTGAATAATCAACTGGTTGTTTCGAGCGCGTTTGAGGCAATTCTCAAGAGCAGAGCAAAATTCTAATGTCTTTCTACTGTTCTCAAAGTATTCCTCAACCAAAGAAAACAAGTCCGGGTTTTTCCATATATCTGTCTGACATTGTAAAATGATTTTCACAACTTCCTGGTTGGTTTCAAGAAGACATCCGGTGACCTGTTTGAGTGAGTCAAAAGATAAAGATTCAACACCCAAACCAGCAGCGAGTGAGCCAATGACATCGTTAGTGCGTTGATGGAGGGTCGCATCAAATTGCTGCAAAGTTGAATCTTTTCTACAAGCAGCCTCGTAGGAGCTCAAGTCTGATTCGTACTGAGAATCGGCCCTGCCCGGGGAAGATACTTCTGGACCGCTTACTGTTTTGCTAGACTTGCACCCCATCATAGTTGATAAAGATTCAAAATCGTTATGGAGAAGATCTTTAAAGCCCAGATATAGTTTTCAAGTTTTAAGTAAAACCCAGAGAAAGTTTGGGGTAAGATCTTAAAAACCCAGAGATTGTTTTCGAGTGTGGAGACCAATTAGATCTAGATGAGAACAAACTAATTATCCCCAAAGGCTAAAAAATGAATCTTTGGTATATAATCCCAGAAATTGATGAACTTAAAGTACCTGAATTTCAGCTGGAAAGTGAAAGAATCGAAATCTTTAGCAGATTATAAAGCTCGAAAACCAAAGTTGACCACAAACAAGCTATGATCTGATGAACTCAAGGAGCAATCTTGATTCTTGACACAGAATTACAAAGAATAAGGATTTCGATAGGAGAAAAAAGGGAGCATTATGAAAAGGAAAATAAGAGACAATAATTGTTAAGACGGGGAAGATAAGAGGAGTTTGATTCGTCTGATGATGAGAAAAGTCAAAAGAAAGAAAATTGAATTGGTCAAACTTTAGGACAAAATGTCCACTGCCCAGTGACATGGCGGAACTTTCGTAGGAACTTCACTGAAGGTGGTATATATATTTTTAAAGTCACTTAAGGTGGCAACCCACGAGACATTTAGTTTTAAGATTTATTGGTTTATTTTAAGGTCTAAAATTTAGAGCTTTAAAATTTAGGTATGGTGGTTAAATTTAAGATTTAAAATTAAGGTTTATTTTTAGAATAATATAATGAAGATTTAAGTTTTAATCTATAAACTTTAAATTTTAACATTAAATCATGAATTTTAATCATTATCTTTAAATTCTAAACTCATTCACCTAAACTCTATACTATAAAGTAAATCTTTAAACCTTAAAATTAATACATTTGCGAAAACTTTCAATATTTACCGTTAATATATTAAATAATTACCCAAATATTTCCCTCTTAAAAATTTTATCAACTGTGTTTGGGTTAAAAAAATAGAAACCATTTCCCTCTTCATTTCCTCATCCGTCGATTTGTGATCAAACGAAAAGTTCACCCGACAACACCTTTAACAAGGTGAGCAGGTAAAATTCCAATAATTATGGTGAAATATTCATTTTGGTCATTCAACTTTTTAAAGTTATAAAGTAATCATTAAATTTTTATTTTTATAATAAAATGGTCACTGAGACATTAACTATTGTTAAGGGATAGCCACATTTAGTCATTCATATTTACACATTGAATCAATTTAGTCCTAATTAAAAAAATTCAATAAGTATAACCTTCATTATTTACACACTCTAACAAATTAGTCATATTTTTTAATTATAAACAATTTATTGAATTATTATTGTTTCTAACTAAAAATAATTATTAAATTATTTTTAATTAAAATACGATCAAATTAGATGAATTCAGTAATGATTAAAATTTATCTATGAGTCGAGATCTATTAATCAAGGACGGATGCATATGGCTCCCATGGGGAGCATACGCATTCCCATTTTGGGGGAAAAACTTAAAATTATAGTTTAATTTGTAAAAGAAATTTTATTTTGTATACTTATTTATAAAAAAAATGTATTAAAATTTTAGACCTCATTTTTTAGATTCTAAATCCGCCACTATTATTAATTGATTCACTGGTAAAAAATACTCATATTATTTTATTTTAGATAAATTTAAATCTTAATATTATCTAGAACATAAAAGCTCTTTGTTTGATTAAAAAAATCATTCCAAGGGACCTCGCGCCTCACGGACTGTTACCACATGTTTTTCCAAACAAATTATAGTGTAAACAACACCATTGCGTTACTAAATTGTTTTTATTTTCATGTTTTGATCATTAATCTATTATTTTCGGTAAAATTATTTTCAGCATTATGTTTTTTATTTTAACCACTCACCGTTAAAAAACTCATGAAAAAAAAAACTAATTTGATGACTAAAATAGGGGAAACGTAATATTAATTATAATTTTATTAAAAATAATAGTTTGGTGGCCAAAATAAAAAAACGATAAATAATTTAGTGACGAATATTGTTGTTTACCCTTCCCACATGTTTTTCCAAACAAATTATGTATGAAAAGTGTTTTGACCCAAGCCCTCTCTTGCCAGGAAATCAAATAAGGTAAACCCTAAGCTTGAATATTGATTTCTACTTGAGTCATGAGACATGTTTTGAGATCACTCTGTTATATTTCATTTTCTGTTTCTGATCCTACTGCTTGTTAATTTCGGTTTTACTTTGTTGAGAAGAAGATTTTTAAGCTATCGGTTCGACTCCGTTACTAAATTCTGCTATCAACAATGTAATTTGATTAAAAAGAAAAGTTTCTAACATTTATTTGCAGGAGCTAAGATTCGATTGTTTAAAGTAAAAAGAAAAACAGAGAGAACTTGCTGAAAATGCAAATGGCGGATCACTTGTCAAAATGCAAACTGCAGGGGAGCTGCGTTTACACAAAGGTTTGCTTTAACATCATAGTTTATTAGTTTATGGATTATATCATCTTTTGACAGTAATAACTATCATATTTATATACATTACTTCTTTGAATTTGCAGCAATCTGCTCTATACATTTGTATCCATCTGATATCTGAACCATTTTTGTGTGAAGGAACCAAATTGTGAGGATCCGCTAAATCATGCTGCTGCTGCAGTGTTGAGGGATAATCGGAAGCAACCTTAGTTGCATGGATGAATAAATATAAAGAAATGGGAAATGGATTTTTAGTATTTTTAATTTTATTTAGGGTCAAAATAATATTTTGACTACTTAGGAGTCAAAAATGATAATTCAACTAAAGTCTAAGGTCAGATTAATATCTATCTAAAATTTAAGGATCAAATTAAAAATTAACATATTTAACTATCATGTATATCGTCAAACCAACAAGTTTTAACATTGGAACAAAAATAAACATATACGAAACATAAGTGATTAATCATGTAATTTACCCTCTATATATATAGGGATAGAAATCCCTCACACAGAATGTAAAACTCATAGTTTTACACGTACTCCCTTCGTCCCACAATTTTTGTCCCTTATTGACTTTTTTTTGGTCAATTTTTTTCAACTTTGACTCATAATTATTTAAAATGTATTATTGATAAAAATATGAAAAAATATATTTTAAAAACCTCTAATTGAGTAGTTTTTGACTTTCAAAAAGTCAATAAGAGACATATTTTATGGGACGGAGGAAGTATTTTTTTTTGGTTGGATGGTTGAGATTAATTTATTTTTTAATAATATTATTACTAAAATTTAGTGTTTGGGCCTACGTCTCCGACAGACTTGGCTATTGGGTTTGTGGTCATTGTGCTTGTATATCTTTTATCTGTTTTTTAGGCGTTATAAATGGTGTTTTAAACTAACATTTTACATATTAATAGATAATATTCTCATTAATTCTAACAATGTTCGACTTTGCCTTGCATTTTTCAAATTAAATTTCCGTTTAATTGATTTTCAAGTAAAACCTCACAGCTGTTGACAAATAATTAAAATCAAGTGAATGGTGAACCGGTGGTTCTGATGTGAGCGCCTCAGGATGAAAAATCTTGAACCATTCATCAATAGGGATAGAACTCAAGAGTTATTGTCAACGGTGTCGCAACGATCACGTGGTCGCCGATCACCGAACAAAAGATGAATGGTGACTGAGCATATAGCGGCGGGTACCCGAGTCAAATCATTACGTACCAAAGGACATTATTGGAGAAGAATTTAATAAGATGAACTTACAAGGAAGATTATATAAATAGGAAAACAAAACATTAGTTACTCCATAAAGATCACATATAAATGTGCAAAATATAATCATTTACAGAGCAAATCCCATTATTATTCTTAACATAAAAGAAAAAGCATAGAAAGATGCTAAAAGGGTTCCTTAGGTTTTCTTGAATAGGCATGTCATGCACTTACAGTTTCTGTAGCTTTCTTCAGCCATTCCATCTCATTTTTATCCATGTAAGGTGCAAGAATTTCCCGACATTTCGAATGGTAAGTATTCAACCACTGAATTTCCTCAGGTGTCAAGAGGCTCATGTCAATCAACTTTAGTTGATACGGTGCCTGCACATAGGAAAAGCCGTTGAAATCGAAAATTCAGATGTCTCTGTTAAGAGGGAGTAAGCACATCAAACCATTGAAGAGTGAAAAGTAAACAACATGCCATGAGATGGAATGAGATACATACAAAGGATAATTTAAAATTATTGAAATAAAAGTATCAAAGGAGAGAATATTAATGCTCAAGTCTCCAGGTAGCTTATCAATCAAGTTAATCAAACCCTCAGTAATTGTATAGAATCATAATCTACAACAAAATAGGGAGAACCGAAAAAACTAAAGGCATGCATGCACATGTTAAGACAAACAGACATGCAACATGGTCGAAAGGAGGAAGAGAGATGAATAATGACAAACTTACCCATGTGATATGATCGAATGATAAGTACCCCTTGTCACCAAAATTGAATTCAGTATCGGCCTCCTTGATTACAAGTACATTCTCTAATCTAATACCAAAGCTCCCATCTTCATAATATCCAGGTTCTGGGGAAAAGAATTTCCGATTAATATAGATTGTTACTTCGGCTATATAGTAATGGCATACAACTTTTCAGACAATAATTCACTAGGCAGTACTTTAACATTGAGAAATAGAATTCTTAAATTGCTTGGAACTTTTATAGTCATGCTAACATATGCACAAATACAACACCAGCTAAAGGAGGGCCAAGACTACCTCTGCCAAGAATGACAACCAGTCAGCATTAAATGCTTAGAAAATGTATGCATGAAAAACTTGAAGTAAACCAAGCAGTAAAGCATTAAGTACAAAAAAGTACGAAGTAAAGGGAAGTCGGCATTAAGAGAGATAAAAATCCTTTGTGAAGATCATGAACAGTGTTAAGACAAGACAAACAATGCTAACCATCTGTTACTGTCATGGAAACTTGAAGTGGCACATTTAGAGCGTGTGGTCTAAAACTAATTTGATGCGGCCCTGCTCCAAGTAGTTCAACAAGGAAAAAAAACAAAGTTAGATGAAAAGTTTTCATTGAGATGTAAAACGATGACGACTTGTGTTTTTGCTTCTTCTTTTTCAACAGTCGAAACTATTTGTTTAAACCATATTCCTCAAGCAATTGTAGTTCCTAACCTTCATGAACATTCAGGTAAGACCCAATTCCATGACCGGTACCATGTCGATAATCAAGACCATACCTCCATAAAGGAATACGAGCCAGGATATCAAGAGCATAACCTATAAAAGCAATCAATTTATCAATACGTACATATAAGAGTATTTGTGTCTATGAATATAATTATATCTATACATTAGTTAGCTATTGGAGTTAAGACAATCTACAAGACTTCAAAAGGAAATTTTAGGATTTAGAAAAACTTTAATTACCGTTTGTTCCATTAGGAAATCGAGCATTGCCCAGAGCAATATGTCCCTTTAGAACCTGCATGGAATCAACCAATTTCTTCAATGCTTAAGCTCTGGGAAGATAGGAAATCAAATCCAAGTGACTCTAAGTAAAGAAAGAAAGTGGGACCCAAGCATCTCAACCTATCTTTGAAACAAGCAGTATCAAAATAGTATAAAAAAAATTAACTACTCTGAGTCATAAATTTTGACTTCCGATATGTTGAACGGTCTTCAAATGAATTAATATGAACACAAGTTGGGTTATGTCTAAAAATCACAGTGGCTAACTCATTGGATGGATCATCACAACAACAGATGCTGCTCCATTCTTAGAAAAATATTAATTTAAAGATTAATGTATTGTCAAATGTAGATACTATTCACTATATGTTTCCTATCTAGCATCAAAATCATTCATGCGACGCATCATTTCCCAGGCAATATAAGAAAAGATGCTGAGAGATGGAAATGCAGCTTGCGTTATCAAATCCACCAGGAGCTTCAGAAATATAAGAACATCATAAAATTTGCATATGGTCTGACTCTGACCAAAAGGAAGGTGAACATAGGTAACTCATAATGAAATATCAAGAAGACAATGCAACAGAAGCCACTTACTGAGGTATAGCAAGCCTTCTCATGTGCTGAAGGCTTTCCAAAATGAACTGTCCGGGTTATGTCAGTTGTTCCATCAAGATACTTTATCAGCCATAAAATAAAGAATCAGAACTAAGAATCTATAATAATATTATAGGCATCTTATTGATAGTAAGCTAAATTATTACAACTTGAGCAAACCTGTCCTCCTGAATCAAATAGATAAATGCTGTTTGGATCAAGCTCAGCACATGTTTCGGCCTGAGGTGAGTAATGGATAATGGCTGCATTTGGACCAACTGAAGAAATAGTAGGGAAACTTAGGCCTCTGAAGTGCTGCAATTGGTAACATAGAAAAAAAAATGTGAGAAAAAATACAAATACAAATGTTTGTACTTTGAGACTCTCAGGAAATTCTTAGTTTCGAACGTTATGATGCCAAAGTTCACATAACAAAGTAATTACCTACCAGTGGACACAAACAACAGAAATTATCACCACTACAGAGCTTTCTCAAAAGTATTGTTACCTCTTTTGATGCACGAAACCCCTCCAACTTATCACTAACAGTAACCTCTGTCAGTTTCATAGTCTCCCTGCATGGTTCATTCCAATAGCATGAAACAAATAAGCATCATCAGTCAGTCCACCTCCAGCTCAGAATTTGGTTTCTCAAGGGAGGGACAGACTGTTTAGTTTCAGGCTCAAAAAATAGCAACAGAGCAGAGGTGAAAGGGAGACAAGATATATCAACTTGCGATAACATTACTTACGATCTCTTTTTGCTTGCTACCTCCCCTTCCAAGAAGTAACCAGAAGCCCCATAAATCTCTTGCATCTGTGCAATTGAGAGAGCAATAGCATCAGCCTATATTCTAGTTGCATAGGATGAGAAATAATTATATTTTGAAATAAGAACCAAAACTAAACAAACGAGCTAGAAAGTTAATGAATTAGAGAGATTGTTTATCAATTTTTAAGAGAGAAAATAATATATAAAAGTCAGTCCAAATACCTGCTTATCCAACCAGACAAGAAACTGCACAACAGCTGCACCATCCCGGATATGCGCATTTTTTAGTCCTTCCAACTCAACTGGATTCTAAAAATGCAAAAAATGTTGATAAATATAAATTAATTTAAGATGAAACAAGACCAAAGAGAATCCCTCTTTAAATACTAAAGATCCTTCCATGTTCTTTTAAATAGGTAATGGCTCTCCTTTTTTCTTCCTTTTTGGAGGAAGCATATGCTTTTAAAAGTAAATATCCAAAATCTAAGGTGTTCTATATGAATTATTTTCGGAATATCAGAAGAGACTTCATATTTATATAATTATATATTCTATGCAATTCTAAAGAAAGATTCAACCAGTTAAGGAATGCATCAACAACCTTTAAGGCTTTCGCGAGGGCCAAGGGTGACTGCAGCAGGAGCACCTTATTAGCATCTAGTTTCGAAAACAAAGCATAGCAGCATGAAGCAGGATCAACCCATATAAGATCATTTTCACAAGCACCATTTTGACTAGAATTCACTGTCATGGCCTGGTCAAGCTGATTAGATGCTAACATTGCAACATCAGAACTCACTGCACCATACTCCCGAACTTCAATTCCATTCTCTTGCAAGGAAGAGCTCACCTGCATTAACATACATGTGATCAATATACCCAAACCATCTAGCCCAAAAAGTTATACCTTCATTTAAGATGACCTGATACCGTAAAAAATGAAAACTTCAACAACTAAGTATATATACTCAAATTCCTACCTTAGAAGAAACCTTCCTTTTGTCGACATAAAAGAAAGCCGAGTTCAATGTTACAATAGCAAACGCATGAACAACTGGAGAGTAAGATACATCGCTCCCACGGATATTATACAACCAAGCAACCTGTAAACTAGCCATTTAAACTACAAAAAATAAAATGCTCAACAGATTCCATTAGAACCAACAACTTAATAAAGCCACACCTCATCTAAAGCTGTGATGATAACCCCACGAGCCTTTTCTTTGGTGAGCTTTACCCTCAAGTCTTTCAATTTATCGGCAACAGAACAACCGGCAAATTCCAAGGGATGATCAACAACGGGATTAGTTTCAGCTGGTGGCCTGTTTTTCCAAACCTCATCAACCAAATTGGTTGAGGTTTGAACTAATTTCTGTTTCTTTTTCGCAAAAGCTTGTTCCCATCTTTGAGCCATGTCCACTGATACACTCCAAGGATCAATCCCGATAGCGGCCTCTCTTTGCAAATTCTAAATCATTCATTAAATATACTTGTATATTAATAAAAGTATCAAATTTAGAAGCAAAATATTGAAATTTTAGTTAGCAAAATGGTAAATTTTACATCAGATATCCAAGCATCAACAGAAGAATCTTCTCCCATACGCATTAGTTTCCACTGATCACTAAGCTGCTGCGTCGCTTGCAAGAAGTATCGTCCATCCGTCCATAGCCTTGCTTCATGTTTAGTAATAAGTGCCAATCCTGGAATAATTTCCAAAATCAATAAAACTTAAACAATGATAATAATTATGATTATTAATATATGAGAAAAATGAAATAGAGACCTGCACTTCCGGTGAATCCAGAAACAAACTGGCGCCTCTTATCACGAGCAGAAACATATTCACTCTGCAAAAAACGATTCAAAATTAAACAAAGAATAGAAATGGTAAAAGAAATTAAAAAAGGAGGGGTTTTTTTTAATTAAACCTGATGAGAATCTTCAGAAGGGACGAGTAAGGCATCGAGATGAGGAGAGTGAGATGCCATTAAGGACCTTAAAGAAGCGAGTATATCCGCCATGAGAAAAAAGTTCGAAGCTTTGGAAAGATCTTCAAATATTTATTCTCTTTCTCGGATAATCAGAAGGATGGAGGAATTGTAATTCTTATAGTAGAAGTTAGGAGTTGAAGTTCCGTAGGACTGTCACTGTGAAGCTGAGATGAGCGAAGCCTCAAAAACTCCTATCTTTTTTTGTTTCATGTTCGGAAATTCCAATGTTGACCTCACCTTTCATGTGATCTGTCCTTGAAATAAGGTGATTTCAATTCGAGACAGTTTGGTCTTACTAAAAGCTTTTAATAATAATAATAAGGGTAAAGTATGCCAGGTAACACCGAACTATAGGGTGTGACCTGTTTTTAACGTCGTTTTGGTGCCGCTATTTTGATAATAAATGACCCAAAACGACGTCGTTTTGCTAACGAAAATATTTGAAATTGTGCACTTAATGAGATTTGAACCTAAGCAAAACGACGTTGTTTTTAAGAGGTTGTCTTTGATGCTTAAGGTCTTAGGTTCGAATCCCATTGAGTGCATAATTTCATATATTTTCGTTAGCAAAACGACGTCGTTTTGGGTCATTTATTATCAAAATAGCGGCACCAAAACGACGTCGTTTTGGTGCAGCGTCCATGTCATCACGGCGTTAACGATTTAACGGCAGGGTGATATAAACGAGTCGAAAAATAAAATTCGGTGGTAAGTTTGGACCAATTGAAAGGTTGATGTCAAAAACAGGTCACACCCTATAGTTCGGTGTTACCTGACATACTTTACCCTAATAATAATAATAAGGTTTATTTATAAATTTTAAGGTTTAAGTAGGGATGGGCACGGAACCCGGACTCGACGGGTTTCGACCCGACCCGGCCTGATAGGGTCGGGTATTTTTGTGAAAAAATCGGGTTCGAGTCGGGTCGGATTTTTGTATAGGGTGAGGTCGGGTCGGGTCGGGTCGGATTTGGATTTTAGGGTGAAAAAATCCTACCCGACCCGGGACTAATAGTGTAATTTTTCCCTAAATTTTTTAGGGATATTTGTAATAATACCCTTTTTTATATATATTTTTATAATTAGGTCCTTAAAATTGTTTTTTAATTTACAATTTACTCCTTAATTTTATTATTTTTATACAATTAAGTCTCTTAATTTTTTTTACAATTTAGTCCCTAAAATTGATTTTTTATATAGGTCGGGTCGGGTCAGGTCGGAGTCGAGTTTAAGGTATTTATTTTCGGGTCGAGTCGGGTTTTTTAAAAGATATGGTCGGGTCGAGTCTGGTTCGGGTTTAGGGTTAATATTTTCGGGTTGGGTTCGGGTGGGCCAAAAACCCAGCCCGACCCGACCCGTGCCCATCTCTAGGTTTAAGGTTTGTGAACTACGATATTGTTAGATTTTTTTGGTTTTTAAACATTTTGGGTTTTGAAATATTATTATAAAAATTAAAAGACTAATTTTCAAAATTCAAAATTTTCAAAAAGTTCAAATTCTAATAAAACACTAAACTCTAAACTATTTATAAATTTTAGAGTTTGATTTATAGTTTAAGGTTTAGTGTTTAAGATTTTGTTGGTTTTTTGGGGTTTTTGAAAAAAATTAGACTAATTTTCAAAACCCCGAAATTTTTAAAAAGCCCAAAAATCCAACAACACCTTGAACCTTAAATCTTAACCCCTAAACTATAAAATTTAAACCATAAAATTTATAAATAATTTAGGGTTTAGAGTTTCAAGTTTTGTTGGAATTTAGTTTTTTTTTAATTTTGGGGTTTTCAAAATTGGCATTTTATTTTTATAATAATATATTTATCTATTTATATATTTAATATTATTTATAACATAAAAATATTTATATATTTTTTATATATTAATATTTTTTAATATATTTATATTATTTATATAATAATATTATTTATATGATAAACTGCAGTTTAGAATATATATTATTTGTGCTGAAAATAAAACAAGATGATAAGTTGGCTTTGTGGCTAAGATGATGTTTTTGATTCCAAAGTTTTTTGGTTTGAATCCCGGTGTCCGCATGATTTTTCATATTTTCCTCTAGCAAAAAACGACGTTCAAGTCATCACGGCGTTAGAAAGTTAACGACGCAATAGTATAAACGAGTCGAAAATTTAAATTTAGTGATAAATTTAAACCAATTTAAAGTTCAGTAGTAAATACAAATTACCTTTTATAATTTAGTGGTACCTAGCATAGTTTACCAATAATAATAATATACTTGGATGATATTTGGTGTAGAAAAAAAAAAAAGAGTAAATTACAGGAGTCTTCATTCAACTTTGGCCGCTTGCAACCGTACCATTGAGAAAAATATTTTTGTAATTAAGCAACTCTACTTTTAAGGGTTATCAATTAGTCACTATTGTAATGTTTAGCAAAAAAAAAATATTAATTTTAGTCATCACTTTTAAATTCCACAACGGAACATTGTTTCCGATAAATTAATGTCACGAAAAATGAGATCTATTCATATGGTGATATATGTTATCATCTGAATAGATCTCATTTTCCCCAATCTATAATAAATATTTCATTTTGACTTAGTAGTTAGCGTGAGGTCTTTTTTCAAAATACCTTGGTTTGAATCCCATATACAAAGACTACTTTCCTCCAGATTTTGGTCATCAATTAGATGGTAGTGTGTAGCAATGGTGACTGAAACTGATAACTTTTATTGATGTTAGTGACAAAATTGATAACGCCCTAAAGCTAAATGATTCAATTATAAGAACTTTTTAGTGATAAAATTACAAAAATTTAAAAATTTAGATGACCATTTATATATTCTACCAACAAATTATTAGCAGTAGGTCAGTCGCCGAGACTACATACTTCTGCTTAGTCGTGTAAAACGATGATGTATTGTGTTTTTGTTTTTTTTTTGTCCTTTTTCGGTACCTTTATTTATGCTTCCACACTAGAAATTAAGTTTAGGGTTTAGGATTTAAGGTTAGATGTTGTAGTTAGGTTTAGAAAATTTAGGGTATAGTATATTTTTAAGGTATATAGTGTAAGGTTTATGATTTAGAATTTAGAGTTAGGGCTTAAAATTTATTTTTTCAGAGTTTTTAATATTGGAAATTGAAAAGAAAAAAAAAAAGGCATAGGGTTTGTATCCGTTTTTAAATGGTTAGATTTGTAGTATATGCTTAACGTGTATTCCGTTTTTAAATGGCTTGGTTGAAATGAGAAAAAAATTGGGTATATTTGATTCTAACCTATTAAAAAATATAATAAGTAATTATTAAATTTGATTTTTATTTTTTTAAGAGATAATTTTAATTATAATTTTAGTCCTTTAGATTTTTAATTTTTTTAAAAAAAATTAATGGTGTTCATCGGTGTTCATCGTTAGTGGTGTTCATCAATATTCGTCGCCCGTTATAGAATTTTCCATATTCATATTATTCAAATTTTGCCAATATTTTTTAAAATTCAACATTATATTCATATTATCTAAGTAGAGATATGATCCATTTACACAATGTAAAACTTTTAAGTTTTACACATTTTTTGAACCGTTTGATGAGTGAAACGAATGGATGAGATTAACAGTAAATATGGGAATATTATCACTTGAAAAAAAAAGAGTAAGGAGTTAATCTGAGTCATCCATCCCCCATCTAACGATCTACAAAACATGTAAAACTTAAAAAAATTTATATTGTATAACTTGACCCTAACTCATCTAATTAAGTATATATATATATATATATATATATATATATATATGATCTTTTTTATATTTTTCGAAAAATTTAGAATATTGTTGTTTACTGATTTCGTTCTTTTATATTGCATATCTACCTATAAAAAGTCCCATGCCACCTACTCCTTTGTAGAAAGAAAATATAAAATATTAAAATGGTGTAAATGGACCTACCTTATCAAGGGTTGAATATTATTAATCCAGTTCGTTACTTGTTCATCTTCCTAGGGTTTGAACTTTATCAGACAGGTAAAGCATGTTCCCAATTGACTTGCTTAAGATTCGAGATTCACATATTTAAATTACAATCGCAAACATAATGTGTTATCGATGTAATGAAAGTCTTGGTTGAGACAAGGGATGGGTAAAAGGTGGTACAAATTGATTTTAAGAAGAAAAAAAATATGTGATGTATTGATAGTAAAAAAAAAAATAGTTTATATAAGTAGATTTATTATAAGGTTTAGATGTTTAGTTTATGATTTAGAGTTCAAAAATTTAGATATTAAGATTATAAATTTAAAAAATACCGAAACCAGAGAACAACAATATTCTAAATTTCGGATTTTAGTTTATAGTTTCTGATTTAAGAATTTACGATTATAAACTTAAATTTTAAATTTTAAACTCAATTTGGCGTGTTTGTGGAAAAAAGTTTTTCACAATTATTACATCAAATATTTTCTATTATTATATATATTATGAATAAATACAAGTTGCTCTTTATCTCTCATCACATATTCTTGTTGTTGTTTTTTTTCTTGACAAATCCTAAATTTAATCTTAAGATTGTCTAGAGGGGAGGGGGAAGGAGACTATAGGGAAATGAAGGGGTAAGGGGAGTTCCTAACCGATCTAGAACTAGTGACCTGAGGAATATAAAGGAACAAAGATGAGCAGCCCGACTAATCGGCCAAATATACTTGCTCGTTTATTCTTGGTCTTCTTTACATTATTTATTTGGATTAATATCCTATACACTAGCGGTGGAAAGTTTTTATTTCCACAAGCGCCTCAATTATAGGGTTTAGGGTTAGTGTTTAGGGTTTAGAGTTTAGGGGTTTTAGTGTAAAGGTTTAGAATTTAGGATTCATGTTTAGAATTTAGGGTTTAGGGTTAGGGTTTAGTTTTAGGGTAATATAGGTGGAGATTTAGGTTTAATCTATAAACCCTAAATTTTAACCTTAAACCCAAAATTCTATCAACAATTCCTAAATTCAAAACTACTACACTTATACCCCTAAATTTTAAACCCTAAACGAAGTCTCTAACCCCTAAAACTAAGGCGCTTGTGTAAAAAGTGTTTCCACAAGCGCTTGTGTATAGAACAATTACTCTATTTATTTATTTATTTTAATAATCTTTACAGTATTTATAACAATATATAATTTTCCTCATAGACTTGAGGATCAAAACCGGAAGTTTTACCAAGTTTGCCATTGGTTGGCTAAACAAAAACTCACATGACACAAATTTTTTTAGGGACAAAGGAAACAACAATGTCCCACACAGGAAATGAGGAGTCGTAAGAAACGAACAATGGGCATCGAAGGTGAGGTGATTGAGTAGACGTGGTAAGTCGGAGCATGCAAGGGATCTTCACCGTTTGGGTCGTAATTGCCAAGGACAAAGAAAGACTCGAATCTAACTAAAAATCATATGAAAAATTAGGGACGAATTTACACGGGGTGGGGTGGAGCAATTCCTCCCACCCCGAAGAATTTTTTCTTCTTCTCATTTTGTTCCTTTATTTAATTTTTTTAAATTTAATTTATTTATAAATTTGTCCTTCACTTTTAAACATTTATAGTTTGGCCTCCTAATCTCAAATCTTGACACCGTCCTATGAAAAAAATTCGTTTGAATCACAACGCAAAACCATCCATCAAATGTTTGAGACCTAAGTGGAAAGAGAAAACCGCTTTTTCCCACCTCAAAACGATGTTCAAGATTGGATCATAATAGTTGGAAAACAAGTTTAATTTCATCGAACTGACAGAGGAAATCATCAAAGTAGACTCCAAAAAGAGAAAGGAATATGAAACAATATCCGACGATGTCAGAATCGTTAAGAACACAAAATTCTCGAGAGTACAAAGATTTAAAAAAATTGCAGGAGTTTTAGTCCATTAATATAGTATATGTTTAGTGAAACTAGATTAAATAAAAAATTTAAACACTACCATAATAATTAGCGTCGTCGATGAGACGAGACAAATCGTGAGTTAATAAGTTATTTAAATTTGACTCAATTAAAGCTCAGTCAATACTAGACTTGAGTAGGCTTGACTCGAGCTCAAATTAGCTCAAATTCTTAACAACCTAAGACAAGCTACTTGATACTCGATTAAAAAAACTCGCGAGCAACTCGAAAAATAATATATAGTGTGAGCTTTCATTTTTCCTATAATTTTTTAATAGCTCATACATTTGAATTACAATGTTTTGTTGATCGTTGATCAAAGTGGAAATTGGATAAAGTTCACAAATGACAATTAAATTACTTTAAAATGTTTATTTTAGTCATTAAATTTTCAAAAATTACAAAATGAACTCTAAAATTTAAATTTTGTTACAAAATGAGCATTGAGTGTTAGATACCATTAATAGCTAATGACAAGCTGACTGGACGACTAAGTAATATATTAGTTGTTACAAAATGATAATTAAATTTTGTAAATGTTACAAAAATGATCATTGAACTATTAAATTGTTACAGAATGATAAATTTAATATTTAACTGTTACAAAATGGCCATTAAACTATTTATTTCTTATAAAATGGTCATTGAACGATTTATTTGTTAAAAATGGTTGGTTATTACATGTTACACTACAAATTTTTTTTTCTATTGATTTTAAGATTTTGTTTTCAAAAACGTTTCAAACGAAATGAAATAAGAGTTCTTTTGTTTCCATAAATATTTTAAATGAAATGAATTAAATGTATTTTTTCACCAGGGAATGCTTTTGGAAACCAAAAACTCCTTCATTCGTTTGTTTGAAACATTTATAAAAACAAAGTCTAAAAAATAAAAATTTACAGTAGAACCTGTAATAACCAACAATTTTGAAACAGATAAATGGTTCAATGACCATTTTATAACAATAATTAATTCAATGTTCATTTGTAACAAGTAAATAGTGAATTTACGATTATGTAACAGTTAAATAGTGAGTTTACCATTATGTAACATTTACAAAGTTCAATAACCATTTTATAACAACTAATATATTATTTTAGTTGCTCAGTTACCCTGCCATTGAGCTGTTAACGACATTTAACAGCTCAATACTCATGATGTAACAAAATTCAAAGTTCAATGCTTATTTTGTAATTTTTGAAAGTCTAGAGACCAAAATGAATATTTTAGCATAATTTAATGGTCATTCGTTAATTTTATCCCAAAAAATTATATGTTTTTTTAAATGCAATATAAAGTGTTCATGCACTTAAGGTCATGTTTTAAGCTTGAATCGAGTTTTTGGAAAAATTTGAAAATATTTTAAGCTCGAGTTTTTTCGAGCTTGAATTAAACTCAAATTTGATTCGAACTTAACATTTTTGAACTCGTAAATTTTCAAGTCAAGCCAAGCTCAATTTTAAACTTGTTAAGTTTGAATCAAGCCCAACAGTACATGCTTAATCTTGTCTTATTTACGACTCTAATAAACATGAAAAACAATTTTAAGATTAAAAATATTATTTAATCCTATTTTTTTAAATGTATTATGTGCTAAGTAGTAAGTACGTATATATCACATAAATATCAAAAGGGTAAAATACTTAAATCATCACTCAACTTTGTTCTATGACCTATTTAGGTTACTGAACTTTTTAAAAGTTTAATTTACTCATTAAACTTTACTTTTTGACCTATTTTAGTCACTTTGGATTATTTTATTAATATTTAGGTATGACATGTCATATTTTATTATTATTAAATATAAAAATAATTTTTAAAAAATAAATTATAATTTTATTTATTAATAAATTAAAATAATAATTTAAAATAAAAAAACTTAACCCAAGCACCCCAAATATTCCAAACTCTCAAACTCTTACCGGCGTCACTCTCACCGGCGCCCACCACTCCCTCTGCCACCTACGGTGTCATCGCCCACCGACGTCACTTTTACTGTAGGTTAAGAGTATGAAGAAGGAGAACAAAAAAAATAATACGACGACGCTTTAAGCGATCACCAAAACGCCCAATCTTCATCTTCAACCTCTTCAAGTACTGGAAAAAAACATCGACGAAATCGATGTTAAGCTCAAATCCTTAAAATTGAAATACAATTGTCCTCAACAATCGAGCCCCAATCTAAAAAACCAAATGAAACTATACTTTTATATAGGCGGAAACACTCCTAAAGCCAAATGAATAATTTCTGAAAAACTCACTTTTTAACGTCTCACTAAGGAAAACGATGATGATGATAACGACAATGATCCCTGTTGGTTTTTGAAAGTGAGTTCAAAAGTTAAGGCTAGGGTTTCGATCAAAATGCAATTGAAGATGTTTAGGGATAAAAAAAATGAGTCGATTTTGTTGATAAAGTTGTTTGGGCTTTGGATTTTTTAACCGATGAAGAGTATAGGAATTTCGTTACCCAATTTTAGAATTGTTTGTTTGAGAATGTTTACGGTATGGAAGCTAGTGAAAAGAATAAGGTTAAGGTGTATGGGAAGGAGTTTATTGGGTGGATGAAGCCTGAGACAGCTGATGATTCTATGTGGGAAGACGTAGAGGATCGTAGTTCGAGACGATCGACGATGACATCGTCGGCGATGAGCGAAGTTATCGTCGGCGGTAAAAGGAGTGGTGGATGCCGGTGAGAGTGATGTCGGTAAAAGTTTGAGAGTTTGAGATTTGAGATATTTGGGATTAGGTTTTTTATTATAAATTATTGTTTTATTTATTAATAAATAAAATATAATTTATTTTTATATTTAATAATAATAAAATATGCTATGTCATACTTAAATATTAATAAAATAATTAAAATTACAAAAATAAGTTAAAAAGTATAGTTTAATGAGTAAATTGAACTTTTTAAAAGATCAATGACCAAAATAGGTCCTAAAGCAAAATTGAGGGATAATTTAATTATTTTACCCGTATCAAGATGGGCTTGTTTTGCAGTAGTCGCAGCGACTAAACAAAATAAAAGAGAAAACCTAAATGGTCTAAAGACTACCACCAAAAAAGAAAATGACCGATTACGAAGCTTGCTACCAGAGTAACGGAGAGGATATTGAAAATAGTAATGGCGGCGTTCCCTCTCCTCAGCCCCGCGAAGGTAGTCACGGCGGTTTTGATGATCACCGCGATTCCAAATCTCAGGTACGCTTGTTTTACTTCTACGAGATCTCTTGAAGTTAGGGTTTCTCCCCCCTTCTCAGTTTAAAGCTATTGATATTGCTTGTTTTAGTCCTTTTTGAAGAATATTTAGAGGAATTTTAGGTTGGTTAGATTCCAGTTTCTTCTTCTTCCTTTATATGTCAGTTCAGTTGTATGAGTGAGCTCATTTATGAAAAACAAATATATTATGGTTAATTTTGTTTTAAATTAGGTATGTTTTTTCGCGAATCAAGTTCGTTTAGCTATATAATTGTTGATTTCATATTCGTTAATGTTAATACGACTAACTATTTGCAGCATGGATCTCGTGAATACGAGAGAGGATCCTCTAGAAGTAGGGAAAAAGAGAAAAGCCGCGATTGGGCAAGGGAGAAGGATTCTGATCGCCATAGGGACAGGGAAAGGGAGAAGGAGAGAGAGAAAAGTAAGGATAGGGACCGAGAAAAGGATCGTGAGCGTCATCACAGAGATCGTCATAGGGATCGAAGTAGGGAGCGGAGTGAGAGGAGGGGAAGAGATAGGGATGATGATGATTATCACCGAAGTCGAGATTATGATAGGTAGCATAAATAAATCAATTTAAGCTGCCTTAACTTTGATACTCTGTTTACATTATTCTGGTTGTTCTTGTTGCTAGTTGTTAAAGGAGTTGTGTTTCTAAACGTTGTTTATAGGCGAAGGGATTATGATAGAGACAGGGAGAGCAGGAATAGGCGTGGGTCTCGTAGATCCGAACACAGATCAAAGTCAAGGTCCCGCTCTCGCTCACCCTCAAAGAGGTTGGTTATAAAGAACTAGATAATTTGTAAAATGTAATTTTCCTTGTTTTACAAATTGAAGCAGCATTTGGTTAGTTTTAGAATACTTGTGTTCAAGTCTTGTATGTAGTATGAACTGTTTAAAGCTTTTTACCCTGGTTCATGTCAATTATATTTCTTGTCCCTGATTTGCTAATTTAATCTGTCTCCAGCAAAAGGGTTAGTGGCTTTGACATGGCACCTCCTGCTTCAGCAATGTTAGCTGCTGGTTCTGGTGGTGCGGTTGCTGCTGCCACTGCTGCAGTCACCCCCACTTCAGGTACATATGCCTTCACAAGTTCTAAGATTTCTATATTTTGTTAACTGCCACAGTTTGGTTGATATATTGTGGGAAGTTCGTACCAGAAATCTGGTATGCATTTGGTAAGCTGTATTTTTCCTTCCATCTTGCATATACAGCCTTTTAAGCTGCAGTGTTTAGAAGGGCTTTAATATTATTTTTATATACTTGGCGAAATCATTCTGGAACTGAGAGAGTTTTGGTTTTGTCTTGTGTTTGGTGTTTGTTTGTTTGTTTCTATGTTTTTGTCTTTGTTGTAAGAAGGCAATGGCGTGAGCCGACTTCTGTAGCTTTTGTGTACAAGGAGGAACCAATGCACCAGTTTAATGGTTGTTCGTCTTTCCATGGGCAACTATTGCCTTTTTGGGTAGTCTTGCAAGTATTTCCTCGAGAACTTGCTTATGGTGTGTTCTTTTTATCTTTATCTTTAAGAGGTTCAGATATGCTATGGGAAAGGAGGCATAAAAGTCCTTTTTGCTGAATCAACTGCTATAGGAATAAGACCGTTGTTTATAATTAATTATATACTTATATGAAAACTTAATTTTGTTTGCAGTCCAGATTCCAGGGAATAGTCCAGCCCTACATGGAGTATTTCCAAACATGTTTCCTCTGGCAACTGGTCAGGTATGCATTTCTCACATTTGAATGAGATAGTTGGGGAACTCTCTATGTTCTCAAACTTGTTATAAGCTTTGGTTCTTTGCAGCAGTTCGGCGGTCTCCCTCTAATGCCAGTTCAGGCAATGACTCAGCAGGTTTGGTGTATTATGCATACATTTGAAGTTTAAATATCTTCTCTAGAAAATAATTTTCTTAAATTACACTGGTTTATCTTTTCATTCAGGCTACGAGGCATGCTCGCCGTGTTTATGTTGGAGGGCTTTCTCCTACCGCAAATGAGCAGGTTTTTACTCTGCCCTATGCTTAACATTTTCATTGTTATAGTTGCCTTTAGTGCTGGAACTGACCCTAAATATTATATTACAGTCGGTCGCGACTTTCTTCAGTCAGGTTATGGCTGCAATTGGTGGAAACACTGCTGGTCCTGGTATATTGAGAATTTTTTTTATCTACCAGTTCACTAAAATACCT
Organism: Hibiscus tridactylites; assembly: GCA_958450335.1. NCBI lineage: Eukaryota > Viridiplantae > Streptophyta > Magnoliopsida > Malvales > Malvaceae > Hibiscus > Hibiscus tridactylites. Next base: position 5,428,466 of record OY288272.1, on the reverse strand, counting down.
GTTTTATGTCTAGATGCTCATTCTGTTTGTTTACATTCAGGGGATGCTGTTGTTAATGTCTACATAAACCATGAGAAGAAGTTTGCTTTTGTAGAGATGAGATCAGTCGAGGAAGCTAGTAATGCAATGGCCTTAGATGGGATTATCTTTGAGGTATTTTATTTTGTTTGGGTTCTTCAATTCATAATGAAGTCATTTAAGTACGAAAGGTTCCACTGACCTGTTTGAATTTCTAGGGAGCGCCTGTGAAAGTTAGGAGACCCAGTGACTATAACCCTTCGCTAGCTGCAACTCTTGGTCCAAGCCAGCCTAGTCCCAATCTTAATCTGGCTGCTGTGGGTCTGTCTCCAGGATCTGCGGGTGGGCTTGAGGGTCCAGACCGCATTTTTGTGGGAGGGCTTCCATATTACTTCACTGAAGCGCAGATCAGGGAGTTGTTAGAGTCTTTTGGACCCCTTCGAGGTTTTGATCTAGTAAAAGATAGAGAAACTGGAAACTCGAAAGGCTATGCATTCTGCATTTATCAAGATCTATCAGTTACGGACATTGCTTGTGCTGCTTTAAATGGAATTAAAATGGGTGATAAAACTCTCACTGTTCGGCGAGCAAACCAAGGTACTACCCAGCCTAAACCTGAGCAAGAGATTATCCTCCAGCATGCACAGCAGCAGATTGCTTTGCAGGTAAGATAAGTATTACATCTTTCTTTCTTTCTTTCTAAATTCCATTCTTGTTTGTTGCAATTATCATTTTGCATACCCCTTGTCTTTTGTCAGAGGCTTATGTTGCAACCACAAGGTGTGCCCACAAAGGTTGTGTGCTTGACTCAAGCGATTAGCGAAGATGATCTTAGAGATGACGAGGAGTATGGGGATATTGTTGAAGACATGAGACAAGAGGGTGGGAAATATGGTAAAATTCTCTTCTTAAACTATTTGGTCCATCCTTTGTAATTGTCCCTCTTCTTTTTAAGAGGCTTATGTTGTTGTGTGTGTGTTTGTATTTCTGTTTCACAACCTTTTCTTTTGTTCCCCCTTCTGTTATAGAATAGTCGACTTTAGATTACATAGACAGGAGACACAGTAACCCTTTATCTATATTTTCATTATATGGTTTCTGCTAACTAATTTCTTGAATAAAATTTTATGAGGATTTGAAATTTTCACACCTGATATTCAGGTGCGTTGGTGAATGTTGTCATACCCCGCCCAAATCCAGAAGGCGAACCATTACCAGGTGTTGGGAAGGTCAGTGTTGGATATTGTTCTTCCATGTTCATCACTGTTCTAACTTCTAAGAAATCCTATTGTTTTAGTTATCCACCTGCACTGACAGGATGGTTCTGATAGTTGCACTGTATTCCTTCCGTACCCCTGACCTGCACTTTTTTATATATAATTTGAAGGTATTTCTGGAGTATTCAGACGTCGAAGGTTCACGAAAAGCCCAAGCTGCAATGAATGGAAGGAGATTCGGTGATAATCAAGTAATTGCTGTGTTCTATCCAGAGAACAAATTTGCTGAGGGGGAATATGATGCTTAATGTCGTATCTTATCTGCCGTGCGTTATAGTTGTACGAACTGGTTGTTTCTTTGTTTAGGGTTTTTGACTTAAGATATAGATAAGATTATAAGAATTTTATCCACCTCTTTTGTAATTCTAATGTTGGTTTTGGACTTAATGCTAAGTTTGTGGGATGCTATGCTCTAAGCAAAAATTATTTAGTTTGTTGGTGCCTGCTTATTTGTAGTGATTTCTTACCCTTTGCTTTTCTTCATTTTTTGTACAGAATAAGTCCTAACCTTAGATAAAGAAAGAACCGTGAAATTGAATCTCAACTATGTTAAAGAAAAATTGCACTTTTCACCTAAGGTTAGGACTTATTTTGTAAAAATTTACACAGTTTTTCTTTAAATTTTAAATTCATAATCTTAAATTTTAAACACTATCTCAAAGTTTTTACATTTATTTTATTAATATGTACTTTTTTGGACAAGATTTAATCGTTGTGAATATGTTTGATTAACAAGAACTCAGCTCTCTAGTGGCTAGATTTTGGTGGAATAACCGAAAAAACAAAGAAAAAAACTTTCACTGGATTAATTGGAAAGAGCTTTGTCGATCGAAGGATAAAGGGGGACTGAGATTTTGAAATCTCAGAACTTTCAACAAGGCTTTAATCATGAAAGTCACCTGGAAATTGGTCAAACACCAGAACTCTTTCTTTGCTCAGACTTTTTGTCGTATTTACTACCCAAACGAAAACGTTTTCGAGGCGCCCAAGATAAAAAAAAAAAAAAACGTCTCCTGAGCATGGGCAGGCATAAAAGAGGGGATAGAGGTGATTAAAAATGGCTTCCTTTGGCGGGTTGAAAATGGTAGAAGTATCTCAATAGGGAATTACAACTAGATTTTGACTATGCGGACGTTCAGGGTTGTCACCTTACCGCCATTAAACTATCCTTATTCGTCTGTCTTTTGCCTTATAAACTCGGACCAAAGATCTTGGGATAACCCTTGACGTGGGCGGGTACAAAGAATGAGGATTACTCGGCGAAATCAAGATATCGCTTCATTGAGGAGAAGTCTGAATCTCCTCCGGAATCATCTTCTAGTAACCCCTGGATGAAAACAAAGTTGTTTGAAAATTCATATGGAACTTAAAAGCTCCGTCCAAAATCAGATCTTTCCTTTGGAAACTCTGCCATTTCATTGTGCCTACAAAGAGCACCCTAGCAGCGCGCTTTCATGAAAAATTTGAGGACTCTGACTCTCGCCAGAGATGTGGAGAACAAAACGAATCCATCAAGTATCTCTCTTTTTTCTGCGCTTTTGCACAAGCAGTCCGGAAGGCATCTAGCTTTAACTACTCACCCTCTGTTCTTGGCTTCCCAGGTTTTCTCCGATGGTGGTTAAAGGTTTACGAGTTATGCCAGCTGGAGGCTTCCAAAGAGAGATGTGCGCTTAGTGCCTTCCTCGTTTGGACTATTTAAAAATCAAAGAATGCTTGGGTTTTTGAAGGAAAAAAAGACCTTCCTTGGGAGGTATGGTTGCGAGCTAAACGAGTTTTCATGAAATTCTCACAGGCTACATAGGCATGTCCCCAGATAAGAATCTAAATCTAAAGAACACCAGAGCTTGTTCTCCTCCGCCCACTAACATGGTTAAAATCAATTGCAACGCTGCTTTCGATGGCCAAATCGGAAAAGTTATGTTGGCGGCAATACCCGAGACACTTCAAACTCCTTTCTCCAAGGTGTAACCGCTCCCGCAAACACCTCTTCAGCTACAATTGCGGAAGCTTATGCCATCATACTTGGCATCTCTCTTGCTCTTAGTAATGGTTTCTCGATTATTATTATCGAAGCAGATTGTCAAACGGTTATCGATAAGTTTAAATTCGAAAATCTCTCTGACTGGATAACCTCAGCTGTGGAAGAAGACATTAGAGCCCAAACAAAATCATTTACGTCATGCTCTTTCTCCTTTATCTCCTTTCTAATAATCATGTTACGGATTATCTAGCCTAACTGGCCAAAAATTCTCAGTGTCTTACATCTTGGGGACCTGTTGCGCCCCTGCCCTTACAGACTTACAGTTATATCTTTGATAATAATAAAAAAAAAAACAAGAACGTAAATTAAAATATTTTATTTGGGTGAACGCTGACCATTGTTTAGCTGCTCTCGTGTCCTCTCCCACTCTAAAACCCTAACCAAACCCTCAAAAGAGTTCCCAAACAAGATGTCATCTTCTATTCGTCTCCGCCAACTCCGCCGCTTTTCGACCGCCACCGATGCAGTCGCCGCCGTTCACTCGTCCTCCATCTCAGTTTCACAAGCCAAAAGCAAGCTCCGCACCGAATACGACCCTGACAAAGCCCTCGAAATCTACTCTTCCGTTTCCAAACACTACTCTTCCCCTTCTTCTTCCCGCTACGCTCAAGACCTCACCGTCCGCCGCCTCGCCAAGTCCCGCCGTTTCTCCGAGATCGAATCCTTAATCGAGTCGCACAAAACCAACCCCAAGATTTCTCAGGAGCCTTTCCACTCGACACTCATCAGATCGTATGGGGTCGCTGGCATGGTAGATCATGCCATCAAAACTTTCCATCAAATGGACCAATTTGGTACCCCAAGATCAACCATTTCTTTCAACACCTTACTCTCGGCCTGCAACCAGTCAAAGCAGTTTGATAAAGTCCCCCAACTGTTCGACGAAATTCCCAAGAAATACAATGGTGTTTCACCAGACAAGGTTTCCTATGGGATTTTAGTTAAAGCTTATTGCGAAGCAGGTCATCCGGAGAAAGGGCTCGAGGTTTTAAGAGAAATGGAAAGGAAAAGCGTCGAGGTAACTACAGTTACCTTTACAACAATTTTAAATGGTTTATATAGGAAGGGGAAAACAGAAGAAGCTGAGAAGTTGTGGACGGAGATGATGAAGACCGGTTGTGAATTAGATGTTGCTGCTTACAACGTTCGGATTTCGAATTTTCAAGGCGGGGAACCGGAGAAAGTGAAGGAATTGATTGATGATATGAGCAGCCTGGGGTTGAAACCGGATACCATTAGTTATAATTATCTAATGACTTGTTATTTTAAGAGAGGCATGTTGGACGAAGCTAAGAAGGTTTATGAAGGATTGGAAAGTTACGGGTGCAGCCCAAATGCGGCTACTTTTAGGACTATGGTGTTTTATTTGTGCTTAAATGGATTGTATGAGCAAGGCTATAAGGTGTTCAAAGAGAGTGTAAGGTTAAATAAAGTTCCAGATTTTAACACATTGAAGCATTTGGCGGAGGGTTTGGTGAAGAAAAAGAAGATCAAGGACGCGAAAGGGTTAATCAGGACGGTAAAGAAGACGTTTCCTCCAAACTTCACGAATGCATGGACGAAGCTCGAGAAAGAACTTGGTTTGGTTTCTTGCAGTGCTGATAATGCTGAAGCTCAAGAGGCTAAAGAATCTACCGGTTAGAATGATAAGATGAATTATGCAATCAGTTATATGCTAATTTCAGGTAAAGCTACCATAGAAAACATGAATGGCGATAATTTTGCAAATGTCGATTCTGCTTTAATTGCAAGGGTTGATTGATGTTACGTTTTTTTGCTATTTGTTTGTTTTGTTGTTCTACTTGTCTTGGAACGGGAAGGGAATTCTAATAATAAAATTTTCTGCTAAAATAGTTACTGATTTTGTTTCCTTCATGACATTGAACATTGTTCTATTCCTGTTCGAAATGATCTTCTTGATGAATGCTTTGCCTGCTGTTTGAATCTGTGGCTGCCTTCCTCGGAGATTGACGACCAGTCGGAGATTTGCTCTCTGGCCATGATGATCTCATTATCACATTCATTTTCATCTAGCTTACTTTAAACTTTTACAACACAGCACAATATACAATGGCTTCGGTGGTTTTGTATCAAATGAAGCTCACATGGCATACTTACACCTTGGGAGTCAAGTAAAAGCCTAAACTTGATATTTTGATTATCTATTGGTCCAAAAATGAAGTTGGGTTAGCGTAACAAAATTGACTCAAATTCTAAATTGGGTTATAAAAAATTATTTTATTGAGTCTTTAAAATATCATCATCATATTAATTAAGTCATCCTATCAACCTAGTCATTAGGTTGGGCATTGAATGCCAATTCAAATATCACGTGAAATATTCAAAATATGAAAGTCAAATTATGAATACATGAGTACTTAATTAACTATTGCGGGGTAATTTGGATTTGTTTAATTTTTTTAGTTTTTTCAAAAACGGCACACATAACATGTATTACTGGTGCTCAAAATCAGGTCCTAAAGGATGATGAACATCTACTTTTGCCACCAGGACACAAGGGGATGAGCATATACATGAGTATAATTTGTTCTATATATTTTAAATTATCTATCTCATATCTGTTTAAACCTTTGTAATGACAATTAGTTTGATAAAATGACATGATTGATACTCTAAGGATTCAATTAGAATATTTTAAAGTTTAGACATTGATTTAAAAATTGATAATAGTTTGGGGATGTATGCCACAATTAACCCTTTTAATTAATTAAATGAATGAAAATTTTCAAGGCATCCATTAACAAATAACAAACTAAGTCAGCTCCAATATTACATGAAGTTATGCCCACACAATTCCTATAAGCAAGGAGAGCCCATCAGGCAAGTCCCTTTCCCATTCATTTTCCCCACGCAGGTCCCGATTTTCACTCTCAATAAACAAGACCCTGAAGAAGAAAGGAAGGGCACTTGGTGACTGTTTCCATCACTTGAATTCCCTCTCCTTTTCTTTCTTTTACATTTTGTCTTTGAAATTGTGTTAAATGAGGAAACTTTGTCCTAACATCGACAAAGAGGATGGCCTCGAGACAGTCCTCGAGGTCCCGGTGCCGGAAGAAATGTTCACCAGCATGGGAAACAACCTTCAAGCCCGGTTGGAAAACATGTTAACATGGATGAAAGCTCAAACATCCGATAAATGGTCTCAGCCGATGCTCGCGGGTCGGATTAACGAGCTACGGTTCCTTCTTTATCTTGTTGGATCCCCTCTCATCCCTCTCCAGGTGCAATTAGGCCACTCTGTTCACAAACCCGTCAAGGATTGCTCAATTGTAACTCTCTCACGATCAATCTTGAACCAACATTTCCTTCATTTCAACTTATTTTATCCATTAACCCGTTAAATAAATCGAAATGTGAATAGATTTGGGAAATAAGTGTTTGTGTGTGATTACTAATGACTCAAAATTTGTTCCCTCCCCTGCAGCAAGCTTCAACAGCAAAATACATAGTGCAGCAGTACATAGCTGCAACAGGCGGACAACAAGCATTAAACGCGGTGAACAGCATGTGCGTAACCGGTCAGGTGAAAATCACGGCGTCGGAGTTTCAGCAAGGCGATATAAACGTTAAAGTAAAAAGCACGGAGGAAATAGGCGGATTCGTCCTCTGGCAAAAGGATCCGGATTTGTGGTGCTTGGAGCTTATTATTTCGGGCTGCAAGGTTGTTTCTGGAAGCAATGGCAAACTTTCCTGGAGGCATTCCTCTAATCAAAACACTCCCATTTCAAGAGGCCCTCCCAGACCCTTACGCCGATTTCTCCAGGTATCGAAATCTTTTATCCAAGTAGTGTCTGATAACATAAAATCGAGCTCATTGGTTTCGTGGTATGTTTCGAGTAGGGGTTGGATCCAAGGTCTACGGCCAATCTGTTTATAGATGCCACATGCATAGGCGAGAAGATTATAAACAATGAAGATTGCTTTATCCTGAAGCTGGAGACGAGTGCAGCCGTTCGCGAGGCGCAGAGCGGACCGAACTACGAGATAATCAACCACACGATCTGGGGTTACTTCAGCCAGCGATCGGGTCTCATGATTCAGTTCGAGGATTCGAGGCTGCTGATGATGAAGAACAAGGACGACAACGATGTGTTCTGGGAGACGAGGACCGAGTCGGTAATGGATGACTACAAATGCACCGATGGCGTTAACATCGCACATTCCGGGAAAACAAGCGTTACGGTGTTCAGGTACGGCGAGCAATCGGCTAACCACAAGCGCCAGATCGAGGAGAAATGGAAGATTGAAGATGTTGATTTCAATGTCTGGGGTTTGACGAAGGAGGATTTTCTCCCGCCATCTGATCCGCAAACTAGTTGAAATAAAGATTTGGAAATTGGAATATAGTTTAGAAGCATAAGAAGAAGAGAATTTTGCATTTTTTTTCTTTGTTTTGTTTTGAAGATGGCTAAAGAAAAGCAACGGGTTTATACTAGAGAATTTCATTTTTGATATAAAAGAATTTTGAACCAGCTTCTTCTTATATTCAATTGTATTTGGAATCTATATTTAATTCGATTTGTATTAGTGATATACTAACATAAATTAATTGGATTCGAATCATAATACCTGTAATCCCATGTTTATATAAAAATGTGCATTTATTATGTCCTTAACTGAATTATGCTCATCATTCAAATTTTATTTATTTTATTTATGTATTACATCAAATTTGACTGATCACCTACTTTATATTTATTTATTTTAATGATTTATATATCTATATTGTTTTCATAAATATATTTATATTTTTTCTTAACTTTTTGACACAACACGCTTTGCAGATAAAATTATTCGAGCTCGAATTTTCTTGTGAACATCATTTTTTCATTTTGACCACTACTTAGGTTCTTAAATTTAAATTTTGAATTTGTCTCGTAATCTAAAAAATTCATGTGAATTATCATTTTTTTATCTAAATGGATAGATTGAAAAAAATAAGAGATTGAAAGATATGCATTAGAAATACGCATGAATACTAATTAGTGATTTTGACGAAGTAACAATCAATGTAAAATCAGACAATTGGAACTTGGAAGGTAATGATCGTATTTCTAATCCCTTTAAGCAACCAACAAACAAACTATAACATTTTTATTTTTGTCGAATTTATCCAGATATATCAGACTATTTACACTATTTTATTCTCATTAAAATATTACATCACTCATTTTGTCATTTTTTGCATCATAAAAAGACGTAACAAAAAAATGCAAATATAAAAACTGATATCAATATTTTACCAAAAACAAATTAAATAACTTTTAATTTTTTTTTGATAATTTAAAAGAAATGACAAAATAACTGATGCATGTAATCATTAATTTTGTCCCGTTCTTTTAGTTTTATTTCTTTTGTGTTTTTCGGGCTTGTATTGGGTTAAAATAATAATAAAAAAGAAAAAAAATATATATTGTTATTAAGTCATTATCATTATATTACTTACTATTACTATCTATTATTATCACCCATATATAATTACCTTTTATTATTATTCTTATTATTATTATTTAGTTACTATTATCATTACTTATTGTAACACCCCTAAAAAGAATGCTTATAAAAAAATAATAAAATAAAAATGGAGTTATCAAGGTTTGAACCCTGGACCCCTTGCTTTTGAGCATGTGCCTTTACCGTTTATGCTGTGAGTAATATTGGTTAAATTTCACACCCGTTTAATGTTAAACTATGTTTAGTGGTTATTGAAATTTTAAAAGGGTTATGACTTCTCAGCTACCCATTTTTTGGGATCCCACTTGAGATTTGAGAATCTAGAAATTTCCAACATCCTCTCGAACCTCTTCCGTCCGTCGTCCCTGATCCCGGCCACCGCCACGCCGTGGTCATCACCTCTGTGGTCGACATGACCGCCACCTCACCCCGAACCCGTCAGCGCCGTTCACTCGCGCAGTCGCGCTACCGTCCGCCTCGGAGAACCGTTTGATGGTTTCGTTAAGAAACCCTTGCTCCGCCGCCCTTGTGCATCGGTGGTCTAGCCACAGCCCGTCGTCCGTGTTGCACACGGCCACCAGATTCGAGTTTCCCCCGTTGCGGTGAACAAAACCCCTCCGGCCGTTCACCCACCCGACGTCGGGAGAGCCCTCATCGGTGATACGCGATTTTCTGGCGAGATTTGGAATTTTGGGGTTTTTTCGGTAAGTTCCCAACTTGTTTTCGTGTTAATGTGGCTTGGTTCAAGTGGTTAACCAAAGATCTGTTAGTTTTCAGGCGAAATCGCACCATTTCGGGCCTCCGATGACCGTCCGACGATCTCCCCGGCGACCGTCCAGTGACCAGTTGCCCTTGGGTAAGTGAACCGGTCCGAACCGGTATAAATTAAACCGGTTTGAACCCATTGATCAAACCTGTCTGAGCCCAACCAAACCAAGCCCAATTTGTTGACCGACCCGACCCGACCCGACCCGTTGACCGACCCGTTGACCAACCCGTCAACCCGAGTCAACTCGTCCGAGTCAGCCCGAGTCAACTCAGATGACCAATGTTAACTGCTGACGTCATGTTGACGTCAGCATTAACTTTGACCAGTTGACTCTGACCCCGTTGACCGTTGACCTGCTGACGTCTGCGTTGGCCTGCTGACGTCAGCGTTGACTTTGACCGTTGACCAAAAAGTCAAATTTTCTGAAAACTCATATTTTATGTTTTTCGACGTCCTGAGTCCGTTTTTGAAGCCCGTTTTGCAAATTTCTGACCCGAAGGCCTCTGAATCTGACCTTGAACCCGAAAGTGTTTGTGTGTTTAATTTTGTTAAGAGCTCTTTGGATAAGGACTGAAATGTGAATCTATGTTGTTGAAGGTATCAAAGTATCCTTGAATTCGAGATGTAGGGGCCGTCAAATCTTGGGATTGAGTGCGATCGAATGTGGTGTCATGAATCAACTGTTGTAGCTCGAAACTAAGGTAATACATTACTACCCACTGTATGCTTTATGTACATGTTAATATCTGGTTAAAGCATGCATGCTTATGATGAGTGTTTTGTGAACTCTGCTTAAGCCGAATTCGATATGGAAAATAAGTATGAGAGTCAGTAAGAGTAAAATACTCGAATAAGAATATTAATAGATCAGGAGTGTCGAAAGTGCTAATAATAATAATAATAATAATAATAATAATAATAATAATAATAATAATAATAATAATAATAATAATAATAATAATAATAATAATAATAATAATAATAATAATAATACAGTTAAATCTGAAACTCTATCAATGATGTCTAAGAACCAATGTTCAGCATGCGGAGTATGAGATGTTGGTTGTGAAATTACGAAAATACCCTTGGAGCATAAGTATGACTAAACTACCCCTCTGATATAGGAAATGACCTAAAATCTGCATTCGTCCTGATTATGCAATTTACACTACCCAAGATGTATGTTTTAATGGAAAGACTTCGGCATCATTATGCAATACGTGTGGTACAAGCTTGGATAATCCCTTAAACTCTGTATAAAACATGAATGAGAATTTTCTGGAAATATTGTTGAAATCCTAAGCCGATCTTTATGACAGTAATGCGTGAATTAAATGAGAATGATCGTAATGACAAAAAAGACGGTAATGCACTCGAGCACCGAAATATCTGATTAATTTGAATGACGACATACCCTCAAGTTCTGTAATGAATGAATCGTCTGTAAAGGGCCGGAGAGTTAGGACGCCTTAATCTCGTTTGAGTACGTGAATGATGGAGGTACCAAATGGTAATTCAGAAGGAAATGGTAGATTTATCTTAGTCTAAAATAACCGAAATACCATCCCGAGTTAATCGGTAACTATGTATTTGACGAAATTCTAGATTTGTTAATAAGACTTAAATAGCTAAGACTCCCTTAAGTGTTGAGAAATACGACACGTGTATGCCCATCGCTCACCATATCGATGTAAGGTAGGAAGATCCGCATAAATTGTATGTTCGTTTACTCAAAAGTTAAACTGTATAGTAAAGTATGAGGGCGACTGTTCAGACATACAATACAGTCAGTGTTAAGTTTTGATGCACGCAAATTACTCGAATCTGAACGTTGTTAAGTACTGTCAAGTTGGGTTATGACGCATTAAACAAATTCTGTAGGTATGATAAATTGTTAGAGCCCCTGAGAACTATAATTTTTGTTCTGATATGATTGGGTCATAGTATAAAACTTGTCATGACAGTCAAATAACTAACAGACCATGATAGCCTAAATAATCGGAACATCACTGAAAATATCCGATAACTTAAAAGACTTTAATTTAGAAATTCTTGAATGTCCGGTTAGAAATCTAATGAGCAAATAAGATACCCGAGTTCTGTGAACCATTGCTTATTCAATGTTGGTATAAATTACCAAAATGTCAATATATGATAAAATGACCATAATGCCCTTGTAGGCTTATATGACTAAATAGCTCAGGATGCGTCTAAACTCTCAAAGATCTTAATGTATCACCTCCTGAATATCTGGGTTAAATCGTTAGTATGAACCCCTTTTAATAGGGGTCACGTTTTAGAAATTCGTTCAAGTTATCAAAAGTTTAATATGTCCCCTTTTGTAAATGCCTAGTATCTCTAAGAAATGATCTATCTCACCTAGTGTGTTCCATGTGCGATGTATTCTGTTGAATGGATTGTATAATGATTTAATCATGAATAATATTATGTTTGATGAACTGGATATATGATTACATTTTCTGCCTACTTGATGTATGTCTGCTCAATATGCATACTTGTTATGTGATGGCTTGATCTATGATGATATTGTCTGACTGTCTGATGAACTTGATAGTATGATCTGTTAGCTTGACCTATGATGATACAATCTGTTTGCATGATGAATAATGAGTGTCTGCTTTGCTCAATGGTATGCCCAATTATCTGTCAAAAGCATGAATCTTCTGTTTCTGATACTCTGAATAGAATGCCTGCCACATGTACTCTGTTATTTATATCTGAAATCTGAACACTGATTACTATCTGGGGTATACTGTTGGGTTATGTTATGAAGTCTCTATTGGTACAACCCTGATCAAGCTGGTAAATCCTTATGGACTCAAGGTCTCCCCTTGAGTGGCACCTATGCCCATCGGGCCTAGGGTAAGTCCTTATGGACTCAAGGTCTCCCCTTGAGTGGCACCTATGCCCATCGGGCCTAGGGTAAGTCCTTATGGACCTAAGGCATCCCCTTAGGTGGCACCTATGCCCATCGGGCATAGGGTAAGTCCTTATGGATGCAGTTCTGGGGGACTGCATATTGGTGTAAGGTTGGAGGGTAGTTACTAGTAAACCATTGTATGTACTTGCACATTAGCATTGAATTGTTATGTGTTCTCATGATATGATTGATATGCATTTATGTTTATTTGATATGCACCTTTTGGGACATACTAGACACCAAACTCTTTGATTCCTACCTCGTATGTTACCAGCCTATATAATTCATGTCTATTTTCTCAAGGTCTAATTAAAGAATAAATACCGTTATTCTTGAGTATGATGCAACCTCGGAATAGTAGAACAGAAATGGAGGTCGTTACTGCGCGGAACATCATGAAAATGTTATGCCTAGCATATATCTGCATGAGCTTATAGCATCTTTTGGTAGTTCTGTATTACTGAGCTTTTCCAAGCTCACGTTGTTTTTACCATCGCAGGTTAAAAGATTATAGCATGGTAATGTTTGACATCAATGTTCGGAGTTCCCTCGGCGTTGCCTCTGGAGTACGGTACTGTATAGTTAGTGGGCATGTATGTCATGTATCATTTTATGGCAGTGTCTGTAAAATATTTTCTGAAGTTTTCATTATGTGTTTAAATGACATCCCGAAATGATATTTTAAACAGAAGATGGTTTTACAATTTAATAAGTGTTTTGAAGAAATAAAAATATTTTTATGTGTATTTTTACTGTTGGTCGCTCTTGTGACCCTAATGTGACTTCCTAAGATTCGTTGTAACGCATAGGTGGGTCTAGGGGGTTACACTTCTTATTATTAATGTTATTATTACTCTTACTATTATCATTCTCATTAGTATTATCAATTATTTAATGATATTAGTATTATTACTATTATTATATCTATCATAAATAAATAAACAGATAAATAAAAAGCTCAAATCTGTTATTTAAATAAAATGTCCATTTACAAGAACCCAAAATAAATAACCAAGCCCAAATAAAATACATATCAGCCCAACAAGTGTCCTAAAGCCCTAATAATCAAGAAACCCTAATCCCCTCTTTTCCTTATGCGCAGCACATCTTGGACCGTTAGATTTGGGATGTTAATCTAACGGTCCAGATTTAATCTAATGAGGAAACCCTATGTTGGGATGTGTGGAGCTCGATTCGATCAACCAATTATGCTCACCAAGTGGTGGAGAGGTGGATATTTGGGTGGAAGGGTTAAGGAAGCTAAAAAGAATATTGACACAAAGATTTATAGTGGTTCGGTCTTCTAACAAGCACCTACATCCACTACCTTAGCTTCCCACTAAGGATTTCACAATCAATCCACTAATTGATTCGTCCCCTTTTCTAGGATTAGGAGGAAACCCTTACAACCGATCAAGCTTCTACCCAAGCCTTGATCAAAACCCTCTTTTACAAGAGACAAATGAAAGCAAACTTAAACCCTCTAATAGGTGTTTGTTTGCACACTTAAGCACTCACCCAAAACCTAGAGCTCGATTCGATCAACCAATTATGCTCACCAAGTGGTGGAGAGGTGGATATTTGGGTGGAAGGGTTAAGGAAGCTAAAAAGAATATTGACACAAAGATTTATAGTGGTTCGGTCTTCTAACAAGCACCTACATCCACTACCTTAGCTTCCCACTAAGGATTTCACAATCAATCCACTAATTGATTCGTCCCCTTTTCTAGGATTAGGAGGAAACCCTTACAACCGATCAAGCTTCTACCCAAGCCTTGATCAAAACCCTCTTTTACAAGAGACAAATGAAAGCAAACTTAAACCCTCTAATAGGTGTTTGTTTGCACACTTAAGCACTCACCCAAAACCTAAAACACTTGAGCAAATTTAACAATTTTGGCTCACTAGTGTTTGTCTATACAAGAATTGACAATTTAAGTGCTAAGACATTTTCTTGATCAATTGGTGTTTGACAATATGAGCATTAGTCTTCTCTTGATGCTTGGAGGTCCCTTTTATACTCCCAATTGAGTTTATAGCCGTTTAGGACCGTTGGGGATGAAATGGAGCCGTTGAGGACTTTATTTCCCTTCATTAATGCTGTTCTGCAGCTACCAGTATCGATACCCGTGGAACGGTATCGATACAGCCTTCATGAAGAAATAGCCGTTGGGCTTTTGCCAGCACAGGGGTATCGATACACGTAGAACGGTATCGATACGGCCTTCATAGGAACTAGCCGTTGAGCTCTTGCCAGCTGAGGCGTATCGATACGCTTGAGGGCGTATCGGTACGGCTGCATATTTGAATAGCCGTTGGGAAATAGCCGTTGGGGTAGTTGAACAGGGATCGGTACGCTGACGTGGCGTATCGAAACGACCCCGGTCCGTATCGATACGCTAAACCCTCGTATCGATACGGGTTTTGACAGTGGCCAAACTGAGCCAAAAAGGTATCGGTACAGGTACAGCCGTATCGATACTGGTGACTTGAAAACACAAGTTTGGCTGTTTAAAACATGAAAAATCTTTGCCAAAAACCTCTTAAAATACCTCAAACATAAATTCAAGTTGTTTGGACTTAAAACCAAGTTTTAAATTCTTTTCAAATTAGTCCAAAACATTTTTCAATTATTATATCAAAACATAAGTTCTACACCCTAGGAGGAGCCCTAATGGCTTGGCGCCGCACGCCCCGTTACCGTTCGATCTGGGGGAGATCAACGGCCCAGATCGCATCTGAAGGAAACCCTAACGAGGGTATCAATGCCCGTGCCGCTCACATGCCCCCGCCGTTAGATCGAATTTGATCTAACGGACCAGATTAGCGCGTACGTTGCACCAGGCGCCTGTTCGCGTTCCACGCGCGCGTATGAGACGATCTGGCTCCCACCACGCGCGCGTAGCCCGATCCCGTGACCATCCGTCTGCACATCCCTGCCGCCCCTGACTCGGTGCACGCTAACGCCTCTCCCGTTCGGGTAAGCCCGACATGCACGGAAGAAAAAAAAGGGGAGTCAGTATACCAGAAATGCAAATGGAAACAAAAACGACCCTAAGGTCAACTAGACAAGGAGGCAACCAACATCAGAGCAACAACAACAACAAAGCACAAGTCAACTCTTTCTTTTTTTCTTTTCTCGTTGTAACATCCGGTTATAAAAACCGAACCAAAAACATTGTAAAAGGAGGATTTTTTCCCCCGGCTATTATAAAAAAAAATCAATACAAAAACCAATTTTTTCTAGAAGGTATCTTCTCATTTCTATTTGCATGCAAAATCAAAAAAGGAAAAAAATGAGAGAAAGAGAGGGTTTCTTCAAGTCTTTACCTCCCTGACGTCTCGACTCCCTGCCGTTTGGCCGCATCCCATCTCGCGGTGATAAGCCATCGACCTCCTCCAGGTCGTATATGGTGAATCGGTGAGGGGAAAGCGCTAAAAGGTTTTATTTTCAAAACGGTTTTTGGGTTTCGTTTTTTTGTGTTTTACAAAAAAGATTTTCAATTCTGGTTTTAAATCAGTAAAAAAGGGGGGGCTTCTGGTCTCTGTTTTGGTTTCAGTAAAAAAGGGGCGGCGCCGGAGAGAAAGCAAAAGGGGGGAGAAGCCATCTCGGTTTAAGGTTAAAAAAATGGTTAAAGGGGGCCAAGATGTTTTCAGAGTTGGTTTTATAATTTTTTTCGTTTTAATTTTGGGTTAATCGCATTTTAAGGGCCTCCGCATCCTTTTAATTACGCGGGGAGGACTTCCGTTTTTTAAAACCCTCCCCGCAGTCCTCGTCATTTTTAAACGTTTTCAATTTCGCCACTGTTCTTGTTTAAATTGATTTTCGGATGGTAAAATCGCAGTTTTAGTCCCCTGGCTTTCTGTGTTCTTGTAATTTGGTCCCATTTTGTGTTTTAATTAATTTTTCAAATGGATTTATTACAATCTTGGTCCCCGTCAGGTTGCTTTTTAGCATTTTTCATTTTTGTTAAATATTGTTATTCATGCATTTCTCTCTTTTTTAATATATGTTCATATGGAATTAATGACTTTGCCATATTGTGTACATTTACTTAATGTAAATGTATGATTTGTGGTGTGCGTATGTTTTTATATGCATATGTTCGTATGTCTTTTAATATTAGTCTTGTTTAATTTTTCTTAATGTGTGGTTTCATTATGTTTGAGTTCGTAGTTTAAATGTGCACATAACTTAGCTTCTATTATGTTGTTCGAATATATTTTAGCATGCATTTTCTTAACTTGTCATTGTAATTATAGCATGCACGGTCCCGGTTTCCGCGTGGGAACGATATTCCGAAAGCTCGGATATTGACTCCTTTGGCGCCGTAGGACTTTAGATTAGATTTTATCTTATATTAATTGTATCTAGTTTTCCTTTTTTAAAAATCTAAAATCGTTTTTTTTAAAAAGGTGCGATGTCCTTTTATTCGGAAATGAACGAGGCCAGTACCAGTCGAAGTGGTGGTGGTTCGGGCGTTCGTTCTCGAATATTAGGATTTTTGAAATTTACTCGCGTATATAACCAAGTCTCGGTTAAAATTGTCACTCTAATTCGCAAAACCTGATTTTAATTAAGCGGTAAAGTTTTGGTACCAATTTTGGGCTCGTCGAGGGTGCTAACCCTTCCTCGCGAGTAACCGACTCCCGAACCCTTTCGAATCTCTAGTTTCTATTTTCGGTGTCCGGCCTACCATTTTAAGTGGCCGGTGGCGACTCCTTCATTTTTTCAAAACCTTTTACAAATTCCTTCTATTTTCAAAATCTCTTTTTTAAATCCCTCCATTTTAAAATACTTTTTCTAAAACTCCCAATATTTTTCCAATAATTTCTAAAAATTCCATTTTTACCCCACTATCAAATATTTTTTCTAAATTCTCTACATTTACACCTATACTTATATATACCAAGTGTTTTTCAAAAAAATTAGTCGCTACAATGCCAATTGCTCACCCCTTGTTCTCTCATTGGTAAAAGATGATGGCCCTGTTTGGCAATTAGCGGATAGCGGATTGTATTAGCCGATAGCTGATTGCATTAGCTGATTTGACTAGAGGATTGTATTAGCTTATTGTATAAAAGTGTTTGGTAAAATTAACTGATAGCTGATAGATTATTTAAACAAATAAAATGACATATAAGGACATGTTTATATTCAATACTTGTTTGAATAATTTATTAGTTATTAATATTTTGTATCTAATTATTATTAATTAGATCTATAAAATTATTTTTAATATAACTTTTCTAAACCTATTCAAATGATTTATATATTAATTTTATTTATATAATTATTTTAATATAATTTGATTAATTAATAAATTTAAATACACATATAAATATGTGATAATAAAAAAGTAAATAGGATTAGCTTATAAATAGGGTGAGAAAATATTTAATTTAGGTTATTTTTAGATTTTTGGTAAATGATAATGGTAAAAGAGTCTTTACAACTCTAATATCAAACCTCTAATCTCAAAAAGCTCATATTATGAGCTTTTTCAAAATTAGCGGTTTTACCCCAATCCGCTATTTACCAAACAACAATATTAGCGAATTTGACTGGTCGAACCTCTAATTATGCCTCAAACCTCTAATTTTTGCCCAAACCTCCTTTTACCAAACAAGGCCGATGTAATTCATTCAGGTGACTCAAGTTTGAGCACCAGTTCTGCACAGTGTGAGTGCCTTATTAGAAAAAGACTAAAAAAATTAAATAGATATTACCATTTACCCTATATCACACCAACATATTAAAATACTGATATCAATTTAAAGATACAAATATCATTTTATCACATTGAGTTAATTTTATAAAATATATAATATACATATAATAAAAGTTCAAAGTTATAAAAAATGGCTAAAGTAATCCTAATTTATCGATTTCGCCCTTATAGACTAACGAATTGCATTACGGTGTGAGTTAATTTTATAAAATATATAATATACATATAATATAAGTTATAGTATTTTTGCATCAATTTAGTCCATGAAGTAGTCGAATTGCATCACTGTTTGTCCCTTGACTAACGAAAATCAACATTGACCATTACGGTGATGACATGGCAATTTACGATGCTGATGTGGTTGTTTACAATGCTAACGTGGTTGTTCGCGTGTACAGATGATGTGGCGAAAGGGCAAAATTGTTTTTTTCAAGCGAGTTTGAGGACAAAATTGATGTTCTGGTTGAGTACGGGGGCAAAATTGATTTTTAGAGAATAAATATGAGTAAAATAGTAAAATATTGAAATAACATAAAAATTAATAAAATATTTTATTAATATATGACTAAAAATAAAATAATTAAAAATATTTAAAAATAAGTACAAATTATAAAATTAAAATATCATAAGCTAATAAAATATAAATTATTTAATAATTAAAATTTAAAATATTTATAAAATATAAAAAAAAAACCTTCATCAAAAAAATTTAGACCATTTTGATTTTCATTCTCTTAAAAGAATACAAAGAATAAAGAATTCTAAAATAAAGTTAGTGTGCTTCTTCCACCCGAACAAAAATCTTATACCTTTTTTGGTGTCCTTATCTCTCAATAATAAAAAATTAAACTCTACACTCTAAGTTTAATTTGTAAATCACAAACTATAAACCCTGAAATTTAAACCCTTTACTTGATTAAATTTATACACATACTTTTATGATTCATAGTCACTTTATATTGATAAAAACTTTAATTAGGGTTTATGATTTAAGGTTTTCGATTTAGAGTTTAAGATTTTTATGGCTTGAAATATATAAATAATCATATTCCACAATAACTAAATTCTATAAATCCTAAACTCTAACCTTAACTCTAAATAATGTTCCATAATTACTAAATTCTAAACTACTAAACATAAACACATACTCCCTAAATTGAGCCCCTAAAACTAATGCGTTTATGGAAACTTTTTAGTTTCCACGAGCAGCGTATCAAATAATAATCTATTTTTAATTGCAATTTTGTGGTTATGTTTAAGTTGGTTGATATTTTGTAATATTTTTGGGTAAAGTGCACTAGAGGTCAATGAAGTATGTAAAAGATTTTTTTTGTCACTAAAATTTTAGAAGTTACAAAGTGGTCTTTAAACTTTTGATTCGATTACAAAATTGTCATTATTTTTTTCAAATGTCATTAAAACTTGTCAAATCGTTACAAAATAGTTTTTGAACTTATCAATATTTATCTCTAGTAGGGACCGTTTTGTAATTGAATTAAAAGTTTAATGATTATTTTGTTATTTTTAAAACTTTAGTGACCAAAATGACTATTTTACCTAGTTTAGTGACCTCTAATGTACTTTATCCATTATTTTTGTGAAATCAAAACCAGCAACATCAAATTTTTGTTGCAACTTGCAATGAATACTTAATTTTCTATAGTATTGCAACTAAAAAACAATTACCTCCATTAATTTTGAATAATATGAGTTTGCCACGCTCAACGAGCACTATTAACGATGAGCACCATTAATTTAATTTATAAAGATTAAAAATTTAAAGGACTTACTGTATAATTATAAATTATTTAAAAATTAGAAGGTAAATTAATTAAAATATATTATTTTAATTTTAATTTTTTAAAACATAATTAAATTAAAATACCAACCTTAAATTATAAAACCCTATTTTTCTCCTTTGAAAATAAAGCCACCGCCGGCCACATAATCACTGCCCTGACGATTTTTTTAAATGGTCTTATTCTATGACTATTTGTAGAGAAAGTTATGTGACAGAATTCATATTCAAGATGTCATCAAGCGGCGGCGGCGGCGGCTTGGTTTTTAAGGGAAAAAATTTAGGGTTTTGTAATTTAGGGATAAATATTTTGATCTAATACGTTTAATTTTTTTTAAATAAAATAAGTATTTTGATTAATTTACCTTTTGATTTTTAAATAAATTATAAGTATACGATGAGTCATTTATATTTTTAATCTTTATAAATTAAATAAATAGTACTCATTGTTAGTGATGCTCATCGAGCATGGCATAATTTTCCATATCTTGCAAAAATTAAAAATACACATCACATATGAAAAACTTAATATTGGAACCTAAATTTATGGTTTTTAATATATCAAAAATAATGTATATATATATATATATATATATATATATATATATATATATATAATATAATATAAGGCTTTTATTTTCCCCAAATAATTTAATTTCTATTACCATAAATTAATAATGTAGTTGGTTGAATTGATGAACAACTTAATATCGCTAAAATATGTTTTAAGTTTAAAGGTTTGTGTATGTCAAAAATTATCACCGAAAATCTCACCCATCAAAAAATAAAAATACGATAAGAATTAATTCGAAATTATCAAGTAAAAGTTCTGAAGAACTGGGACAATAATAAAAAAAATCTAGGGTAAACTAACCTAATGACCATCATAATATGTTAAATGTATTAAAATGACCACATTAAAAAAATTGACTCAATTGACCACCCAGACTATTAAAATTGGATCAATGCGACCACCAGCCGTTAATGGGCCAACGGAAGGTGACGTGGCAGTTAAAAAATTAAAGGTATAATCACACATTTGGTCCTTATTATTTACACATTCTTTCAATTTAGTCCTAATTTTAAACTAATAAAATAAATTAATTAGGTGGTGACACGTGTCAACACCTATTTAGAGGAGAAAAACAAAATCCTCAAACTTGCTTTAGGTGGAAATTGAACTTGGGTTCAACAAGGACAAAGGCAACGCATTAACTACTGCACCAAACACATGTTTATGCTAAAAATCACCAGTTATATTATATGTGTTATTGTTTGTTACCATTCAAATTCTTCTTTTTTCCTCCACCTAAATGTCGCCGTTGAGGAAGATTGACCTTCTATATATGTATCAAACGAAACTCTGGAGAAAAATGTTGATCTTGGGTTGCCTTTATAATTGTCATTTTGTAATCTTATAACCAGTTTTCTCAATTTGCAGATTTGAAGGACAAATCTCAGGGAAAAACATTGAAATTGGGATTATTGGAACTGACAAGAAATTCAGGCGAGCACTGCTTTAACTCTTTTCCCCCTCATTCTAAGTCAATTTTGTTTTCCATGCCTATTTGTTTATCTGCATATTTTGTTCTGTTTGGCACATTGCAGGGTACTTACCCCAGCTGGAATTGATGATTATTTGACTGAAGTGGAATAGTTGCTCATCTTCTTACTGGAGACTATTTAGAACATTTGTTTTTGAGACGTTTATTTCAATCAAAAATACTTTTATTTTTCTGATATAACAATGGTTTCTTTAAAACTTTTGCGACATTTAAGTGGAAGAAGATGAATTTGAATGGTAACAAACAATAAGACATATAATATAACTGGTGATTTTTAGCACAAGCATGTGCTTAGTGCAGTGGTTAAGGCGTTGCCTTTGTCCTTGCTAAACCTAAGTTTGATTCCCACTTAAAGCAACTTTGGAGATTTTATTTTTCTCCTCTAAATAGGCGGTGACACGTGTCACCACCTGATTGGAGGAAGACAATAATTTATTAATCAAATATAAATAATTAAATTCCTCCAATAAGGTGTTGACGCGTGTCACCACCTAATTAATTTATTTTATTAGTTTAAAATTAGGACTAAATTAAAAGAATGTGTAAATAATAAGGACCAAATGTGTGATTGTACCTTTAATTTTTTAACTGCCATGTCACCTTCCGTTAGGCCATTAACGGCTGATGGTCACATTGATCTAATTTCAATAATTTGGGTGGTCAATTGAGTCGATTTTTTTAATGTAATCATTTTAATACATTTATCATAATATGATGGTCATTAGGTTAGTTTACCAAAAATCTATTACTATAAATTTCTCTCTCATGCAACTCTTTTGGGTTTGAAAGTCGTAGGCTGGGCCGTGATTGGTCGGGCGTGATTCACCAATGCTTATCTGATCCAACTGTCCATAACAACCTTTGTGGCAGTTATGTAATTTAATTGCATTCCAGTGGCATTCTTCTAATCTTCCTGATAATTTCATGTAAAGTGACGTGTCGAAAATTTACAGGCCCTCCCTGTCTGTGCCCGCTCATTTTCTCTCATCTACCTACATATATGTCGAAAACAAACACACCCACCCCCATCTTAACCGTTCATTTTATCCACGTCACCGATCCGTGTCTTCCTCAATCCAACGGCTTACCAGTCCTCCAATAATTCACGAAACCACTACCTCATATCAACCCCAGCTTCCTCGAACAAAACCGCACCCTTAGGCTTTAACCCTAGCCAGGAACCACGAGCCCCGACGGCCCCATCCTTTCCCATGGAGTAGAGGCTCATCCCCTCACGACACCCATAAGTCCACGTCTCCAATATTAAGCGAAAAAAAAATTATACAAAAAAAGGGGAGAGAGGAAATTGAAATTGGGTTTTCTTCTTCTTTTTTATTTTATTTGCAAGCGTTTGGGAACTTAGAAGGAACTGAATCCGTACATCTAGAGGGGAAAAAAGGCTTTAGGGTTTAAGTCGTTTAGACAGATCGGAACGGAACTCACTCTCGATTTATCAGAAAATTAGGGTTAGTGTGTCGTTCTTTATGGACGAGATCTGGGAGAGAGCGGTGGAGACAGCGCTAGATGGGCACACGGACCACTCGGCGGCTCGAACCTTGACACTTGACGGTGCGGTGAAGTGTGTTCAAGGTCGCCTCCCACCGCCTGCTGTCTTGGAAAAATTTGAGAATCTTCAACACCTTTCCGTCGCCAACATCGGTGTTTCATCCCTAGAACAGTTTCCTCGTCTAACAAATCTCCAGAAACTTATCCTTTCGGATAACAGAATCTCTGGTGGACTTGAGTTCCTCGTTGAAGCTGGCCTCCACTCGCTTCGAGACCTTGACTTGTCCAATAATCGGATTCAATATATCGAGGATCTTGCCCCGCTTGCTCAGCTTAAGCTTGTTTCGCTCGACCTTTATGAGTGTCCTGTTACCAGAGTTAGGGATTATCGTTCTAGAGTGTTTGGTTTGATTAAATCGTTGAAATATTTGGATAAAATGGATGCTGAGGGGAATGAAAGGCCGGAATCGGATGAGGAGGAAGATGAAGAGGATGATGATGATGATGAGGATGAAGATGATCCTGGGAGTGGGGAAATCGACGGTGAGGATCGGCTGTGCAGAATGAATAATGGACATAGCAAAGAAGAGGAAGGCGTTGCTGATGTTGATGTTGATGAGGATGAGGATGAAGACGAAGAGAGTGATGCTGATGAAGAAGAGACTGAGACTGGTAGAAGAATAAATGGGCAGAGCCATGAGGCAAACGGGTTTCACATTGGGCAAGTAGGGAGAGATG
Source organism: Hibiscus tridactylites (assembly GCA_958450335.1). Taxonomy (NCBI): domain Eukaryota; kingdom Viridiplantae; phylum Streptophyta; class Magnoliopsida; order Malvales; family Malvaceae; genus Hibiscus; species Hibiscus tridactylites. The sequence continues at coordinate 5,404,606 of OY288272.1, read as the reverse complement.
ATGAAGAAGAAGACGATGACGATGAGAATGTTTCAGATGAGGAAGTTGATGATGAGGACGAGGATGAAGAGGAGGAGGAAGAGGAAGATATTGTGGAAGCTCATGAGATTGGGGGTAGTGATGATGAGGAAGATGGGGTTGAGGATGATGAGGAGGAAGAGGTGGATAATTATGAAACGGATCTTGCTGAGCCAGGAAGTACTGGAGTTTTGACGAGCACAGAAGGGGAGATTGATGCGCATGAACATGGTGAAGATGACGGGGACGACGATGATGATGGTGAGACTGGCGAGGAAGAAGAGCAAGGTGTTGAAAATGATGTGGAATTTGAAGATGAAGAAGAGGGCGAAGAGGAGGTGAGATTCCTTTTTACTCATAACCGAATTGGTGTGTTTTAGTTCCCAGTTTTCCTTTCTTTTTTTGTCCTTAGCTGGAGTAAATATTTTGATTGAATTAACCATTTTAGATTTTTTTCAGGAGAATTAGATGCCGTGGCATGGCTGCACTGTTATGCTTTTAACCTTACAATTTGTTCTTGGTCTTCTAATTAATTTTGCAGTGTGCCTATGTTTCTTTGAAACATCAAAGAGGAAAACAAGTACTGTGCTTATGTAATGGTGCTAACCAAGATTTTCTTGCTATAAATCTGACTAATTTTCTTGTTAGAAATTATATGTGCGGTCTATGTTTGTGTGCAACATTTTAAGTTTTTCCACACGCCTCCTTGATAATTTTGGTATTTATCGGTTTTGCTAATTTATTTGGTGGATTCTAGTTTTAATTTCCAACCCTTTTTCTTATTTTCTCATATAAAAGTTTTTACAATGAGGGCATGAGAGAAATTACCGAAACAAGTACTGTGCTTATGTGATGGTGCTAACCAAGATTTTCCTGCTATAAATCCGATTAATTTTCTCGTTAGAAATTATGTGTGGTTTATGTTTGTGTACAACATTTTAAGTTTTCCCACACGCTTCCTTGATAATTTTGGTATTTATCGGTTTTGCTAATTTATTTGGTGGATTCTAGTTTTAGTTTCCAACCCTTTTTCTTATTTACTCATATAAGTGTTTGCACGATGAGGGTATGAGAGAAATTACCAAAACAAGTACTGTGCTTATGTAATGGTGCTAACCAAGATTTTCTTGCTATAAATCCGATTAATTTTCTTGTTCGAAATTATATGTGTGGTTTATGTCTGTGTACAACATTTTAAGTTTTTCCACACGCTTCCTTGATAATTTTGGTATTTATCGGTTTTGCTAATTTATTTGGTGGATTCTAGTTTAAATTTCCAACCCTTTTTCTTATTTACTCATATAAGTGTTTGCACGATGAGGGCATGAGAGAAATTACCAAAGCACAATAGTTTTAGATTTTTAGCTTGATGGAAGTTTCTCTAATGTTTTTCTTGAATCCCTTGAAACTTGTAGCTCATCAGCTCTTTCCTTGAACTGTTGGTTTTTGTTTCTGTATGTACTTGTTGACTTGTTGTCAAAGAAGGTGAATTGGGGTCTTATCTTTGAGGTGCGAACAAGTTCTTCACCATTATAATATACTTGTAAAACTGATATGCAACTTCGTAATGCCATGGCTGCTTTCTTGTTGAAGTTTATGTAGACTATCTTGATATTCAAGGTATAGGAGGGGATTAAGTTTATTTTGGACATTTTTAATTTTAGCTAGTAACCTTTTTAGTTTCACTCAACCTAATTGCCTATTTGTTTGTCTGCACATTGCATTCTTGGTGAAGTAGTGCTTGGCTTTTTGCTTATTGATTTAAGAACTTGTTGTTTCTGCTTTGGAAAAAATATATTGGCATTTTGTGTTCTGGTTGCGCTGTTACAGTAGTTTTAGTTGAATTGTTTGATGTTACCGTAATTACTGTGGCAAAGATGTTTCCTTTGCAGAAGATTAGTACCGTAATTGCCTATTTGTGTTCTGGTTGCGCTTTTGGGTTGTTTTGGATGATTGAGAGACAAATAGAAGTTGTCTGATTGCAGTGCCATCTTAGATTATATGATATTTTGTTTTCAGTGTGATGTTCTTTCTTTAAAAAGAAAAACCAGTTTGTTGAAATAATTGAATTGAGTTCTTTGTAACTCTTATTTGTTGACTGTTAATTGCAGGATGATGATTATGGTGAAGGATACCTGGTTCAACCAGTGGGTCAAGCTGAAGAACATGATGCCGGAGGTAGTGATATGGAGCCGGTGAATGAAGAAGACGACGTAGAAGAGGAGGAAGAAGTTGAAGATGACGAGGAAGTGTTGCCGTCATCTTCACAGCTAAAGAGAAAGAGAAGTGGCGATGCAGAGGAAGATGTGGATGATGATGAGGACGAAGAAGAAGAAGATGTTGAGTTCACAAAGTCATCAAAGAAGCATCGTTAGCTGTTTTTGATATCCGGGTCGGATGTTTATGTTAAAAAGTTTGGAAACAGGGGAACTTGATGTTAAAAAAGACAGTCCTGACTGTGTTGTTGTTGGAACTTGGAACCAAACGTTCAAGTGAAAGGAATGCTTACTTCAAAAAGTCGTTAGAAAATTTGTTCCCCTCCACTTGGTTTTTCTTATAGAGCCGTTGCTATTTGTTAATTCAAATGGTAGTTAGTATGAAGGGTTTGCCGCTCGCTTATGTTCAGGTCACGAGTTCGGACTCGGATGCAGGGAATAGGGATACCGGGTCCTTTTAAAAGGGAGCGGAGGGACTTTGATATTCAAAGTTTTAAAACGATGGTAGATATTGTAATTGTTATAATCAAGCAATTGGGTGGCTTCAGTCAATTTGACCAGCTCAGTACTTTATCATCACACATGTCAGGATGTATACAATTTTTTTACATTGGGTACGAACGGGTCACATGGGATTGGACCTCTTTCACCTTTGCATCGTGATTGACAGTCCCAACGGTTTGTTGGTTACTAATACTATACGACAGGGTGCAGCGACCCAGTTGTGCAGTTAGAATTGTGGATACGCAAAAGCCCAAGTAATGAAATCCCCTGGATCAGGAAATAAAAAACAAGGTTCTCCTATTTTTAGTCGTGATTTAGTAATTGTTCTCCAATTCTTTTTTTTTTGAAAGGATATTGTTCTCCAATTCTTGTAATTTAGTCATATTAACCTTACATTATTTGGATCAGATTAGATTATATGGACTAAATCAATAACTAAAATATAGATTTATTTTTATTTGGCATAGCAACTTATATTATATTAAGGTAATATTATACCAAACTCAAAGATGCGGCCCAACATGGTGATGGACTTAGTTTTTTTATAAGGTCCAATCCTATCGTTCATTCGGATTTCATTTGAATGTCTTAATTCAATAAATAATAACGAAAGACTTTTTTTTTTATTAAAAAGAAATATTACATTCCTAACCTATCTCAGGATCCAAATTCACACAAGATAGAAATATTACATTCTTAACATATGTCAGCATCTGTTCAATTTTCTTTTAATTTTTTTTTCAACGAAAATATACACAGCATGTAATACTGGTGCTCGATCCAAGATCCCAAGAGATGATGAACATCTACCTTTATCAATAGGGCACAAGAGGATGAGCTATTAAGTCACTAATTTTAACCTCAATAACTATATTTACCGTCATTGTTATTTTTAATTTCATTACAATTAATTATCTGTTGTGGAAGTGAAGCGGTGGATCAGAACATTCCAAAGCCAGCAGAAGACACGAATATAGTAAAAACTAAAGTAGGAAACGTGGGTATTAAAACAGTAAAAGAAGAAGAACCCAAGATGGACTGAACTGAGGCAGCTATGAAGCTTCATGGATTTACCGTATAAACCGGCATTAAAATTAAGCAGTATGAGTCGGGGCTGAGTTCCCTTTTACTGTAACTTTCGATGATGCCTATGAATATTATTACTCCTTGTTCGGTACTAAAATGTTTGAAAACTTTATATGTTGCTTCGCAGAAGTTTCCTCCAAACACGGCCTCATTTCGCTTCAGGTTGCACCACCAACTTTTCGAACCAAATCAAAAGATAATTTAAAATCACAATTACTACCAATACAAATATGAATCATTTCAATTGCTAAGTCATTGAAAAGAGTTTCTCCCTCTTTGCTAACAAGTGAGAACAGTAGCCAAAGATGGCTGAAACTAAGGTTAACAGAAGATGGTCGACAGTCATGGCATGGAGAATCTTTCTGGTTCTTGTCGTCATGAGCAATGTGGGAATAGCAGAGAGATTGTTGAAAGACAAAGGAAACCAACATGTTCCCAAAGAGACAGTTAAGACACAGGGAGTTCTTGTTAGAGTTGTCAACTTTCTCTGGCAAACTGGGAAGTCTGGCTATGAACCTGTCTGGCCAGTAAGTTAGCCTATGCAACAGCTGATGATTAATTCTTTTCAAGATTGTTGACCTTGATGTGTATGAATTTTATCATTGTTTGAGCAGGAGATGGAGTTTGGTTGGAAAATAGTTGTGGGATCGATTGTCGGATTCCTTGGTGCAGCGTTGGGTAGCGTCGGAGGCGTTGGAGGTGGTGGGATTTTTGTGCCAATGCTCTCCCTCATTATCGGCTTCGACCCGAAGTCGTCCACCGCCATTTCCAAGTGTGAGTCTAAGCTTTTATTCCTATACTTTAACCCCTTTTATGCATCAACATTGCATGACTATTTCATTCCTTCATGAAACATGCTTCTGTTCTTGCATCGGATACTTATGTGTGTTTTAGTGGCATGATCATAACATTATTAACGACGTAAAACTCGAGCATTTATGCTGATTGTTTGGTTTTTAGTACTAATCATATGTTTGTAACAAGGATTTGTTAGAACCAAAAATATATTCGTACGAATATTAAAACCCAAGATCCATACATGCCAAATCATTAAGAATAAAGATTAGATTTGCGGAAGCGTACCTGAACCCATTGATGGAGATTTTCCAGAGAGGGTTTGATCTTCCAAGATGATAGGTTACCTCTTGCCACACAACTCTCTGACGGGGAAGGAGAGATATGCAAGTTAACCTAGATCTCGGGGACCACTACCCTTTATATAAACTGAATTAAAATCAGTTTATTAATATTTACAACTCTGCCCCTCATTGAGTTATAAATTTAACTTATGGTATCTACACTTTTAACTCCATGACAATTTAATACCTATAACACGTATAACATAATTGGTCACTTAATTTTCGTGTTAAACTTTATAATAGCAACATACATTATACATATGTGCCCATTATTATTGGATAACCCAACAATCTCCCACTTGGGCAACATATGTTTCCTGACAAATGTATAACCTTATGAGCTCAAAATTTGCTATCATACAATAGGTATTCTTTAACAATCTTGTCCATCAACTATATCTATATAGGATCAAAGCGGTCTTCGCCATATCAATCATGACTGGACCCATCAATGGTCACGTATACAAACACAATCAAATGACATAGATCAATCATGGATGTGTAGCATGGAAATTACATGTAAATGTGAACCGAACATGCCTATTTTCAACTGGTCCTCTTTAAACTTAAGTGAGGTCCTTATCAAAATAAGAAAAGAGTGAATAAACCGAATACTTAATTTCTGATCAGAAAAATAATCGAATACATAAATGTCCAAAATAAAACATAAAGTAAACAAATAACAAACTCCCACTCAAACAATAATATCCTCAAATGATACAACACCCATATGAGCAGTGTGCTCATGAAATACCTTGGGTGGTAAACCTTTTGTGAGCGGATCCGCTATTATAGAGTTTGTCCCAATGTGTTCTATGGATATTTGTCCACTTTGCACTCTTTCTTTTACAACTAGGAACTTTATGTCTATGTGCTTTGACTTAGACGAGCTCCTATTGTTGTTGGAATATAGTACTGCTGACTTATTGTCACAAAACAATTTAAGCGGTCTTTCTATGTTCTCCAAAATACGCAGCCCAGTGACAAAATTTCGCAACCATATTCCATGATTAGATGCCTCATAGCATGCTACAAACTCTGCTGCCATAGTGGAAGAAGCTACAAGTGTTTGTTTAGCACTTTTCCAGGATATAGCTCCTCCAGCTAATAGATAAATATAACCTGATGTAGACTTTCTACTATCTTGGCACCCAGCGAAATCAGAATCCGAATACCCTACGACCTCCAAATGATCTGATTTTTTATAAGTGAGCATGTAATCTTTTGTTCTCTGAAGATACCTCATAACCCTCTTAGCTGCTATCCAATGGTCCATACCAGGGTTGCTTGAATATCTGCCTAACATCCCAACAATGTACGCAATATCCGGACGCGTACAAACCTGAGAATACATTAAACTCCCAATAGCTGATCTATAGGGAATCTTCTGCATTTCTTGAATTTCAAGGTTACTTTTAGGGCATTGGGCAAGACAAAACTTGTCTCCTTTAGCGACAGGGGTGTCCATTGGTTTACTATTTTGCATGCCAAACCTTTTAAGTACTTTATCGATATAGTTCTTTTGTGACAATCCAAGAATACCTCGAGATCGATCTCGATGTATCTGAATTCCTAAAACAAAAGAAGCGTCCCCAAGATCTTTCATTTCAAAATGCTTAGATAGAAATCTCTTGGTTTCGTGCAACAAGCCTATATCATTCGTGGCAAGCAAAATGTCATCGACATATAAAACCAAAAATATATGCTTACTCCCACTAAACTTGTGATACACACAATCATCAACGATATTCATCTCAAAATCGAACGAGACAATTACTTGATGAAACTTGTGGTACCATTGACGAGAAGCTTGCTTGAGTCCATAGATGGATTTTGTTAATTTGCAAACTATATGCTTTGGGTCTCCCGACTCAAAGTTTTCTGGTTGCACCATATAAATTGTTTCTTCAATGTCTCCATTGAGAAACGCAGTCTTAACATCCATCTGATGTAACTCAAGATCAAAATGAGCTACAAGTGTCATGATTATCCTAAAAGAGTCTTTCGATGAAACCGGAGAGAAAGTCTCTGTAAAGTCAATGCCTTCTTTTTGAGTATATCCTTTAGCTACAAGACGTGCCTTATACCTCTCCACATTACCATTTGCATCCCTCTTGGTTTTAAATATCCATTTACAACCAATTGGTTTTGCACCTTCAGGTAATGGGACAAGTTCCCAAACTTTATTGTCTTGCATGGATTTATACTCTTCCTGCATGGCATCAATCCACTTTTGAGAGTTAACACTTTGCATGACATGATGAAAGTTGATTGGGTCATCTTCAATCATTCCATTATCATCCTCATTTTCTTGGAGAAATACAATATAATCATCCGGAATAGCATTTCTCCTTTCTCTCGTGGATCTCCTTAATGGCACTTGTTGTTGAGGTTGTTGAATTTGTTCTTCTGGAACAATTACCTCATCCTGAATAGGAGGAAGTTGTTCAACATTATCTTGTTGAGGTTCCGGATTCACTTCTTGATTAATGATAGGTATGGGAACCTGAACATTATCAAAAATGATAGTAGGAATTGAGTTGGAACTCAATTCCTCCTCAAAAGTAATGTCTCTAACCTTATTTCTCCCTCCAAATTCAACATCCTCAAAAAATGTTGCAGTTCCCGTCTCAAAAATATTCTTAATTGTGGGATCATAAAATTTATAGCCCTTAGATCGCTCAGAATATCCAATAAAGTAGCTGCTCACAGTTTTGGAGTCCAATTCCTTTTCATGTGGCCTATAAGGCCTTGCCTCAGCTGGACATCCCCAAATGTGAAAGTGCTTTAGACTAGGTTTTTGACCCATCCAAAGCTCATAAGGTGTCTTTTCAGCTCCTTTAGTTGGTACTCTATTCAGAATGTACGCTGCTGTCTTTAATGCTTCTCCCCAGAGGGACTCAAGTAAGGTAGAATGAGCAATCATACTCCTTACCATATCCTTAAGAGTCCTATTACGTCTCTCAGCTACACCATTCATACTAGGTGATCCTGGCATAGTGTACTGTGGGACAATACCACATTCCTCTAGGAATTTCGCAAATGGTCCTGGACGTTGTTCACCTGAGCCATCATATCTACCGTAGTACTCACCTCCACGATCAGATCTAACTTTTTTAATTCTTTTGTTGAGTTGATTCTCAACTTCAGCCTTATAAGATTTGAACACGTCCAAAGACTGAGATTTCTCATGAATGAGATATAGGTACCCATAACGTGAGTAATCGTCTATGAATGTTATGAAATATTGTTGACCATTCCAAGATGCCGTAGGGAATGGCCCACAAATATCAGTGTGAATTAATTCTAAGACGTCTGTAGATTTGTTGGCACCTAATCTCTTAGTTTTGGTCTGCTTTCCCTTGATACAGTCAACACAAACATTAAAGTCTGAAAAGTCAAGAGACTCCAAAATACCATTAGATATAAGTCGCTCAATCCCACCTTTTGAGATATGACCTAAGCGCTTATGCCATAATGATGCCGAATTTTCCTTATTTAATTTGTGTTTAGTACCACGTGATTCCACGTGCAAGGTTTCATTATATGATGCAACTGTATCTAGCAAATAAAGGTTGTCATAAGCATTTAAATAACCAGTTCCGACAATACTTGAATTTAAAGACAAAGTAAACTGATTGTTTCCAAATGAACAAGAATATCCAAATTTGTCCAATAAAGAAACTGAAACTAAATTCCGCCTAAAAGACGGAACAACAAAAGTGTCTTTCAAATCCAAATAAAAACCAGTTCCTAATAACAACCTAAAATGCCCAATTGCTTCAACTTCTACCGATTTTCCATCGCCCACAAAGATGTTTCTTTCACCATCACTTGGCTTTCGGTAGCTCGGGCAACCCTGCATAGAAACACTTATGTGAGTAATAGCACCAAAATCTAACCACCAAGTGTTTCTGGGTACTGAAGCTAAATTAACCTCAGAACAGACCAAAATAAGATTCATACCTTTCTTTGCACGCCATGCGTGATACTTGGTACAATCTTTCTTCAAGTGTCCAGACTTCTCACAAAAGTAACAATTAATTGGAACTCGCTCTTGTTTCTTTTGAGCTGGACCCTTAGCAGCATCATTCTGATACATTCTTTTCTTGCCCTTATCCTTGGAGGCACTGGCCAAATGAGCACTTTCAGTTTTATCACGCTTCAACCTATCTTCCTCTTGAACACAATGAGAAATGAGCTCATTCAGAGTCCATTTCTCCTTTTGACAGTTATAACTAATTTTAAATTGGCTAAACTGTGCAGGAAGCGATACCAAAACCATAAGAACGAGCAAGTCTTCAGAAAGCTCGATTTTAAGTGCCTTAAGTTTTGAAGCGATATGGAACATCTCCATAATGTACTCCCTTATATTTTCTTGACCCTTATACTTCATAGACATCAAAGAATTCAGAAGTGATGTCATTTCAACCTTATCGTTTTTAGCAAAACGTTGCTCAAGATCGTCAAGGAAAGACTTAGCCTGAGTAATCTCTTCAGATTCAGTGCCCCTAAAGGCTTCCGGAATGCTGTGTTTCATGATCATCAGACTCATGCGATTAGAACGATCCCACCTCTCAAAATCCCTTTTGGCATCAGGGGTGCTATCCGCAGTGAGAGGTGCAGGTTGTTCTTGCCTTAATGCAAGGTCTATGTCCATACAACCAAGTACTATAAGTACGTGCCTTTTCCATTCCTTGAAATTTGTCCCATTAAGCATGAGTATAGAACTGATATTAGCAAATATTGTGGCAGCAGAAGAACTAGCTGAATATAGAACAAAAAATAAAAAAAATAAACAGGCTCACATCAATATTCCATAATAAACAAATAAATTCAAAGAAGTGACTAATTCCCCTCAAGATACCAAACACAACATTAATATCAAGTCTTTGGACAGTAATATTAACAGTAAACGGTACTCTTGTTGTAGTAATCAAACATTGACAATAAATTATGTCGAACAACAGATTAATCTTTGGACTAATGTATTGCACACATAAAAAAATACCTTATAATTGTCACACGTTTATTACCACAGGTGTCGTTGAAATTCGGCCAAATATTAATTTTCCTTTGGGCCAATTAATAAACGCATGAATTACAAAAACACAAACATCTTGATATTTTAAATAAGTTAATCTACGCAGAAGCGGTCACTTTGGTGACATTGTGTTTCAATTAACCCACTAAAATATTAGACACAGCCAAAACATGAATTTTATTCGTTTCTAAAGATTTATCTTAATACCCAATGATCAAAACTAAAATTTTGATCCAACTGAATTAAATATATATTTTAAATCAAATATATATTCCATAACTTTAATTACAGTATGTATTTACTAAAACAAAAAACAATAAAAAAAATAAGGGCAAACCCATAATCTGGAAATCTTTATAACCTAAATCAAACTGATTATTATGCATTCAAACATAATTACTTTGAAATTGCATACAAACATCCAAAGCAAAAACTAATATTATTATATTGGCATAATAACAGAATGACTAATATTGTATATACGGGTAAACCCTAATTATGATTGTAAAGCAACAATCGCCGCAAAACTCAAAAAAAAAAAAATCATGAAAACAAGATGAATCAAGAATCAACTTCAATTTACCAAACAATCGCACATTAACGCACAGTAGAAGAAAAAAAAACTTTCGAAAAATATCAAACCCTCAATCCATAAACGATTCTTAACGATTCGGCCAAAACCTGGCTCGATGCCATTTGTTAGAACCAAAAATATATTCGTACGAATATTAAAATCCAAGATCCATACATGCCAAATCATTAAGAATAAAGATTAGATTTGCGGAAGCGTACCTGAATCCATTGATGGAGATTTTCCAGAGAGGGTTTGATCTTCCAAGATGATAGGTTACCTCTTGCCACACAACTCTCTGACGGGGAATGAGAGATATGCAAGTTAACCTAGATCTCGGGGACCACTACCCTTTATATAAACTGAATTAAAATCAGTTTATTAATATTTACAACTCTGCCCCTCATTGAGTTATAAATTTAACTTATGGTATCTACACTTTTAACTCCATGACAATTTAATACCTATAACACGTATAACATAATTGGTCACTTAATTTTCGTGTTAAACTTTATAATAGCAACATACATTATACATATGTGCCCATTATTATTGGATAACCCAACAGGATTTTTATGATTGCAGGTATGATCATGGGTGCAGCTGGATCAACAGTGTATTATAACCTGAAGCTTAGGCACCCAACCCTGGAAATGCCCCTCATAGACTATGATTTGGCATTGCTCTTCCAACCCATGCTTATGCTTGGAATCAGCATTGGAGTTGCTTTCAATGTCATGTTTGCTGATTGGATGGTTACAGTTCTGCTCATCATCCTCTTCATTGGTAATAAGAATTAACACCGTTTTCGGAGTTCGAGTTCATTAGTTCCGTCGTCGGTCTCTTCTATTTGTACTAATTTGATACTAACTTTCCTCAGTTAAGAATCAATAATGGTAATCCAATAATAAATGGAATCAATAGCACCATTTCATCCCCTTAGTTCGGTTTTCTTTATTCAAAAGAAGGCGGACCGGTTAACTAGAAGGGCTATGTAACATGGTTTTCTCTGATATAGAAGCATAAATTTTTCGATGCCAGGCACATCTACGAAAGCCCTATTCAAAGGTATAGATACATGGAAGAAAGAAACAATGATGAAAAAGGTATAATTTCCCATTGTTCTTTCAGTTTTCCATGGATTGCTTCCCTTTGGCATAACATTATTAATGAGGATTCTGATATTCTATTTTCAGGAAGCGGCTAAGTCCGAAGTTGATGAGTCCAAACCAGCCGGTGAGTGCTGTAAACCTTAACTATAGAAATACTTTTCTTTCATAGAAACATCAAATGATAAGTTGACATTAATCGGAAACGATTTCCATACAAACTTAAGATGCTATCGGAGAAGATAAAACGAAACGAAATGGTTTATCCCTAAACAGATCATACTTAAAAGAAAGTAAAATATGTCACATTTGACCTTATTTAAGTGTCACTTAGATTGGCATCTGAGTTTCAGATACAAGCCAATAGAAACTTGATCCAATTACTTGATTCCAAGATCCCATAACAGTTTGTAACACAAATAATATGTCAATTGAAATTATGCAAATGGGTTATGCTAAATTCGAGAATTGCAGATGGAAGTGCACGGGACTATAAGCCGCTACCAAGTGGTCCTGGAAGCCAGCCAGATGATGAAGTAAGTTCAAGAACAGTTTGGTTTTCGTACAACTGTAGTCTTTGTTATAATTGCTCATTGTTGTTATGTTCAATTCAGGTATCTCTACTGCAAAACATATACTGGAAAGAGGTGATGCTGCTTGTCTACGTGTGGATCGGTTTTCTTATTGTGCAGATTATCAAGGTATGCTAATATTGTCCACAACGTCACAAGAACGATTTCGATGATCTTCTATCTTTACGCGGTCCACATGTTTGTTTCTGCAGGAATATCTTCCAACCTGCTCAGTCATGTATTGGGTTGTGAACTCCTTGCAGGTAAAATCTGGAAATTCTTTCCAGATAGAAAGTAACTGATTCTTAAGGCTATTTTACAGTATGATTGATCCATGTTAGTGCCTTGAAATAAAGCTCGAGAAGCACTGGTTTACAAATCCGAAAATCTAGAGTTTCTTGGGGTAAAAGCTCTTCGACTCGATAGTTATTGTTTTGTTTTTTGTTTTGATAGATACCCATTGCTGCCTCTGTGACACTCTTCGAAGCCGTAAGCCTATACAAAGGAACCAGGGTGATTGCATCCAAAGGAAAGGAAGTCATAAATTGGAAGGTATATCAGATTCTTTTATACTGCTCTTGCGGAATTATAGCCGGTATGGTTGGCGGCCTGCTTGGACTCGGAGGTGGCTTCATCTTGGGTCCTCTGTTCCTTGAGCTAGGAATTCCTCCTCAGGTACACTTTACTACTAAACTAAAATCATGAAAATGAGGTGGGAAAATGGATATATATACCAACTAAGTATTAAACAAACTTACATATAGTATATTATCAGACAAATTTGCTGTGGTCCAGAAATTTCCGGTCCAAAATTACTCTTCAGTCATCATAGTAACCGAGTTCGACATACCAACACGCATTCTGCAGGTAGCTAGTGCAACATCAACATTCGCTATGGTATTCTCATCCTCGATGTCAGTCGTACAATATTATCTTCTCAATCGTTTTCCTGTCCCATATGGTAAGTGACAATATCAGTGAAAGTTTACAATTACGATTGATTCTTTTAGCAACTACAAAAGAAATCTAAGCATTGACCTTGTTTTTCCCCTGCAGCTGCTTATTTTGTTATGGTAGCAACAATTGCCGCCTTCACTGGCCAGCATGTAGTCAGAAAGATTATTGCAGTCCTCGGAAGAACATCGATAATCATCTTCATACTCGCTTTGACAATCTTTATCAGTTCAATCAGTTTAGGTACAACGGTTCCTTGCTTCCTCGAGGGCTTACAAGTTACCTTGCAGAGCAAGTCACTGATCCCATTTTCCTGAACATTGTTGCAGGTGGAGTTGGCATTGCTGATATGGTTGAAAAGCTGGAAAATGGAGCGTACATGGGATTTGAAAACCTCTGCAAACTATCTTGAGTTGTTTTTTTTTGTTTTTGTTTGCCTTGTTATAGGTGTAATTTACTCGGTAGAGAGCAACTTCATTGAACTTTCAGCACAACAGAATCAAATATTTTGCCAATTATTTTTACCTAAACAATTTGGGTTTTTCCATGTGTTGCTGGACATTGATTTTCTTGTCCACTGTATGCAAAAACTTTCATCAGCTGAGCATATTTATTGAGTTTCTCGTTTTTCTTTCCTCGCAGCAAGTCTTATTTTGCTGTGGTTCATAATTCTATACATTGCTCGTAATCCCAAACTTAAATCGAAGACAATGTAAGCCTTTATATTCGAACCTACACTTTTTTTATAATGTTAAATGATAGGAACATAAAATGTCCATTTTTTTATAAAAAGAAATTGTTTATACTAATACTAAATAAAAAAAAACTAGTGATACTAAGAATTTGATACAAAATAATTTTTTTATCGAGCAGAGATAATTGCATTCTCAAAGACAAATGCAAGAATTCGAACTCATATAAGATGAAACAATTAAAAATCATTTACCACTTGGTGAATTAGTGGATCTTATAATACAGTTTGTAATATTGCTTAAAAATATTTAATTTATAAAAAATTACTAAATAGACTTATGTTTTGAATACTATATATAAGTAACATAAGACCTAATGTATTGTATGTCCCTCAAACTTCTAATAATTTTTTTTGACATTTGACCTTTTATTTATTTTTTTGTTAAATTGAACTGATTGACGGAAAATGTAATAAAATTATTAAGTTTTTTTTTAATCGAAGGGCCATTTTTATGAGCATCGTTAAAAAATTTCCGAAAGGGAGAAAAAAGAGTGCTCATGCAAACCGTTAAAACAACACTACATCAAAAACAAACAAAAATTCACACCCCAACCATGCAGTACGACATAAGAACATCATGGATCTCCAATGGAGGCTCAAGAATCCTGTAGTACTCCAACGGAAGCGCCTTTACCATCTTCGCAAGCTTATCGGCATCCAAATTCACTTCACGCCGCACCCACGCAAAACGAACCTCCCAATCTCTCGAAACCATATCCGCAAGATGCACACGAAGATTAGACGAGAAACGTAATGGATCACCTAACGCCAAACCTTCATACACTGCGTTGTTATCCGTCTTGACAGTGATTCTATTGAATCTTAACGCCCAAGTCGTCGCAAGCCCTTCATACACCGTCCACAATTCAACCTCAAGTGTGGAGCAAATTTCATGTTTTTTCGAAAATCCAAACCTCCACTGTCCGGACTCATCACGCCCCAAGCCACCGCAATACGCCAATCCTGACTCCGTATTTCTAGCCCCGTCAACATTTATAATAAAATTATTAAGTTGGGTTAACTATTTTATCCATTTGATATTTTTATAATCTTTTTACCCTATTTTTTATTTTGGTGTAAAGTTTACATTTTTAACAACTTAATATATATATATAAAGAACAATTTTTTAATAAACTTTCTATTTTAAATATTCATATTGTTTTTTTATTTTTTTACTTACAATAATATTTTTATTAAGGCTAACATTGATAAAAAAACAAAATAGTTAAGTTAATTTAATGAGCATGTTATTTTTCGATTAGTTAGATTAATTTGACACAAAATTAAGATTTTACTAGCTAAAAAAGACTGTAAATATTTTGAGGACTAAAGTGCTATACTTGTACATGTTCAAATTTAAACATTTCTATATATTACAAAAGTAACAATAATCTAAAAATAGTTCGATAATAATCCAAATTTATTAAATTATAATAAATTAATGTTTTTCTAACATTTCCTGTGTAAGGGGAGAAGAAGGATAAATATGCAATGGGTATTGATACAATCTAAAAAGGAGGAAAAAATACTTCAATTACGTGGTTTATCACTGCAACAAAATTTTGTTGACAGAAATAAATAAACATTGTATTTAATTTTGGGCTTAGTAAAAAATGAGTACACAAATTATCTTGTTTTTATTTTTTTATTTTTAGGTGCTATTTTTTTACTCCTTTTAGATATTTATATTAGGAAAATTTTACAATGTTAGACGAACACCGCTGAACACCACTAACGCTGAACACCATTAATTTGATTAATAAAGATTAAAAATTTCAAGGACTCAACATATAATTATAAATTTTATTTTAAATAAATTTTAATTAATTGTTTTTTTATATATAATTTTTTTTTAATTTTTTAAAAATTAATTGAATCAAATACCAACCTTAGTAAATTTAAAAAATAAAAATCATAAACTCAAAAACCCTAAACCATCAATCTTAAACCTAAACTATCCCTAAACATGAATCCCTAAACCCAAAAACATGAGTACTTTTGCAGGAATGACCTGAGTGTAGATAGCAGAAAGATTTCTTTTACTTTGACAGGTGATGTGCAACTTTTGAGAGATGATAGATATTTTTGACTGTGGATAAACAGTTTCGAAATCGAGACTTATGTTAATAATCTCTTTGAGGATGTCAAAACTGGGTAAGTGTTTGAAACTGACACTTGTTGCATATGTCACTGCAAGTATGCAATTGCAACTTAACCTTATGACGCAAGGCATGATAGTTTTGTAAATCCAATATTTCAACAATCAACATTGGGTTTAGGATTTAGTATTAACATTGAGTTTAGTGTTTAGAGTTTTTTTACTTTTTAAATTTATTAAGGTAAGTATTTGATTTAATTATTTAAAAAAATTAAAAATATAATAATATATATGGAAAATAATTTAATTGAATATTTATTTTAAATAATTTATAATTATATGTCGAGTCCTTGATAATTTTTAATATTTATTAATTAATTCAATGGTGTTCAGCTATGTTCAGCATTAGTGGTGTTTAGCGGTGTTCGTCGAGCGTTCTAAACTTATCCTTTATATTATTATTTTTCTCTCTCTTAAAATCAACTAAAACACCTATTTAGATAAAAATAATAATTTAGATAATAAAACGAGACAATTTAAACACTTATTTTTCTATCAAATGAGACATTAATTAGTCAAATCATTTAAAAAGTCCTTTAAACGAACATTTCAAAAGTATAAAATATCACACCGTTCCTCGAAGTTGCCAAAAATTAAAAGAAAAGGAAGAGAGAAGAAAATTAGTGGAAGCGTGCCCCCAAATTGGGAACCCATAACCTACCAGTGAAGGCCACATATTCTAGGCCCAGAAGAATTGTACATTACAAATATACCCTTCAAAGAATCAGGAAAGGGTTTGAATCCACTGTTATATATTGGACAATTAGGGGCATTTGTCAACGTTCGTTTTCCCGCCCAAATCGACGACAAACAATTAGAAAATAAATAAAACTAAAATTTTAATGTTTAATTTAAGTGCTCCGCTCGTGTAATAATTCTGTTCTCTCATTTTCTCTTTTGCGCCCTACTCTGTTCGCTTTTCCTTTTCAACGGTTCGACTTCGATTCTCTCCGGTTACTCTCTGGTAATTGAAGTTTTTTCACTGTATGTTAAGTTCATTGTTATACATTTCGTGCTTTGTACTTATCGGGATGATATTACTTTGCGTTCAACGATCTAAAACCCTAGGGTTTTCTGTATTTGGATGAAACTAAAGCTTAGTTCATATGTTTAATCTCTTAGGATTTGATTATTTGGTTTTCATGTTCATTTTATTTTTATTTTTGTTGGTGTAAGTACTTTTAGGGCTGAAAAATGGGGTCCGAGAAAGGAATGGAAAATGACGCTCCTGCTGAATCACCGACTTCAGTTCTCGAAGACGAGGTCTGTTTGATGCACTTTAATATCTTTGTTTCCTTCTGGTTTTAAAGGTCTTTTGTAGCCTTTTGAGGATTAAAAATCGTTTATGTTCTGTTTTTATATATTTTTTATTCTTGCAAAAATTAAGGAGAAGTGCAAAGAAGAAATCATTAAGTTGGAGGAGGAAACGTTGGTAGATGCCAAAAATGGAGATGATTCTCTTTTATCAGAAGCTATGGTCAAGGAGGAAGAGAAACTAATGGAAGATCGGTTGAAAGAGGAGATAAAACAAGAGGAGCCTGAAGAGTCGGTGCAGTTGAATGATACTCAGTTTACTAGATTGGATGAGCTTTTGAACCAAACTCAGATGTACTCAGAGTTTTTGCTTGAAAAGATGGAGGACATCACATTTGTATTTCCCTCTCACCTTTCTTTCACATGCATTTTTATGATTTTAATTGGTTTGGTGTTTTGCTGATTTATCTGTTATAATATTTGGTAGAATGTACCTAAGCCTGAAGCTGTTGAGACAAAGAGAGGTCGAGGTTCAAAAAGAAGAGCTGCTAACCAGTACAACAATGTATGCTTTCTGCTTTATTTACCCTAATACCCTGTCAACATGGAATGCTTACATATCATGCATGTGCTGTAATGCAGCATCATTTGTGTATGATTGGTTGTGTCTTTTTCTTACTTGGTAGATCCTTTATCTGTTGCATTTTGACTTGATATTTACTGTGCTTAATTTATGCTTCTGTTATTGCTTAGCTATTCTGTGCAACTTGTAAATTGTTCAGTGCTCCTGTTCCCTGATAACAATCTGGTTTAACTCAGTAGTTCTTTCATGATAATAGCTTTTTGGAGAACAATGTTAGTTTTCAGGTTGTATGTTTCTGATCCATTGGTAGTATTGAGATCTTTGTAACATAATTTGAAGCCCTGGGTTGTATTAAGCCGCTACTTTTCTGTGATTTCGTTTTTCCAGAGGAAGGTCAAGAGGGCAGTTGCAGCTATGCTTACTAGATCTAAAGAGGGAGAAACTGCGGAAACTGAAGATGAAAACCTGACCGAGGAGGAAAAACTTGAGAAAGAGCAGAGAGAACTTGTTCCTTTGTTGACTGGTGGAAAATTGAAGTCTTATCAGCTTAAAGGTGTGAAGTGGTTGATCTCCCTATGGCAGAATGGACTGAATGGGATCCTTGCAGATCAGATGGGTCTTGGAAAGACAATTCAAACTATTGCTTTTCTTGCACATTTGAAAGGAAATGGGATGGACGGGCCCTATTTGATTATAGCTCCCCTGTCAACTCTTTCTAATTGGATAAATGAGATAACAAGGTGAAATAATTTGTTACGTTTTATGTCAAGCATAAAGTCAAATTCCATCTTTTAATTGTTCTTTTCCCTCTTATTTTTAAACAGGTTTACACCCTCTATCAATGCCATCATTTATCATGGAACCAAGCAGGAAAGGGATGAGATTCGTAGGAAGCACATGCCTAAAGGAATTGGCCCCAACTTTCCAATAGTTGTTACTTCTTATGAGATGGCAATGAGTGATGCAAAGAAATGTTTGAGGCATTATGAGTGGAAATATGTTGTGGTTGATGAGGTTAGTATTTTATCCTGGATTGTCTATAGCCTGGCTAAGTCTTCTGGCTATACTTCTAAATATGTGAAAACTTGAAACTTGTGGATGTGCAAATGATCCATCTCAACTGTTATCACTTTCTTACAGGGGCACAGATTGAAAAACTTCAAGTGCAAATTAGTGAAAGAATTGAAACACTTGCGGGTTGGCAATAAGCTTCTCTTAACTGGAACACCTCTGCAGAACAATTTGGCAGAGCTATGGGCGTTGTTGAACTTCATTTTGCCTGATATTTTTCAATCTCATGAAGAATTTGAATCATGGTATGTTGCTTAATATTTTCTTGGTCAACTCTCAAGTTTAAAATATGGTACTAAACCATGTTGTTTGAACTCTTCATTCGAAGGATCCTCCAAATGTATGAAAATCATAGAAAAATCTAATCATGCCTGTGTTGGATACATACCATATCTGATACTCATGACCGTGTCTGTGTAACAGTCTGTGTAACATAGGTACTAAATAACAAGTTTGCTTACTATTTACGTTGTCAAGGTTCCACATCTAGTAATTCTTCCATGCAAGTCATATCATGGGCTATTCTTCTGGAATTACTCAGGTTACTATATTGATTTCTAATGTTATCCTGAGTGCATATCTTGAATTTCTTGGGTCTCTTCTCTAGTACTTTTGAATACTTGGAAAACATAGGAAGTGCTTTGTTGGCCTAGATCATTAAAATTTGCTGGCAATAATGTTATGACACTCTTTTTTCAGGGTTTCTATTCTTTGATTTGAGATTTGCTGCATTGGCTTACTGCTATCTCTTTTATGACATGGCTTAAATATTTAGGTTTGATTTTTCGGGGAAAAGTAATGGTGATATGTCACAGGAAGAAATAGAAGAGAAAAGAAAGGCTCAAGTATGCACCTTTCTGATTGTTTTCCTTCCACCGCCAAACTACAATTTATAAATTAATTCCGATTCTTGCCCTTTTTCTTTTCCTTAGGTGGTTGCTAAACTGCATGCTATTTTGCGCCCCTTTCTTCTTCGTAGAATGAAGGTTGACGTGGAGCATATGCTCCCTCGTAAAAAAGAGATCATATTATATGCTTCGTTGACTGACTATCAAAGGAATTTCCAAGATCATTTGCTTAATCAAACTTTGGAATCATATCTAAAAGAGAAGGTTGACACAGGTATTAGATTAGTTTTGAGTTTTGATTGTAGAAGCAACAATGTTATCATTTCAATTTGAGGTAAACACTATAAGGGCAGAGGAACTAGAGATTGACAATACTGCATTACATTTGAAATCTTAATTATAAATATTCTGCATTATATTTGGCCATGATTTGTATGATAGTTTACCTGCCCAATACTGCAGGGCGTGGTGTGAAAGGGAAGCTCAACAATTTGATGGTTCAGCTTCGGAAGAATTGTAACCATCCAGATCTCCTAGAAGCTGCCTTTGATGGATCATGTACCTTACTTGTGATTTTTTTAGAAAAATTGCTCTGAAAGAATTCTTGACAACTTCACTTACACTGTTTTTTTGCTTGTGAAGATTTTTATCCACCTGTAGAGCAGATTGTTGAGCAGTGTGGGAAGTTTAAATTGCTTGACCGGTTGTTGACTCAGTTATTTGAGCATAAACACAAAGTATGTTATAAGTGTCTTTTGTCTGTATGTTCTCATTGCTTTATATATGTTTAAAGCTGCCTGCTCATTCTCCCTGCCTTTTGTCAACAGGTTCTCATCTTTAGCCAGTGGACTAAGGTTCTGGATATAATGGATTACTACTTTAGTGAAAAGGGATTTAATGTTTGTAGGATTGATGGTTCAGTGAAATTAGATGAAAGGAGAAGACAGGTATGTGCAAAGTGATGAACACTATATTTATTGTAATTTGTTTTTTAGTTCTCTCAAATCACCTTAAAATTGAAACCACATTATGCACAGCAATGGGCTGAACTGTGTATTTTGGTCTTCATTTGAACAAATAGCCGAATGCCTCCCTGAAGAAGTCTATCGGTCTTCTTTAATTATGTTCTCATCCTGGATGTGCTTCATTGGGCATATTGCAGTATCAGATTTCTTATTAATTGTATTTATTAACCAGTTACTTTGTATTGCCATTTTATTTCTGGTTGTGCAAATAGATCCAAGAGTTCAATGATGTGAACAGCAATTATAGGATATTTATTCTCAGCACAAGGGCAGGTGGCCTGGGTATCAACCTGACTGCAGCTGATACTTGCATACTCTACGATAGTGACTGGGTATCCAGTTCCATTCCTCATGTTTATTTGTTCTTCAGTTCCTGAAATGTTAATGGAGTTAAAACCTTACTCATTATGTTGCCCGTCTATCACAGAACCCACAAATGGATTTGCAAGCCATGGATAGATGTCATCGCATTGGACAAACCAAACCTGTTCATGTTTACAGACTTGCAACAGCACAATCCGTTGAGGTATACACTTTTTCCCTAGTATTTGGACATTTTTTAAGTTTTCTGTTGACACTGGGATAAAGAAGAAACTAAAAGAGGTGGTTCTTAACAGTGTCGCATCCTGAAAAGAGCTTATAGTAAGTTGAAGCTAGAACATGTGGTGATCGGAAAAGGACAGTTCCACCAAGAATGGAAACCTAGTAACGAAGTCGTTGAGGTTTGTTTCATCATTCATTCCATTTCTTGAACTGTCCGCGCATGAGTTTTTCACCAATCCATTGGTGAGGTTGTAGACTGATTTTCAGACTAAAAATTTCAGGAGGAAGATCTTCTGGCACTACTCCGGAACGAAGAAACTGCTGAGGACAAGATGATTCAGACAGATATCAGCGATGAGGATCTGGAAAGGATTCTTGATCGAAGCGACCTTATTGCTGGTTCTGGTGATGGAGAAGAGGCCAAGGCTAGTGCCGATGCAGTTCCCCTCAAAGGTCCTGGTTGGGAGGTTGTACTGCCGACTGGCACGGGAGGCATGCTTTCAACCCTCAACGGTTAAAGTGATGCATCATTTTGTTGATGCGGAGTCTTGATTTTTGTGGTTGAGCTGAGATATAGCTCTAAAAGTAGAGCTCCCTTTTCCATTGAATTCTGGATTATTGGAATATTAGGGAGCCAATTTTGTAAATACCCGCGGTTGAACTACAAAGTAGGAATGGGTAACGTTCGATTATTGATTACTAATCAGTTGTTTAACAACTCATAGTCTTAGAATTTCACTGTGGATTTATGAATCGATGTTTTCATCTGCTAACGATAATTTATGGATTTTGAAGCGATTTACATATATGAAAAATAAAATGATACTAAACAGTATTTATTGAAAACCGTTCCATCTAACGTATACGGGTCGTTCTCTACCCGAATCAGGAAATTGGGGTTACTCTCCGCATCAAAATCAGCCACACTTCGGAAATTGATCTCTGCCTGGTTACTCTAGTAAATGATGTTGACCAATTAAGATGGTATGGACCGCATGCTTTCGTTTCTTGTTTAATTTTCCTTTTCAAAACCATTCCCCTAGCCCGAACTTCACTTCTTGTTCTTTTTTTTTTAAAGTAGAAGAAAGCAAAAGAATCTGGAAGTTGTATGTTAATGGTGAATGTGGAGGCAACGTGGCTGTTGTTTCCACCCATTGGTCCGTCGTGGCTAGTAAGTGCACCAGCGGGTATCTAAATCTGTCTTTGTTTCTCTTACGTGGAACCATTTGGGTCATTGATCAATGCTTACCCCCCACGTAACTTGGTTTAATAATAAAGGCATTGTTACAGAGACTAATAAAAAAATTGGTTTCACCACCAATATCCAATTCGATTTAGCTGACTAATATGAATCGAATACTGCGGATACCCATTTATTCAATGGATTAATATCCTATACACAGGCGGTGGAAACTGAAAGTTTCTACAAGCGCCTTAGTTTTAGGGTATAATGAGTTATTTTAGTGTATATGGTTTAGGGGTTTATGTGTATGTGGAAAGAAATTAGGGATAATTGTTTTAATTTAAGGTTTAGGGGTATGATTTAGGGTTTATAGGTTATGGTTTAGTTTTTAAGGTAATACGGTGAGAATTTAGGTTTTAACCTATAAACCTTAAATTATAACTCTAAACCTTAAATTGAAACAACTATTCCTAAATTCTAACCATTTACACCTAAACCCTAAACTAACTCCATATATCTAAAACTAAGGCGCTCGAATATTTATCCTTATTCAATTTGTAGAATCATTTTAATTGAATTCATTTAAAAATCTGATATTAAATATTTTTCATATTTCAAAAATTAAAATAGTTTCTCTTTTTCCTCATAAAAAGAACATTTTTATTTATAAACTACTTCAAAGGTCTGTGCATAGAGGAGTTGATCTTGACGGTCAAAACGCAAGAAAATATAAAGTCTGAGGCATTTAAAATAAATATTATAAAAATACTAAATATACAATTTGATAAAAACACCTAAAATATTAAACCAATAAGTGGTCCTAACGAAAAAGATGATGATATTTATCTTAAGAGACTCGAGTTCAAATTACTTTATCTGTAAGGTGTGCATGCATTGTCAAAAGTTAAGAGTATGTAAAAAATTTGTTCGTCTTAAAAAATTTAAGTTCAATCAATTTATCTGCAAAATATATGCATATGAACAGATACTATCCAAAACAAAATGCGAAAAATAGACAAAATTTAACGTGGGTTTATTTTGTCTATTTCCACGAATAAAATAAACAAGTAATTCACTATAAATATTTAGTTATTAAGCAAATTTAATTATCAAATATTTTTCAACCATTACAATCATAATTAATTTTATTTCAAATTTTTTAATAGTCTTAAGATGATTATAAGATAGTACCTATTTATACTCTCTTAACACTTTGATGTGTCACACACATTGCAGACAAAACAGATTGAACGCAGATCTTCTATAATGAATATCATCCTCTTTTCCACCGGGACCACTCGTTGGGTTCAATTTCATCTCAATTTTAAATTAAAATTTATTGTACCAATATATAACAAATAATTTTAAATATTTAAATATATTTAATTTCATATTATATTATATATTGGCACTGTTTGGTAATTAGCGGATAGCGGATTACATTAGCTGATTTGACTAGTTGATTGTATAAAAGTGTTTGGTAAAATTAATTGATAGCTGCTAGATTATTTAAACAAGTAAGATGACATATAAGAACATGATTATATTCAATACTTGTTTGAATAGTTTATTAGTTATCAATATTTTGTATCTAATTAATATTAATTATATCTATAAAATATTTTTAATATATCTTTTCTAAATGTAAATATGTGATAATAAAAAATACGATTAACATAAATAGGGTGAGAAAATATTTAATTTAGGTTATTTTGAAATTTTTGGTAACTGCTAAGGGTAAAAGAGTCTTTACAACTCTAATATCAAACTTCTAATCTCAAAAAGCTCCTATGATGAGTTTTTTTTTTAAATTACCGGTTTTATCTCAACCCGCTCTTTCAATCAGTTGTTCACCAAACAACAATATTAATAAATTTAACTGGTCAAACTTCTAATTATGCCTCAAACCTCTAATTTTTGCCCAAAACTCTCTTTTACCAAACAAGGTGATTATATTGTCAATAAAATTATTCTCAATCTACCGTTTACACTGTAAAAATTAAATAATTTAAATTAAACGACTAATTAATTACTATTAGCAAATTTCGATTGGCAATTCCTTTTTTATGTATACATGTGACATGTCGATCAATATATATATATGACATGTCCTCGAAAAAATACATGAAATGCAACTAGAGTGGCATTTCGGTAGTTATCTCAAAACACAAAGGACAAGTATAAGAGCGTAGTGCGTCACATCCCCCCCGCAACAATTAGCTTCATTTCCTACTTCGCCGCCATCCGTTTTGCTCTCTTCTTTTATTATTGTTTCTGCCTCTCTTTTTTCTCCGATTACAACCCCCAGCAAAGAATATACAAAATTAACCACACGCCTTCCGATACCGATAACTTGGAAAAAGTAAAGCCTATCGAACAAAAACTTGGTAAATCGAGCGGAGATGTGGCGCTGCGTTTCTCGTGGCCTTCGAGTTCCATACTCTAAGAGATCAGTTGCCAGTGATTCTCTTAGATCTCACATTTCCAGATTCTTCTCCACTGATGCTGTACTGTTCTTTCCTTACCCCCTAATCCTAGGGTTTTTGAACTCCTTGTTCGGATTTTATTTCCTTCCATTTTTATGCTGTGAAAATCGAAAGATGCTTTGCTTTATATCTGTTCTTTTTGTTCCCGATTACTGGATTTTCTCGGTAGATCTTGATTGGTTTTGCCTCATATGTCAGTGATTGGACTGTTTGGCTGATGAGAAAAGGCAGACAAGGAAATGAATACATGGATTCGACGCTTTATTTTTCTTATATCGTCTTTAATCTAGCCCCGTTTAGTTGACTGTTCTAATAATCTGTAGAAACAAATACCATATCGAACTTAAGTTTAGTTAATATCTTATTCTAATGGGATATGTTTTCTCTCTCTCCATGTTGATTGTTTTAGCTGCGATCACACAAATGCGTGTGTGTGTGTATATATATTTGTAAAGTATTGTGTTCCTCTGATTATGAACTTTTTGTGGAATTGATAATAGTTATTATAAAAAATTTACAAAAAGAATATTGTGATGAACATTTGCTTCTTCTTTTTTTGCAGGGAAAATCCCCTTATACAATAGTGGATCATACATATGATGCAGTGGTGGTTGGTGCTGGTGGTGCAGGGCTGAGAGCAGCCATCGGTCTTTCAGAGCATGGATTTAATACTGCTTGCATAACTAAGCTTTTCCCAACTCGTTCGCATACTGTCGCAGCTCAGGTTTTTAGATTTTTTTTGCTCGTGATAATGAGATATGCTGTTGCTATTAATCAAGGCATGCATGTGTAGTACAGTGACTATAGATTAGTGGGATCCATAGTTCTAGATTTTATGGTCATATTTGTTCTATGATTTAGTGGGTGTATGTCGACCGAACTTGTTTCCTTCCTCATCAGAGATATTTGGGTGGGTTGCACTTTAACTTGTGTTCTCTTGTCCAACTAAGATTGAGAAAGAATTTCACCAAATCATTCTTTTTACCATTACTGTGGGCTTTTCTTAGAATTCTTGGAAGACTATATATTACCACTCCTTCCCTTTTATTATTTGATCTATGTTTTTTTTTCATTTTAAAGTGTAATACATGGGTATTTGAATTTCTTATTTTCGTATACTTTATAAGGCATAGTGCATTTATCCATATTTCTATGTAAAAGCAAATTCGGTGTTTATTTACATGTTTACGGCAGTCTGTAGGGAGGTTATGAGATCAGTGGTGCCTTTTACTTTTCCATTCCGTTTGACGATTGTCTCATTTGTCTGTCTGGAAATTTCTGTTCAGGGTGGCATAAATGCTGCTTTGGGAAATATGACTGAAGATGACTGGCGATGGCACATGTATGACACAGTTAAAGGAAGTGATTGGTTAGGTACGTGACTTGTTTGAACTTGTATCTTTTGTGATTTTATAGGTGGTATGCTGAGTGTAAATAAGCATATGCTTTTCTTGATATCTGGTTTTAATCGGCTTCTCTTCTCAAGTAAAGTTACATGTTCCCCTTAAGTACACTTTTGTCTTGCCTGATGTAGTTTATTATATCTCACTGCATTCATTGAAGTGGTTACCATATTAATTGGCTTTTTCCCTTCAAACTCCATTGAAACTACTGATACCGGTTGTTTGCCTGCCGGAACAATATGGCTGAAGCTAAGGCATAAGAGCCATGCCACAGACTTGAACTTTTATGTTGCACTAAACTACCTATTTTACTTGCATCTTTATAGCATTGCGATTTACCTCTTTAACAGCCTTTTTCCTCTTTTTTCACCTCCTGTTTTAACAAAAGAGGTTGTTTTATTGCAGGTGATCAGGATGCAATTCAATATATGTGCAGGGAGGCTCCAAAAGCCGTAATTGAACTTGAGAATTATGGCCTGCCTTTTTCTCGAACAGAAGATGGGAAAATATATCAGCGAGCATTTGGTGGTCAAAGCCTTGACTTTGGAAAAGGTACAGGTACATAAATTTGATAATTGGGATTAGTAATTGAATTCTGATCTTGGTTTCTTGGTGTTTTCTATCTTGACCAGGTGGACAGGCTTATCGTTGTGCATGTGCTGCTGATCGAACAGGGCATGCTCTATTGCACACCCTCTATGGCCAAGCTATGAGACATAATACCCAATTCTTCGTGGAATATTTTGCTTTGGATCTGTTGATGAATAGTGATGGTAGGTTATAGTTGGGAATTTAATTTTTTTTTTTCTCGTGTATCATGGTAACTTTGTTTGCATTGGTTACATGAGGCTTGGCATATTTATCATCTCTTGTAATTGTTTACCTGTCCTCAATTTTGAGCTTTACTGTTTTCTTCATTTTAATGAGCATGTCACCTTACCATTTCATTTTCTGTTTCATTCATGTTTGTGATAACTAGTGTTTATTGTTTGTCTTGTGCAGGAAGCTGCCAGGGAGTGATAGCTTTGAACATGGAGGATGGAACGCTACATAGATTCCAGGCTGCTAACACAATTCTGGCCACTGGGGTACTATATTTATCACTTATATATGTATTATTTAAAATGGATTGTCAAAATAAATAAAAGGACCCTTATCTTTGCTTTCTGTTTCTTTCAGGGATATGGTAGAACCTACTTTTCAGCAACCTCAGCTCACACATGCACTGGTGATGGCAATGCTATGGTTGCACGTGCTGGCCTTCCTCTCCAGGTTTCTTCTGTTTTTATAACCCTGAAATTGGTTTCTGAAACCTCTTCCTTAACTATCTCTTTATCTGTTCTTTCCCCTTTTTGATTTATTCTTCTTACAGGATTTGGAGTTTGTGCAATTTCACCCAACTGGAATCTATGGGGCAGGGTGCCTCATTACTGAAGGTTTGTGCCTATTCTATTCCCCTTCATATGAAGTGTGGTGTTATGGGTTGAGTTTTTTGGTACATTAGATAGATAATTATTCCATTTTCCCTTTTAAAATTTAACTTTTGTTGCACCTCTATTTTTATCTGTAGTTGAGAGGGGTTCATTTCTAAGTTTCATCTGCAATTTGCAGGGTCTCGTGGTGAAGGTGGTATTCTTAGAAACAGTGAAGGTGAACGCTTTATGGAACGGTATGCACCTACTGCCAAGGATCTTGCTTCAAGGGATGTTGTTTCAAGATCTATGACCATGGAAATCAGGGAAGGTCGTGGTGTAGGTATGATTCTCTCTTCATTGCTGACATTTCTATATTTCAGCAGCATCCAGAGTATCTGTGTTTTTTGCCCTTAAGGAGTTTATATGAGGTTGGCAATGTGCATTGAGGTATTGCAATATGGTGCTTGTGGTTTAGAGTAGGTGCTCATTTTATGTGATTGTTTAATCCCAGTTCTATGAAGCTTTTGTTGTTTTTGGTGATGTATGTGCCATGCCGTAAGAAGCATATGTTTGTTTGTACTGTTATGTGATTCAGACTATTACCAGTTCCTGCAAGCTAATTTGAACTCATGGTGTTACTTATTGTAACCTTATCCAATAGGACCTTTGAAGGACCATATCTATCTCCACTTGAATCACTTGCCTCCAGAGGTGCTCAAGGAGAGGCTTCCAGGTATCTCTGAGACCGCTGCCATTTTTGCTGGTGTGGATGTTACAAAGGAGCCCATCCCCGTCTTGCCTACTGTACACTATAACATGGGTGGAATTCCAACAAATCATCATGGCGAGGTGTGATATTCAGATGCATTTAGATGTGATGTTTGGTATAAATTGTGGAATTTAATTGTATTATTCATTTAAGATATACACAAAGCAAATGGATATGTGTAACATTGGGCTCTTCAAGTAATCTCGTCTGGTAGTCAACTATTTCTGGTTTTAGCTTTACTGTAATGTATCTTTTGCTGGTTTTCTGGTTGTCTAATATTAATGATTTTGCTTTTATTCGCAGGTAGTTACTATCAGAGGCAGTGACCCAGATTCTGTGATTCCTGGACTAATGGCTGCTGGAGAGGCAGCCTGTGCATCAGTTCATGGTGCCAATCGGTTGGGTGCAAATTCCCTTCTTGACATTGTTGTATTTGGTCGGGCTTGTGCCAACCGAGTTGCAGAGATCAATAGGCCAGGCAAGTTGTATTGCATTCTTTTGTATATAAGTACCTTTGCCATTCATGTCTAAATGTTAATTCATTTACTGGTTATTTTCAGGGGGGAAGCAGAAACCTTTGGAAAAGGATGCTGGTGAGAAAACAATTGCATGGCTTGACAAACTAAGAAATTCTAATGGATCTCTTCCAACTTCAAAAATTCGATTAAACATGCAACGAGTAATGCAAAACAATGCTGCTGTTTTCCGCACACAGGAGACACTAGAAGAAGGTGTGCCATGCTTCTAATTAATGTTTTAGCTTTGCCCCTTCTATTTTTCCGTCATGTGTCTTCTTCCTGCCTTTCAGTCTTCTGCTTGTTCCTTGTCTAGCTTTATGTTGCTCATGAGTCATGAGATGACTACTTGCTGGAACCAATGTACTTTTTAATATTTAGTTGACACTTGGGAAAACCCTAATTATGTCTTTCTATTTTTTTAGGTTGTCAGTTAATTGATAAGACATGGGAAAGTTTCCATGATGTTAACATGAAGGATCGCAGCTTAATATGGTAATATTGCTGGAACTAGGATGTTTATGACAGTAATTCTTGTAGTTTTAGTTCATTTTATGAACTTTGTTTTTAAAATGTTGTGCAGGAACTCTGATTTGATAGAAACTATCGAGTTGGAAAATCTTTTGATAAATGCCTGTATCACTATGCATTCTGCCGAAGCTAGGAAAGAGAGCAGAGGAGCACATGCTCGTGAAGATTTTACAGTTAGTATTTGCCTTATTTTTTAGTTTGGTTGTGACCTTTTTGCTTAGATTTGGTACAATAAGGTTTTTACCTTTTCTTTTTGGTTATTTTGCAGAAAAGAGATGATGAAAAGTGGATGAAACACACATTGGGGTAAGTTACCTTTCCATTGAAAGAATGCTATATAAACATGTAGGTTGGTCTATGTGGTGGTTGGGGGAGTCAAAATTAATCGAAAGGTGTCCGGTCATGAAATGACTCCCCCAATGCCGTGAACATGAAGTTGACTGCTCACAAATTCGACTTTGATTTGCAGGTATTGGGAGAATGAGAAGGTGAGACTGGATTACCGGCCAGTTCATATGAACACATTAGATGATGAGGTTGAGACATTCCCACCAAAAGCTCGTGTCTATTAATCCGTGTGCCTTTATGCAAATGGTTGCGTGGAGTCAACAATGGTGAACGGGAATGCAATAAAATAGTTGTAAGCACAAGCACAGCATGCTGGCAATATTTTTGCCATTCATCAATCTTGGAACTTTTGTGATTGAAAGCATTCAATAAGATTCAGTTCGAGTCAGAATTTTGTAATTGTATGTCAGCAATAAGGTTAAGGCTGCTGAATTCGACCATCTTTTTTTTATATACCGACTGACCTTTTTACTTCAAACTTAAACTCTTACATGTGGTCTGACTGGAACTGGACGCATTTCAAAGTTCGAACTCTCGAAATTTGCTTTGTTTTAAGGCTGATTTGAATAATTGGGAAATGATAGAATTGCCAATTAGCCTCGAGTCTATCAAGAAGTAATTTAACTCCTAAACTCATATCTAATAACTATATCAACTTAATTTATTTTAGGATTATCCTTGGTTCACATTTAGGTTAGTCTAAATTTGAATAGACCATAGGTAGAAAACATACATTATAAAATGATTAGTCACAACTCATTTTAGGATTATCCGTTGCCACTCATTCACTTCACAACGATCATCTGCTTTCAGAATTCTGATTAAAGATTAGAAATCCAAGAGCTAATGTCGTATAGAAACAAAACAAGGCTGCCTAATTGTTTTTTGATTTTCTCTAAAAAGAAGAAAGGATTACTGCTAATCCATACAAAAAGGCTGGGGAACCAGTCGTTAAGCAGTTGATTGTGTCGTTCTCATGTACGAAGCATCACTATCAAGGGAGACCAGCAAAAACAACCAATTCAAGTGGGTTTCCTGTCAATGAATTAGTTTAGAAATACCAATCATTATAACCATGACTAAAACAGAGTACATTACGACTTACAGAATCGAACGGTAAATACAAGTTTTCCTGGAGAAACAGAGACGGCCTATTCCGTTTGACAAAAATACAGTGTCTCCCACTACAGAGTATTAAAACGCTAATTCTAAGTCAGATGATCGTCGTTTTTCACTATCTTGAGGTCCACTTTGAGCTAGATTTTTATTATTATTTACAAAAAAGGGTAATCTTTGGATGAAGAGGAATCCACTTAATTGAACGTTTGAGTGAAAGATCCAACTTTGTCATCATTTACTAAGAAATAGAAACGTTTGGGATTTCACTTTATACTCTGCTTTTTCTATTTTCTAATCATTGTGTGATTCGCTTTTTATTTAGTAAATTCTCAACGGGGAAAGCATTAAAAATCCGTAGGCTTCTGTTTATTTGTTTGGAATTTTGAGGGATAGATCAAGAGGAATATTAAGAATCGTCATTAATTAAATAAAATTGAAGTATTATAATATAATAGAATTTAAGGTTATCGTTAAAATTAAGATTTAATGTTTGTATTTTTTTAACAATTTTTACTTGGGTGAAGGGAAAAATTTACTTTTTTGGTCTAGAATCTACAATTTAAGAGGAAAAAAGATGTGAACGAAATTTTTTTAAATTTTAACTACTTGCTCTAGAGATTGTCAACAAAATTAGCATATTTAATTTTGTTTATTGATTAAACTCAAAACAAATATAAAATGACGTGTACATACTTAAAAATTAATTTTTAATATCATCTTAATCTAAGTTAAACTTAAATAATAATATTTAAAGAAAATTTTATTGCACATGAAAACAAGCGCATACCATTGTCGAGATCAAAATATCAAATAAATCTTTATTTTAAAAAAAACATATAATAATACTAGAAATGTGACATTGATTGTACGTGGACGATGTGGTCCAAAATAGAAGTCAATCAACATCTTTAATGCGACAAAATAAATAAGATTGAAGCGAACCCGTCTCATAAATAACGATAAAAATTATGACAAGAATAATGATAAAAATTACAATGTAATTATGAAATAAATAAATGTCATAATACCATATGAATGTGAAGTCAAACCCATCATTCTATAATAATAAGTATTAAACCATTATTATTATTATTATTATTATTATTATTATTATTATTATTATTATTATTATTATTATTATTATTATTATTATTATTATTATTATTATTATTATTATTATTATTATTATTATTATTATTATTATTATAGTTCATTTGACACCGTTAAAAATTAAAAATAATATAATTATTTAGTCAAGATTCAATTATAAAATATGAATTTAATTAATTTTATATTGGTTTAGGATTATTACATGAGATAAAATGTTTGGACGAGGTTAAGTTTAAATTGATGATAATTCGTTTCTTTTCGTAAAATTTTCTCTCTTGTTAATGTCAATTATTTATTTTTATTTTTTTATAAAATAATAACATATATCGTCGTACTAAACCCTTCTGTGCCTGCCGGTGCTCAGATGGAGCCGAAGGAGGCAAACTGTACCATCTTCATTGATAACCTGAGCAAGAGGATCTCTAGGAAAGCTCTCAGAGATTTGTTTAGTCTTCATGGAAGCGTCAGTCGGGTTTTCATTCCTATTCGGAATAGAAACCCTAAGTTCAAGGATAGCACATTTGGTTTTGTCACCATGGATTTAGAAGCAGATATGGAGAATGCGATCCAAAAAACCAACCGTTCTATGATGGATGGCCGTATGGTTAGCGTTTCCAAAGCCCGGTATCCTCGTCCGCTGCCGGAGACCGGCAGGGTGGAGCAAGATAATTGGATTGGTGGGCGTTTTGGGATCTCCCCCTCAAAGAGCAGGAAAGTTAACCAGGAATTTAGGGTTAGAGACTCTAGAACCTATAGGGAGATGTTGCTGGAATCTCAACAGAACTCAAGAAGTGGAGGTAGGAGCTTTCCCCGTTTTGATCAGAGTGAGAATGGTTCCCAGAAAGGCAAACGTTCTGTAAACTTCCATGTCCCGGTTAATGAAACGAACTGGCTTAAACGCTGCCTAGTTGGAATGTTGAAGGACGGGTTTGAACATGAGTTTGTACAGAGAGCCTTAAAAAATGACGAGGTTACTGCTTCAGTTGTAAAATGGGGCGTCGACAACGATTCAACTATCCTCTTATTCAGGACAGTGGAAGAAATGGAAGAGGCATGGTTAAATAAAAAGGAAGTCATCTCATATTGGTTCAAGCACCTTGATCATCTCCTTATTCAATCTGTGCCCCATTATTTTGTATCAATCATCTTGCATGGAGTCCCCCTATATTGTTGGAACGAGAGTTTTTTCGCGGCCTTGGGGAATCGTTGGGGTTATTTCATTGAAACGGACATTCTCACTAGAAATAAGACCAGGCTTGACGCAGCAAAAATAATCATCAGGACGACGAGCACGACTGTTATTCCAGAGAAATTGTCAATCACTTCTCTTGGGGTCCCCTTTCGGATAAAGGTTTCAGTTGGTGACTTCTCAGACAACGTATACGTTTTGGATGAGGATATCTCGAATGATGATGAAGGTTTCATGCCGGAAGGTTTTTCTGATGAGGAAAGAATGTCAGACAATGATGAGAATGAGGAGGCTCCGCCGGCTCCGACCACGATTAGAAGCCCAGGGGTCGTTTTTCCTGGTGAAGAGAATGTGGGCGTGCCGTTGGCAGAATCCAATAATTGCGGCTCCTCGCCCAATACCGTTTTTGAAAATGACAGAGAATATAATGGGGAAATTAATGTCGCCAACATGGCATCCTGGGAAATCCACGCTGGAAATCAAAAAGATGTTGGTGGACCTATCACTACCTCTATTCCAAATAACACTAACTTGGGCCGGTCGGTTAACCACTCTGTGTCTCCCAATTTTTCCAGACCTGATGAGAGTGCTAGGGCCCATTTGAATATTGCCCATAATCCTCAGAGCCAAGCTGGATTAGATTGCTTATCCCCTCTTGTTTCTATCGATTGCGTCCCCGACAGCCTTGATGGGTGGGGTCACAATTTTTCAGACAACGGTTTGGTGGGGGAAAGAAACCGGGTTATTGTATCCGATGCGGATGGCTTCCAACGTTTTTTCCGGGCCAAATCGAGACGCCATATGAGACGATTGATCCGTGATTCGCTGGAGGAGCAACCGGTCGAACACTCCGATTGCGGTTTCGAGGAAGAGGTGGACGTGGAGGACTCAGTAATTGGTTTAGAGGCAGAGTCGGTGTGGGAGATGTGCAATGTTTTGGAAATTTCTTTCAAAGGGGGTAGAAACGCTGTCATTAGAAGAGTGATTAGCCTTGAAAAGGAGTTGAGGGATCGATCCTGATTCCCTGCAGGTATGAGGGTATAGTTTAATATTTGATCTTATGAATTTTTCTGCTGTTATTTGGAATATTAGAGGGTGTAAGAGGTCGGAAAAAGTGAGAGCTTTGAGGGATTTATTCCACTCTGTGCGGCCAAAATTTGGGTTTCTTCAGGAGACTAAGAAGGAGATGATCGCCAGAAATGAAGTTAGGAAAATGTGGTATTCTGATGTTTTTGAATTTGATGTTAGTTCGGCAAGGGGCACGGCTGGGGGTTTGTTAAGTATATGGGACAGTAACTTCTTTGTGTTGGAAGATAAATACATTTGTTCAAATTTCATCGCCATTGTTGGTTCAATTTGTGATAGGGGATTAAAATGTGGGTTTATTAATGTATATGGCCCAGCTTTGGATTCGGAAAAGGAGGAATTTCTATCAGAATTAAAAAGGTATATTTTGTCGAACAACATCCCTTGGTGCATCGGGGGGGATTTCAATCTATTCCTAGATGAAGAGGAAAAGAGAGGCCTATCATACAATCATCATCTGATCCATGCGTTTAGAGAGTTCGTTGCGGAAACTAAGTTGATCGATTTACCTTTGATTGGCGGAAAGTTCACATGGTGCAACAATAGAGAGCCCCCGACGTTTGTAAGACTTGATCGTTTCTTGCTATCAGTGGAGTTTAGTGATTGTTTTCCGGACATTTCTCAGAAGGTTCTCCCGCGCTCTTTGTCCGACCATAATGCTGTGGCAATCTCTACAAACTATGTTGATTGGGGGCCGAAGCCATTTAAGTGCTTTAATCACTGGTTGACATCTTCTGATTTTGAGTCGTTGGTGGTGAGATCTGTTACCGAAGCTAGGAGGTTGAATCACAGTGTCGGAATAGGGGGTATATTGAGGACGGTGAAGTCAGACATTAAAGAATGGGCTGGGAAATCTGGAAATCGACAGAGGACAGATTCGAAATCTATCGAAAATCAAATTCATTTGCTGGAACTTCAGGCGCAACAATCGGGGTTCGTGGCTAGCACCTTTGAGAGGCTAAAAAATCTTAGAGGAGATCTGTGGAAGGCGTATCGCAGGGAAGAAAGTGAATGGATGCAGAAATCCCGGCAAAGGTGGTTTTCCGAGGGTGACCGAAACACTCGTTTCTTCCACCGTATGGCGTCAGAAAGGAGGAGAGTTAATCAGATTCCGATGTTGATCAAAGATGGAGCTGAAATCAGAGAGCCTGGGGTGGTAAAAAAAATGGTTAAAGACCATTTTCATGCTGCGTACAATTCTACTACGGCTCTGGAAGTGGATGTCATTCGGTTGGATTTCAAAAAATTAGATGAAGTCCAATCAAATGCGATCCAAGATGTGTTTACTGAAGCGGAAATCTGAGCAGCCTTGTTATCTTCGGATAGCAATAAGGCCCCTGGCCCTGACGGATTCAACATGGGGTTTTTGAAGAAGTTTTGGGAAGTTCTAAGAGGTGATATCCTTCGTTTTTTTGATGATTTTTACCATGGCCGACCTTGGGAGGTGGGTACTAACCACTCCTTCATCACCTTGATCCCTAAGGTAAAGAACCCCACCTCTCTGAACGAATATAGGCCTATCAGCCTTGTCGGGGGAATGTACAAACTCCTATCAAAAGTCTTAGCTACTAGACTGTCAAGAGTGTTGGGTGATCTTGTCGATGAGCATCAGTTCGCGTTCTTGCCAGGAAGACAAATCCTAGACTGTTCACTAATCGCAAACGAAGCCATTGACTCAGTCTCGAAGTCTGGGAAAAGCGGTGTAGCATTCAAGTTGGATTTCCAAAAGGCCTATGACACTGTAAGCTGGTCTTTTTTGCTTCGCATAATGAAAGAATACAATTTCGGGAGCCGATGGTGTGAATGGATTTTCAAGTGTATTTCGTCG
Organism: Hibiscus tridactylites; assembly: GCA_958450335.1. Classification (NCBI taxonomy): domain Eukaryota; kingdom Viridiplantae; phylum Streptophyta; class Magnoliopsida; order Malvales; family Malvaceae; genus Hibiscus; species Hibiscus tridactylites. The sequence goes on along the minus strand of OY288272.1, from coordinate 5,368,174 downwards.
GCTTCGATATCTATTCTGGTTAATGGATCTCCAACGGAAGCTTTTGGCATTCGAAGAGGCCTTAGGCAAGGATGCTCTCTATCTCCATTGTTGTTTAATCTTGTGGGAGAAGCCCTGAACCTTCTCATTCGCAAAGCAACTTCTTTGGGGGTTTTCTCTGGATTCGACATTGGTAGTAGAAACAATACGCTGCAAATTTCACATTTGCAGTTTGCTGATGATGTGATCATTTTTTGTGGGGGGAGGAGCTGCAGCTGAAGAACGTGAAGCGTATTTTGCGAATTTTTGAGTTCGCTTCTGGTTTGAAGCTGAACTTGAACAAAAGCAGAATTTTTGGAATTAATCTTGGGAACGATGTGGTGAATGATTGGGCAAAGAAGTTAGGATGCTTGGTTGATCAATTTCCCACGGAGTATCTCGGTTTACCCCTTGGGGCTAGAAGAAATTCTATAGCATTGTGGGAACCGGTCGTTAAAAAATTCTCTTCGAAGCTTGGTGGATGGAAATCCTCTTCCTTATCGATTGCAGGACGAGTCACTTTGATCAAATATGTCTTGACCAGTTTACCGGTATTTTTCCTATCACTTTTCCGCATGCCATCTAAAGTTAGTGCTCGACTCAATGGCATTATGTCACGATTCCTTTGGGGGGTAATGAGAGTAGGAATTGTATTCATTGGATAAATTGGCGGCAAGTTTGTGATACAAAGAATTTGGGGGGTTTGGGAATATTAAATCTGGACATGCTGAACAGAGGGCTCTTATGTAAATGGAGCGTTAGATTTGGTAATGAACAGTCGGGGCTTTGGCGGAGAGTGGTGAATGCGAAGGCCCCAAACGATCAATCTTTGCTGCTTCCTTCTATCCCCAAAACGAGACAAACCTCCTGGATATGGAGAGAAATCGTGAAATCTTCTTGGAAAAATGATCTGATTGGGCTCAGCATCAAAGCTAATCTGTCAGTGAAAGTGGGAGATGGTCACTCGATTCGATTCTGGACTGATAAGTGGCTTGGTGAATTTACTCTAAAAGAGAGGTTCCCACGTATATTTTCTCTATCAACTTGCAAAGAAGGCACAGTGGCGGATTTCGGGTTCACTCATAATGCGGACTGGGACTGGATTATTCTACTACACCGTCCTTTACTAGATTGGGAGCTAAATTTCTGGGAACCGTCTTTGCAATGTATCAGAGGCTTCCGTCCGACGGTGGCAAACCACGATTGGGTCAGTTGGAGAGGAACTAATGACGGATCTTATTCCAATAAATCTTTCAGAAACATTGTTGCTCCAATCGGACCTGCGTATTGCATTTGGAAAAAGGTGGTTTGGCGGGGCTTTGCCCCACCAAAAGTGGAAGTTTTACTATGGAGAATTATTTGGGGCAGAGTTCCAGTTAGAGAGGCTTTATTCAAAAGAGGCATGACCAATATAGGGAACATTTGCTGCCCCTTATGTAATTTAGAAACGGAATCCATATCTCATTTGTTTTTTACATGTAGAAGAGCGTGGAGTATATGGATGTATTATTGTAAATTGGCAGGTATTATTGCCCCTTTCCACAACGATCCCAGAGCCTTTCTGGAGGAATGGTATGAAATTGGGGTGTCAAGGAATTAGTCATGGTTTCTTCGCGTCCCTTTTGCAGTGGTGTGGACGATATGGACTTGTAGAAATGAAATTATTTTCCAGAACAAGTTAGTGGATGGGTTTCAAATAATATTGCTGGTTCAATTCCGCCTCGCCTATTGGTTTAAAGCTAGATATCCAGATTGCACTCCCAGTATAGATGAACTGGTCTTGGATTTTTCTGTGTCCGATTCTTGGTGCCCAGGAGTAGCTAATGTCGCGGCGGTTGTCTCATGGAGGCCTCCTCCTCTGGGTTTCTGCAAACTTAATACCGATGGGGCTTTGAGTTGTAGCAACAAGGGAGGCATAGGAGGTTTATTACGTGACGAAAAAGGTACAATTCTGTTTTCTTTCTCTGAGAATGTTGCTTGGGCACCTCCTGCCTTAATTGAATTGGATGCATTGCTTTGGGGAGTAAATCTGTTTTTAAAGTCGGAATGGGCTAATTCGCATCGCCTAATAGCTGAGATGGATTGCCAGCTGGTGGTAGATTGGTGTTTAGGGAATCAACCAGCCCCTGCACATGTTCAAGAAGCAGTAGATTTTTTAGTGAATTTGCGAAGCGAGAGGGGTACAAGCTTTAGATGGATCCCTAGGGTGGCGAACTGTGAAGCTGACCACCTAGCGAAACAAGGGGTGGGTTAGTGTTGAGGTCAGTATCAAAGATTGAACGTGGGTTGAAGTTGGAAGTGTACAAAGAATGCAAAGTGAGGAGGCTTGTTGTTCAATGTGTTGCTATGACTTGCACGGCCATTCAAGCTTCTTGAGATGGTTCAGCTGGTATCGGAAGTAAGCTAATGTAGGGATGTGATAACCGTTCCTCCCGATTGGTGAGTTGTAATTGCATCGGACGTTTATTATTGCAAGCCAAGCTTTGGTGCACTATTTTTCCTCCATTAGGATGTAGGGAGGTTTTTTAATGAGGCCCAATCTTGTGCTTTTGTTGTATGAACTTTTATCAATAATCATACAATCACCTTTCAAAAAAAAATAACATATATCGTCTTATAATACAAAACTCTGTTTTCATTTTACAATTCTCATGTAAAATATCTAACATTTCATTCGGTAGACTACGAAAGATACCACACTTAAGATCAATCGACCAATTCAACACTTATTTATTTTCGCTCATCCAACAATCTTAAAAAAAATATGAAACTAAATAATTTTACATTGTACTATTTCAAGTCTAACGTTGGCATTTTACTTTCCACTTAACTTACTTGCTTTTTAATACGATGACTGTGGAAGTTTTATGTAGGTCTAAAGTCGATGTAAGAGATATTATATATATATATGTTACCTGGTTATTCCTGAAGTCGCCTATATATCTGAAACTCTGGTTCTATTGCTATGCCTAATACCAGAAGTACACAAATCACGGTAGTTAACTGAACATCTAGGCAGAGCCGTTTTCAAGATTTTAGTGGCCCAAGGGCGAACTAAAAAATTAGGCTCCTAATAATAAAAATTAAAAAATAAATTTTAAAAATAGGCCCCTAATAACAAGTATTAGACAAAAATTAGGCCCCTAATAATAAATATTAAAAATAAATTTTAAAAGTAAATCCCTAATAACAAGTATTATAAAAAAATAGGTTTATAATAACAAATATTAGAAGAAAAAATTAAATTTTAAGAGTATGTTCCTAATAACAAATATTGGTAAAAGTAGGCCCTTAATAACAAGTATTAGAAAAAATAGGTTTCCAATAACAAATATTAGAAAAAAAATAAATTTTAAGAGTATGTTCATATAACAAATATTGAGAAAAAAATCATGTCCATATTGGACCTCTACTAAAAAATATTAAAAAATTAAATTTTAAGAGAATGTCCCTAATAACAAATATGAGAGAATTGAGCCCCTAATTATAAGTATTAGAAAAAATCGGGTCTAATAATAAGTATTGAAAAAAATAAGAGTATGTCATTAATAATAAATATTGGGAAAAATAGACCCTTAAATTTTAAGAGTAGACCCCTAATAACAAATGTTGAAAAAAATTGAGTCCTAATTATAAATGTTAAATAAATAAATTTTAAAAATACACTCTTAATAATAAATATTAAAAAATTAAATCTTAATATCGAATATTATTTAAAAAATGTGGCCCTTGGCGGGCGCCCCTCCTTTTTATGATCAGGGACGACACTGCATTTAGGAGTAAAGTACTGTTTTGACGCGAGCCGCGAGAACAATACTAAATCGAGATAAACTCTGAATACTAGATATTACCTCAAAATGATAGGGGTTGAGACAATTAATCATTTCTCGTAATTCATATACATTTGAATTGGTTTGCTGCTTTCATTTTTCAAATTTTGATGGAAAAGAATCAATTCCATTTTTTTTGTTTGAAATAATTTCTACCTTATTTGTGTTTTCGCTTTCGTAACATTAATCATGACATTTACTTGACGTTAAATATATAAAATTTTAAAATCTATATAAAACATTACAACTACTTTTTAAAAAATGCAAATTAAAATTTACAATCATTAATCAATGTAATATGTATATGTTGTATATTTGGTCATTACATTATAATTTCATTACTAACGGTACATGTATTTTTTGAATTCCAAATATTTTTAATTATGACGATACAATGAATTACTACAACAAAATAAGTTTTTAGCGGCGTTTTTTGCTCTATGACGACATTTTTAAATGTTGTTAAAAACCTTCTTGGTGCTAGTAAAAGCGCTGCTAGATCCAACGCCGCCATAATTAGCAGCGTTTGTGAACATAAAATGTCGTAAAAGGTCAAGTTCTATAGTGGCGTTTGAAATTAAAAACGTTTGTTAATACTCTATACTTAGTGGCATTTGAATTTAAAAACGCCGTTAAAAATACCATGTCTTTAGTGGCGCTTGTATTTCAAAACGCCGCTAATGTTGAGTTATAATGGCGCTTTTCACCAAAACATCACCAAGTGTGATAGTATATAGCAATATTTGTGGCGTTTTTACCACAACGCCACAAATTTGGCTTTTTAAATTTTTTTTACAAATTACTATTTTTTATTTTAAAATGACATAGCTGAACAATTTTAAAACCATTGACAATTAAAATTAAATTCTTAAATCCGAAATATACAAGGATTACAATTTAAACGTACACAAAGTATAAAAACTTGGAATATATTTTAATCGATTGTCATATATTAAAACAATCATCAGTCACCAGATTTTTTTTATTCTAAGATTTTAGTTTCATTGATACCAAACAAATAGAATTGGAGTAGGACAACAACGAAAAAAAACGCTAACAATTATGTGTCTTCGTTGGAACCGCATGAGCAGCTGGCTGCATTAACTCGACTGAAACCTCAGTTCATAGTCATCAACCACTTGCTACATCAAGCTGTATGCAAATGCAGCTGATGAAATTGCAGAGTTAGAAAGTAGCAAGTGTATTAGCATCACTTGTTTTTAAAGGAAATGTATGCAAAGATATACATAATAAAATTTATCATATTCAGTAATTATTTTAAGCAACATATCACAATTAAATTTGTGAAACTAATGACACCTAGATTTCAGAAACCCTACAAACAACGCTAAACAAGAATAGCAAAACTCGTTAATTTTCAAACACACACACAGACTTGAAGAGCTTCGAAACTCAAAATAAAGAGTGAAACGTCCGGTGAAGACGCGACCTAAGGGACAACTGGAACAATCATCGACGACGAAAGAGTGTAAGAGAGAAATAAAAATTTAGGGATTTTGTATTTGGTATTTGGAGATCATGTACGAGGAAGAGTAATAAGCAAATAAAATTAGTGGCGTTTGTTAAACCAAACGCTAATAAAATACTAATAATTGAGGCGTTTGTATTGACAAACGCCACTAAATCACTCTTTTTATCAGTGTTTTTAAAAAAGCCACTTTATATCACTCTACAACGACGTTTTATTATAAACGTCACAAAAAATACCGTTATATACCAGATCTGGTGTAGTGAAAATTGGTTAAATTACAAAAAGATAAAATACATTAAACTAAAAATTTGTTAGAGGGAAAGACCCAGATATTTTTCCATTACTTTATATAATAGGATAACTCGTTCAAATGTGTAAACCAATTTTGATTATAAAAGAGAGTGTGAAAGAGAAAAGCGAGCGATTTTTTGAAAGCAAACGCTGCGAAGTTTCAACTCAATCACCAAACAACTGACTAAATATGTAATATTTAATAAAATAATTGAATAAAAATGGTAAAATAATTATTTTGTACGAATCATAAGTAACTCCCGCTGACTATTTAGTTAATAATTTAAGTAAGAATTAATTTCTCCTAAACGGATACAATGATAATAACGAGAAATTATATTATATGCACGGCTCGCCACATCATCTATGGTCCCAACCAATAAAAAACATTCATTTTATTAATTTTTCATGTCATTTTTTACCGAGTGAATTTTCACTCAGATTTACTGTAAATTAAATTTAAAAAAAAACACTTTTTACCCATTGTAGATTTACTTGGTAAAAATAACATAGAAAAAATTAATATAATGAATGCATTTTAGTGGTTGAGATCATGGATAACGTGGCGAGCCGGACCTATGATATAATTTCTCGATAAGAACAATAAAATAATAATATTTTAATTATTTAAGTCTTATTTTAAATGTCAAGTGTCAAACCGAATTTGATATAAACATATTTTACTCAAAATTATTAATAGAATCGAACAAATAGTTAAATTATTTTCTCTGTAAAATATGTGTACATTGTTAAAAGAATACGAATTATTATGGATAATTTTACATCGCAATCCCTTAAGGTTGCGAAAAAATATTGAATTATTGAAAAATATTTTGTTATTTAATGGTTGTATATGACATGGAATAAATAATTAATAATTTTTGAGAATTTAAATAAAAATCATATCATATTAGTTAAAGAGGAACCGTCTTCCTTTCGGACCCCATCCATGACATATTGATTATTGTCTTATTGACATGCCAAAATCAAGGTGTATCATTGTAGTGGATTTCAGTTAAGAGGGCGAGACATCGCCTACCACCGTTAAAATATCGTGCACCGTTGCTTTTGATTTCGTTAATTAATATATTTTGGATCGACAGTGATGATTTGGACAAGCGTAATAAAAGTAATTATATATAATTTAAAAATTAATTTTAGATTAAATTGTTTGAATTCGAATCACATGGATAAAATATATCACCTTTTATTAATGTTATAATTTTAGGAAGTGTGCATTAGAATAAACCAATTCCTCTATGGTGCTCGACAGTGATGATTTGGACAAGCGTAATAAAAGTGATTATATATAATTTAAAAATAAATATACAAAACTCGATCTATTATACATATGGACGGAGCTACTATGCTAAAGGGATGTCACATGACACTTCAAAATTTCTAAAAAAAAAAATTCTCTATAAATTCAATATAAAATAATATTAAAAATAAAATCAACACAATATTAAATAAATATCGACACCCTTTAAAAACAACACCCATTGTTTATACCATGAACTTAAAAAGTATTCCTTCACATAAATTTTTGATATTAACACTCTAAATTAATTTTTTTTTTGGCTATACACGTAACAATTCAGCGGACATTATTTTTTAAATGTGAATTAAGTCACCGTTGTGTGTTGGATGGTTACATTTGGGGTGGTCCACGATTATTATTAAATTTTCAAACACGATTACACCATTTGCACTCCCTAGTCAGTAGTCCCTACCTTTTATCACTTTGTTATGTTTCATGGTGGTCCCTGGCCTTGGGTGTCGGTCTCTTGTGGGGCCTTAAACCGCCCAAAAAAGAACGGATCCTGTTAGTATTACGCAGCATTGCAAAACCCATCTCCACTTTTCTTATCTCTTTTTATCCTCTTCAAAGAAGAAAATCATCAAGGAGACTGGGGAGCCTGAAAGTATGAAACTATGCCAAAACTAGCACCTTGCAAAATTTGATGCAGCTCTATACGTGTCATGCTTCTTATAAACAACTATCTTACATATTAATTTAAATTTTTAGATTGAGAATGATAATAAAAACATTTTTTTAACTTTTTAAGTATAAAATTTCAATTTATCGTATTAGAAATGATAAAACTATAGGTTTTAACTGTGATAAAATTATATTTTAATCCTTCAAACATTTATAACTCGATTTTTCTTCTTCTTCTGATCTTACTAGTGAATTTGAAATGTTTAAATGCATTTACTTATGATTCGAGGATTTGAAACAAAAATTAAATTTATGAATTATATAAAATAAAATAAAATTACAACGGTTTAGATTGTGCTATAATCTGAATAGACTTTTGTGTAACTAAATTAGAAAAAAAACCCTCAAATAATTCGACATATTATTTAATAAAATTCGACATTTTACCTGGTCAAAGACGTGTTGAATGACTCAATCTTATTGGCTGAATTTTTTTATATCTTTTAACAACATAAGGTAAAATGGATAACAAGTGAAAATTTTACTCACACTGACTAACAAACATTACCTACCAAGTTGGAAAATAGTTAAACATCAAGAGATGTTCTGGGTACTATGTCTTACAAGGTAGTGAGGCAAGTTTAATGTGCGATACATTTAGAGTGCGATTAAAATACGACAAATTTTTAAATTGTCGTCAAATTAAAAATGTTAGGTTTTTGATAATATTTTTAGTTTTGATATTTTTGTCTCAAATTAAAATATTATCAAAAAGTTAGGTATCAATAATTACAAAATAAGTATGATACTTATAAAAGAATTAAAAAATAAACCCAAAATATAATAAAAAATATAATATTTTTAGTTCGTGAATAAAATTTTAAAATTATCGTCTTTTAGAAAAACCTTAGACAAAGGAAAAGAAATGGCGGATGATTTGCATTTACGGACTGCGGTGGGTGCTTCGTTTCGGCAGCCAACTAGAGTCTAGAGGCCCAATATTTTACGGCGCTGTTCTCGAGACGTTCGTAGATATTATTAGGGGGAGAGGGCACCAATGACGTCACTGAGACGGAGACACCGATGCGCCGTATAATATTATCTACGCGCCGTATCGTGACAGAAAGGACGCGAGGGGTTTTGTGGGTCCCGTTTGGAACCCTAATTTCGATGGCGGACCCGAACAGAGCGGGGAGGGATTGTTGAATTGAAATGACAGGGGAGGTGGCAATTTGACCCTCCCGACTTTCCATTTCTGGTTGGTAAATTAACTTAAGTGGGTCCCTCGGTTTCGTATAGGGCCACGTCATGTACACATCAACTGGGACAGAGGGAACAGTGAATTGCAAATTGCAAAGTTACTAAAAAGAAAGATACAGGGAGAGAGTAATAGCTGGTGGACAACTGTATCAGGTGATCGGTTGCTCACGCTTGAACGATTAGAATTGTATACGGTAAAGTTTGTAAAAAAAAAAATTAATGACTAATTTGGCCTTTAAAGTATACACAAAATACTGAACTGTATTATAAGAAAATTTTTGACGCGTTGTTCCCTGAACTAAGAATCGTTATCTCGTTTAGCCCCTCCGTCTAACACCGTTAAAAAAATTCACGGCCCAACCAAAATACGCCACGTGTCATCTTATTAAAAAATAAATAAAAGTGGCTTAAATTAAAGGGGTGAATTGCACATTAAGTATACCAAATTTTATTTTATTTTCAATTTAGTCTCGATCATGGTTCATCTTATTCCTCTACCGAATCTTGGCCAAAAACTGATCGAAATTAATCTAACAATCATAGTGGTCGAAGCACAATTACATGAATTAAGCATAACCCATCTGCCAAGAGGATACCCATTAGGTATACCACATTAACTAAAGCTTTATCCCTTTTATCGAATCTTGGCCAAAAATTGGTCGAAATTTACCCCTAATGTAAGGAACAATCAGTAGCCAACGTAGCTCCGATGATGGCTCAAACGATGATCGAACGATGAATTGAGAACAGGGTTTTGCTCGCTACGGCATAGAGAGCTCAGATCTGGTGGCCGTGCCGCACACGGACGGCGGAGGAGGCTGGAAACTGCGAAAAACAAAGGGGCGATGCACGAGTCTCTCGTCGTACCTTCAAGTTGCTCTCCTCGGTGAACAACGCTTAACGACAACGAGTGAAACGTAAAGGTATGATCGGGGTGAGACAGCAGTTCAGGTGCGGTGGGCGGTGAAAATCACGGCGGAATGGTGGGGCAGATCGGGCGGTGAAAGGATCTGGACAACTGAAAGGTCGAGAGAGAGAATTCTGATATTGTTTTTGTTCTGATTTGGGGATTAGGACTAAAATGAAAAATAAAATATAATTTGGTATACTTAATGTGCATTTCTCCCATTTAATTTAAGCCAATTTATTTATTTTTCTAATAAGATGACATGTGGCGTGTTTTGGTTGGCCCATTTTTTTAACGGTGTTAGACGGAGTAGCCAAACGTGGTAACGATTCTTAGTTTAGGGGGCAAAACGTCCAAAAAAATTTAAGGGGCAGTTCGGTATTTTATGTACACTTTAGGGGCCAAATGGTTCATTAAGCCAAAAAAATTGTGTACGGTAATCGGTAAACTAACTTCAAGGCCAATAAAGTATTCGTTTGGTTCTATTTTGACTATCCAAATGTGAATTCTTTTCAATTCGACCACTAAAACTTTAAAATGGTCTCAATTAAATTATTGATTGTTAAAATTTAAGGAAGACTTCGTTTTGACATTGCTTTTGAGAACCAACGCGAGAAAGTATTTTTGAGAAGTACTTTTTATAATGTTTTGTTTAGAAAGGGATTGTCTAGTATTGTTTGTCAAAGTGTATTTTTAAGTATATAAAATGTCTGTTTTAGTCAGTGTTTTAGTAATATAAAAGAGTTTATAATATAAACGAGGATAAATGTGTAATTTTATTAAAAATACTTCTAAAAAAACTAAAAGCTATAAATTCTAGCTTTTGAAAAGCACTTTTGACCTAAAAAACTAGTTGATATGCATTGCTTTTTACCATAAAAACACTTTTATAAAATATTAAAGAACAAAATATAGATGTGTAATTATGAAAATTTACTTAAGGCCGTTTCATCATTCTGCCAAAAGTTAACGATCTAAGTTTGATTGAAATCAATTTAAAAATTCAATGTTTAATTTGACAAAATTTATAGTTTAATGAGACCTTGGAGATTGTTTACACAATTACATGTCATGCTAATAATTTTTTTTTGAAAGTTCATGCTAATAAATTTTGAGTTATGAATGTAATTATGAAATATATTATTCATTTAACGAGTAAATATAAATTTATGTTTTGAAGGCAATTTTCTTTGATGGAATAATCATTAATATTTTTTAACAATATGTCGACTGAATTTTATTAAAAAGTAGAATAGAGAAACAACTCAAAAAATAATAGCAAAAATAACAAAACACAATAAATTTATACATAAAAACTTAAATAAAAAACAAAACATCAAACCGGTAAAATGACTTCTGTTTTATTTTAAAACAAAACATCAAACATCAAACTAGTGATACAAAAGTATTTTTAAACGATTTTGTAAAATAAAATACCCCATCAACTAGTTTTTAAAATAATGACTTCTGTTTTATTTTTCCCTTTTTTAAAATTTAAGAATAAGTATCACATGCATTTGCATGTGCCATAGTATCTGATATATAAATACTTTAAAATTATACTTAAAATAAAATAATGAGAAAGCTACAAAAAGTTAATACATGAATATAAAATTTTTGAACAATTCATTAGAGTTTTCACCCTTCCAAGTTTTTCATTTTTACACGCCATTTTTATCTTGCCTTTTTTTTATTTTGCATTCAAATGAAAATAAATAAATATAATGTTTTATAGTATAATACAAATAATTAAAAGTAACCTTTTAAATTTTAAAATATTAAAATAATACGTCAAGATGCACAATTTATTGGAATTTTGATCATTCACCTCAACACTTAATATGTGCACGAAATGTTTTTTTTCTTCTTTGGGAATAAACTTACTATTATCTTACAAATCAAATTTTCGAGACACTAATAAAATAATTTTATGTTAATAATTTTAAAGGATATCAATTATTATACATACCCATTCATATGTAACATTTTCTCTAGCTTTACTTAATTTAACATAATTTAGAGGAAAATATTTTGATAAAAAAGGTTTACACATGCTTTTTGTTTAAGTTGTAAGGATTTAGATTTTAAATTGTATAGCTTAAATATGAAAGATTATGCAACTTTTTTACACAACTTGTGTATCAAACTATAACTCTATTTTTTCTAATATGTTGATGTGATGCAAGGGTAGCATCTATTCAACTTTTTTAGTCTTTTTAAAGATGACACACACAACATACATTACTGGTGCTCGAATCGGGTCTCAAAAGACGATAAACATCTACCTTTACCACCAAGACACAAAAGGATGAGCAACTATAAATGTAATTTAAATATGATTTGAGTCTAGAATAACGTGTTTATACTTTCTAAAATTAACGAAGTGAGAATATTTTATTATCATCTAAAATTCATATCTTTTACGTTAATATTATTTATATTTCAAAAATAAAATATTTGTTTGATTTTGTGATTAAGCGCTACTTTTTATATTTTCAAGACTCAAGTTCGATCTTAAAAATTTATAGTATAATCTAATTATAAGTTTTTTTTATAGAATCTAATTATAAGTTATTTTCAAAGATGTGAGTTTAACTAAATTATCTGTATGATATATATATTATTATTATTTTGAATTAAACACTAAATTTCATTAAAATAATAAGAAGTAATACACAATAATCATACCCTAAAATATAAAAATAAACGTAAAAAAAAAAAGAATATGTAAACATGAATAAAAATTTAAATCTTCTTATAAAATCTTCATTGTTGTTCTTCAAATCTATTACCATAGCGAAAGCTTAGAGTGCTCACTGGAATAGCACAAATCATTGAATTACTTCAATCAACAAAAAAGAGAAAAACGTCTTAGTTATTTTCAGAACAACTAACTCACGCTATTTTATGCGATAAAATTCAACTGTAACATACACTAAGTTGTAGACGTCTTCAATATCAGCGTGTCATAGAGGTGTTGCGACTAAAAATAAAGAAAATACCTCGGGTGTCGCTCGGACGAACCGGGTTTTAATTTGGTTTTTGAAAAATTAGTCGGATTTATAAAAAAGGAGGAGTCGCCACCGGCCATTTAAAATGGTAGACCGGACACCGAAATAAAACCAGAGATTTAAAAAGGTTCGGGAGTCGGTTACGCGCGAGGAAGGATTAGCACCCTCGTCGTGCCCGGAGATCGGTACCAAAAACATTACCGCTTAATTAATATTAAATTTTACGAATTAAAGTGACGAATCGTATCGAAATTTGGTTATACGAGTGAGTGAATTTTAAAGGTCTTAATATTCGAGAAAGAACGTCCGAACCACCACCACTACGACTGGTACTGGCCTCGTTCGTTCCCGAATAAAGAGACACTCGCATTGCAATTTAAAAATTCGGATGCAACCTATCATGACATATTAGGATGCATGCCACATATATTCGAACAACATTAAAGCAAATAGGCATGCCACATTAAAGAACATATATACACAACATATGGCAAAGCTATATTAAATGCATAAAATTAAATGCTAAACATAAAACATATGACCACATACCACATATAAAGAAAAAAAAAACATGGCAAAACATATACTCGAATGACATAAAAAAAAAGCATGCAATATATATATTCGATGTAAACATAGAAAGCAAGATACATGAGTGACGAAAATGCATACATGACAACAATATGACCAAGAATGATATGCCAAAAAAAACAAATAATTGAATAAATAAATAGAAGCTGGCAGAGACCAAATTACAAAATACGCGAAAGGACATGGACCAAAACAGAAATAAAACCATTTTAGAAAAGCTGATTAAAATGGTTTATTGGACTCAATTAAAACGGGGCGGAAACCTATAGCGACTGTGACGGTAATTTTCCCCTTCGCAAGTCGATTGAAACCAGACTAGGGATCAAATTAAAAACACTTGAAAACATGGGAGGACCACGGGCGTGGTTTTGAAATGCGGAGGTCCTCACCGCGTGATTACATCGACGCGGGAGGACCTAAATCGTAATTAAACCTAATTAAAACTAAAAAACACTATAAAATGGAGATTGAAAACAAATTCAACCCTTTTTTTAGTTCTATAAAACCCTAATCCTAGAGACTCTTCCCCTTTTTCTGAAAGCTCCGGCGCCGCAAGGGTTCCGGTCGCCGTTGCCGGCGCCAGAACCCTAAAAAAAGTTTTTTTTTTACTTCCCCGACAACCCAAAACCAGAAAACCCACCTTTTCACGAAACCAAAACCTAAAGTCGAAACCTTTATTTTGTAAATCCGAAAAACGATGCCTAAAAATCCTTGTGTCGATGACCTCAACGGCTCACCATGCACGGCCCCGAAAAGGGGCTGCGAGGCTTATCGCCGGTAGAGAGGGGCGAAAGAAGAAGGGGAAAACCGACTCAAAACAAAGGTAAAAAAAACCGAAACTCTAACTTGTTTTCTCCTCTCTCTTTTTTATGTTTCGAAAATGAAAAATGAAATAGATCATGCGATATACCTCTGAAGGTTTTCTTTTTTATTGATTCCTCTCTCAATTTTTTCCCCCTTTTCATTGGTTTTTTGGTTCGGATTTTATATCCGAACATCTTACATGCAAAAACAAAAACTCTCTCCTCTCTGAATCTGCTTTTTGGTTGCCTGGTTGACTTTGATATTTGATTTATTGTTGTGTTTTTTTCTTTGCCATTTTCGGGTCCCTGACCGCTGTTTTTTTTCTGTGTATGTTGTCGGTTTACTCCACCGGGGGAGGCATGGCGTGCTCGGGAGCAGAGGAGACGGCAGACGAGGGGTCACGGGCGGCACACGCGCGTGGGCGATCGAAACGCCGCGCGTGGTGGAGCGTGGAGCTTCTGGATCCTTCTGGGCATCGTTATGAGCCGTTAGATCGAATCTCGATCTAACGGCTGAGATCTCATGCGGCGCGGAACTGAATAGGGGCGTCTAGGGTTTCTTGTTGGGGGTTGATCTGGGCCGTCAGATCTTAGCAGATCTGACGGCTGGGACTTGTGCGGCGCGAGATTGAAGAGGCTCTTCCCCTAGGGTTTCTTCTTCGGGCGCGATCTGAACCGTTGGATCGCGGCCAGATCCAACGATCACAGATGGGTGGCGACTGCAGCTGCAAACCAAAGGATATTAGGGTTTTTTGAATGTTGGGCTTTTTATTATTTTGGGCTTGTAATAATAATTTTTTTTAATGGACTGTTTATCTAATGGACTTTTGTATATATTTTTTAACCAAAGTTTATTTGGGCTTTTATTTATTTTCTTCTTTTATCTTCATTATAATAAAAATAATAATAACAATATAGTATAAATAATATAACAATATGTAAATAATACTAAATAATAACAAATAATAATATGTATACAATATGTAACCAAAACACACATATATCTAATATGTCACATGCATTCATATACAATAAATAGCACTAATTAATGATAATAGTATGGTAATAATATGACATATATGTATTCTTTTTTTTTTATCTTTTTTTTTTAAAATTTCATAACGCCCGTTAAGCCCATATTGACAAAAACTTGAAGGTGTTTAAGGTTCAGATAAAATTAGTGATTACAGCTGCCCCTCTTTGCTTATACTTGTGTAACAAGAATAAAGCAAAGACCATAAGCACTAATTTTGTCCCACTTCCCTGTTGGTTTGCCTTCCCAAAGTAGCCACGCGATTCCAAGTGATTCTTCTTCCCAAAACCTTTCGATCGTGGATTCTCCCCTATATGCCTCGAACAGAGAGACAGAGAGTTTTTTCAGTTTTTTTTTTGCAGATTTCCATTCTCCAAGTGCCCGAACGGATAGGCGGGTTCTATTCCTCAAGTGCCCGAATAGATGAGCAGATTCCAAATATCTTTGTCTTCTCTTTTCCGTAGGAGCTAGTCATCCGAACAACTTTGCCTTCCCTTCGCGGTCTAACAGCAAGTTGTCCATTTTGCGGTCAAAAAGCAAGCTGAAATTCCAAATACTTTTGCCTCCTCTTTACGCCAGAAAGGCGAACTTGGGCGTCTAAGTGGATTTGCTTTCCCTTCACGGCCGTAAAGCAAATTGGTCATAACTATAATCTGTCTGACTTCCCTGTTGGACGATTTACTCTCCTGGAGCTGCAACGCGCTACACCAAGTAATTTTCTCTTTGAAGCCTTAAGAATATGAATTCTCTCTCTATAGAACACATTTTCTTGGCGTATTCTTCGAGTGGCAGTTCTTTCTATATAGAACTCTCGTCCACATATTTATGAAATTAAAGATCTCCAAGTCCTCTCTCTGCAGGACCCTCCGCTTTTGAGATCATGAAGCCTTAGGATTCTGAGTTTTTTCTCCACTAAACTCCTCTTCCTTAGCGTACTCTTCGAGTAGCAGTTCCTTCTCTACCGAACTCCCCTCTGAAATCAAGGATCTACAAGTCCCCTCTCCGTAGGACCCTCCACTTTCGAGATCTTGAAGTCGCAAGTTCCTTCTATATAGATCTTGTTTGGACCCTTTCTCTGTAGGATCATTTATCTTGAAATCTATCAGCAAGCTTGAAAGCTTTCATTTGAAATTCTTGAGTGGCGAATATGAAGACTTCGCCTGACATTCTGGAGCGGCGGCTTGAAAGGCTTCGCCTGAAATCCTTTTAGTTCTTGCTTTATCGTTTTCTCTTCGTCCCGAGAGGTATTCAAGTTGTCTTTCAAAAATCTGTGTAAAGGGATAAAATTAAGAAATTTTGATCTTTTTAAGAAAATTATCCTTTAGGAAGGATATAGTTTTAAGGAAAAACATCTTTTTGGAAAGATAAAAATTGAGAAATTTTGACTTTTAAGAAAAATATCCTTTGAGAAGGATGAAATTGGGAAATTGAGTTTTAAGGAAAACATCCTTTTGGAAGGATAAAATTGAGAAATTAAGTTTTGAGAAAAACATCCTTTTGGAAGGATAAAATTAAGAAATTGAGTTTTGAGGAAAACGTCCTTTTGGAAGGATAAAATTGAGAAATTGAGTTTTAAGAAAAACATCCTTTTGGAAGGATAAAAATTGAGAAATTTGAGTTTTGAGAAAAACAACCTTTGGAAAGGACATGAATCGAGAAATTTTGAGTTTTGAGAAAAACGTCCTTTTGGAAGGATAAAATTGAGAAATTTTGAGTTTTAAGAAAAACAATCTTTAAGGAAGATTAAAACTGGCGTTGGAAGGATTTTAGAAACCCGAATTATGTAAGTCAAAGGACTCTTGATTCTTGTGAGATCCGTTTCTCCTCTCGTGAAGCTGTAGATCTGTTCTTTTACCGATCTTCAAATGCATGTTTAAAGAAAACCAAAATGCTATGATGATATGATTTAGCATGCTCCTAGCATGGGTGATGTCTAGCTATCGATGATGCATGAGCATATTTCAGGATGCAAAGATGCATGTGTTCATGAGAATGCAAAGATGCATGAATTTAGTTTCTCTTCATTTTCTAGGGTCGGTGGTCGTTATCTTGGGACTACAACCACTCATCAATCTTGTGTCTCGGCAAAACTAGCCCCCAAACTTCTACCGCTCGTTCTTCGTTCTAAAATCCAAGTCGAGTGACCTCGGTCGCATTCTAAATCCTTTTCTGGCCTTGTGCCATCTTTCATATACTTCGGTTTGAACCTTTTCACGTGAAAATCTTAGTTACCCCACGGACAATGGTGCCCCATCATGGCAACTTAGCCTCATCTGACTCTTCATCATTCCTCCTCCCGTCATGCCCCTCAACCTTTGGGCCTCGCTGATGCATTTATCTCCGAAGTAATACAGAGAGATCTCTTGGTTTAAAAAGTACCAGTTTATGGATTGTCATTCTAATGAAGAATGCCCTTTTTGATTACCATACAGAACCTTGAAGTCAAAATTCTATTAAAAGAAAAAATAGAATAGGATGCCCCGGATATCAAATGCAAGAGCGTCTTAGGTCCTACTTTCTGATGATCAGCTTGAGCCAATGGAGACTCTGAATGTTGTGGCGATATGCGAAGTTGTGAAACCTTTTCCAAATCGCTCGGTTCATCCTCATGATTATGGTATTTGCTTAATTGGCTCGATTACTATTCCTTCTAGTTCTCATAACGTTTCTCCGTATGCTTTCAGAAAAAATTTAGCCCATTGAATAGAAAATGTCACTCCCCGAATTTTAAATGTAAGCATGTGCTTCTGATTACAATTAGTATTGTGTCAGTGTCCCCAAGGATTCACATCCAAGACTTATTCAGTTTGCTCATTCGTTTCTTTTTCCTAGGGGAATTCAAATCGTCACAGTCCTTTGTCTTGAGGATACTGATGGAGCATACAACAATACCCCGAGTTACTCGGCATAGTCACGACTTGAAAATATTACCATCACTCATGAAGCGAAGGGTTTCAAGCTTCAGCGGAGTGCCCCAAGACTTCCACACTCGTATCTGAAAATTCCTATTACCAGGTTTCGAACATTGGAGTGCTTTTTGATTAATGCCTATTACCAGGCTCTGAAATTTTATTTTGTTTTGAAACAGTATATATTTTTTCCTTCATTTCTCTTTCCCTTTTATTTTTTATTTTTTATTTTTTGCACATTCGAGTAACTCTACTTGGGTCTTCTTAGGAGATTCCCTTATCATCGAACATCATCGAAGGAAAAGTAACCTTGCTTCTCTCGCTTTACCGACCGGAGCGGACGGAGCGGGACATCATACTTCATCGTTTTCACAACATTCGATCTCTTTGAGTAGAATCAATGCCACATCATGCATATGATATCCGAGGACCTACGGAGGTATGGAGAGATATATATATGCATATACATGATTTCAAGGTCATTGTATGTTAAAAAAGAAGTGCATTTCATTAGAACGTCAAATTGTAAACATAACAAGTGCCCTAAAAAAGGTCATTGCTATCTTCGGGCAAAGGATAGCAACGTTTGTTCCATGCATTACTTCGAGAGAAAAAATGCAACATACAAGACTCCTAAAGATGGTTGGGCATTAGCACACCCCAAAAGTCACAATCCCGATATTTCCTTTCAGAATGTCAAGTGACCATTCTCGATCAGAGCCTGCACCTTGTTTTTCAGTGCCCCACAATTCTCCGTAGTGTGGCCCGTGCTTCCCATATGGTAGTCACAAACGACATTGACATCATAGCCTTTGGGATAGGGAGGGTCCTTTGGTTTGGACTGAACCAGAGTTAGAAGCTTCTTCTCAATAAGCATTGGTAGCAAATCGGTGTACGACATAGGAACTGGATGAAGTTCCTTTTGAGGCTTTGCAGACCCGGATGCTTGATTATGGTAGCGGCCAGAAGACTGGTTGTTCGGGTGAGAACCCACCATGTGAACTTGGGACCCATGCCCCTTGTGGGCGGTTGCTCCATAGGGATCTACTATTTTCCCTTTCTTTATGGCGTCCTCGATACGTTCTCCTGTCAAGACCATGTCTGCAAAGCTGCTGGAGGGATTGCTTATCAAGCGATCGTACAAGACTCCCTTCAGAGTGTCCACAAACAAAGGAATGATTTCACCTTCCGAAAGTGGGGGCTGCACTTGAGCTGCTACGTCTCTCCAACGCCGGGCATACTCACGGATACTCTCACCGCGCTTTTGTTCCATCCCTTGTAGCATGAGTCGATTCGGAGTCATATCAGTTACATGCTTGTATTGACCCATGAATGCCTTCGAAAGATCGCTCCATGACTTGATGTCGACTCGTCTAAGTTGAGTATACCAACGGGTTGCGGAACCAGTTAAACTGTCTTGAAAGCAGTGGATAAGTAGCTTCTCGTCTTTTATAAAAGCCGCCATTTTTCGGCAATACATGGTGATGTGAGCTGAAGGACAAGTAGTCCCGTCGTACTTATCAAAGTCGGGGGCCTTGAATTTCGGAGGTAAAACTAAATCTGCTACAAGGCTCAAATCACTGGCATCATTCCCTTGCTTATCCATTCCTTGCAAGGCCATGAACTTTTCTTCAAAGAGACGAAACTTTTCCTCGTACTTCTTTTCCACCTCGGCCCTAATCCTTTCTTCTGCCTCATTTAACAGGTTTGGATCCGGTACTTCAACCTCGAGATCTTCTCCTAACTCAGCAGGTTGGTCCAAGTGACGGCTGGCTGGTGCCCCTGTAGGACGATTAGCGGGCGTTCCCTCAAGGTTGATATGCACTCTCTTCTCGGTGGTCGGCACTCCTAGTTGGATATGCGATGTAGACTCACCTACTCCCCTCTCATTGGAATTGCCCCCTGATCCTCCTTCTTTGCTAAACTTCTTCTCAAGCAGTTCGGTCATCTGAGCGATGATGGTGGTTTGTGATTGCGCAATCTGATCCTTAATGTTTTGCTCGATTCCATCCAATCGGCCCTCAAGGTCCTTCTGACCTTGTTCAACCCTGGCCATCATTTCTTCCATTGCTCGTGACTGAGAACGGGTATCGTACGAACGCGGAATGGTTGTAGATTGGAAACTTCACCACTGTAATAATATTAATTCGTTATTTAGTTGGTCAATGCATGTCATGATGTATGAACATATGATGCAATGAAATATGTACACATGTGTATGCGGATTAAACGTGTTGGCCCTATAGGTGATTCCCCTTAGGTCGACTATCATTAGAACGTGAAGGAGGTTCCTTGTTAAAAGACAATCATAGCAAATTCTCGACAAATATGCTTCCGCTTGTGATCCACAAATGTTGATCCGATAGACGGTTCGAAACTTTGCTCGGGATGGAAAAGAGACGTGCCTTCTTCGGTGGTGGGCATTAAATGACCTGACATTGTGCTTTCGCTCGGTAAACTGCACTTTTATTCGTTCTGTCCGATGTCGGACTTGCTAATTGGCATTATCCTTTCTAGCAACCTCCCATCCACAATGATAGCCCCAAAAATGGGTAGAACCACCCTAACTCATGAAATGCATGCACGAAAAGTAGATGCAAAAAGATCATAAGAATAATCGTTAGTGTAGAATAAACATGATAAAAAGGCAATCATAAAAGCAAGCAACCTTATTTATCCCGTCTAATGAACCTAGGCTGTCCGCATGGCTCTAAAAGGGGTGGGCTTTCTAGTTCTCTACATGCAGTTTTGGTTCTAGGAGGTACTCGAACTGTCCTCGTTGTCCCCTTCTAAGGGTAGCAAGGCCCCCGGTCATCACCCATTATAGGCTCCTCTCAACCGAGTTCAATTCGAGGGGACCCTTTCGCTATATCTGCACGGAGAAATAATATTCTCACGAAGATATAGGGTATTCGAGCCCCGAAGGTACTTGCTAGGCCCACACGGTGGAACAATATCCACACGAAAGCACTAGCGTTTTCCCCCCACTTAAACGAACGGGTTTAAATGCCAATTTTAAATGCGTTTAAAATAAACTCGCACTTATAAACACATATCGATCGATTCGGTCACTTTAATTCGCAACTTCTAATATTAATTGAGCGATGAAGTTTTTTTTTGGCTTGACTCTCTTTTTTGTTTTTGAAAACAAAAATTTGTCCCCAGCGGAGTCGCCATCTGTTGCGACTAAAAATAAAGAAAATACCTCGGGTGTCGCTCGGACGAACCAGGTTTTAATTTGGTTTTTGAAAAATTAGTCGGATTTATAAAAAAGGAGGAGTCGCCACCGGCCATTTAAAATGGTAGACCGGACACCGAAATAAAACCAGAGATTTAAAAAGGTTCGAGAGTCGGTTACGCGCGAGGAAGGATTAGCACCCTCGTCGTGCCCGGAGATCGGTACCAAAAACATTACCGCTTAATTAATATTAAATTTTGCGAATTAAAGTGACGAATCGTATCGAAATTTGGTTATACGAGTGAGTGAATTTTAAAGGTCTTAATATTCGAGAAAGAACGTCCGAACCACCACCACTACGACTGGTACTGGCCTCGTTCGTTCCCGAATAAAGAGACACTCGCATTGCAATTTAAAAATTCGGATGCAACCTATCATGACATATTAGGATGCATGCCACATATATTCGAACAACATTAAAGCAAATAGGCATGCCACATTAAAGAACATATATACACAACATATGGCAAAGCTATATTAAATGCATAAAATTAAATGCTAAACATAAAACATATGACCACATACCACATATAAAGAAAAAAAACATGGCAAAACATATACTCGAATGACATAAAAAAAACAAGCATGCAATATATATATTCGATGTAAACATAGAAAGCAAGATGCATGAGTGACGAAAATGCATACATGACAACAATATGACCAAGAATGATATGCCAAAAAAAATAAATAAATAATTGAATAAATAAATAGAAGCTGGCAGAGACCAAATTACAAAATACGCGAAAGGACAGGGACCAAAACAGAAATAAAATCATTTTAGAAAAGCTGATTAAAATGGTTTATTGGACTCAATTAAAACGGGGCGGAAACCTATAGGGACTGTGACGGTAATTTTCCCCTCCGCAAGTCGATTGAAACCAGACTAGGGATCAAATTAAAAACACTTGAAAACATGGGAGGACCACGGGCGTGGTTTTGAAATGCGGAGGTCCTCACCGCGTGATTACATCGACGCGGGAGGACCTAAATTGTAATTAAACCTAATTAAAACTAAAAAACACTATAAAATAGAGATTGAAAACAAATTCAACCCTTTTTTTAGTTTTATAAAACCCTAATTCTAGAGACCCTTCCCCTTTCTCTGAAAGCTCCGGCGCCGCAAGGGTTCCGGTCGCCGTTGCCAGAACCCTAAAAAAAGTTTTTTTTTACTTTCCCGACAACCTAAAACCAGAAAACCCACCTTTTCACGAAACCAAAACCTAAAGTCGAAACCTTTATTTTGTAAATCCGAAAAACGATGCCTAAAAATCCTTGTGTCGCCGACCTCAACGGCTCCCCATGCACGGCCCCGAAAAGGGGCTGCGAGGCTTATCGCCGGTAGAGAGGGGCGAAAGAAGAAGGGAAAAACCGACTCAAAACAAAGGTAAAAAAACCGAAACTCTAACTTGTTTTATCCTCTCTCTTTTTTATGTTTCGAAAATGAAAAATGAAATAGATCATGCGATATACCTCTGAAGGTTTTCTTTTTTATTGATTCCTCTCTCAATTTTCCCCTTTTTCATTGGTTTTTTGGTTCGGATTTTATATCCGAACATCTTACATGCAAAAACAAAAACTCTCTCCTCTCTGAATCTGCTTTTTGGTTGCCTGGTTGACTTTGATATTTGATTTATTGTTGTGTTTTTTTTCTTTGCCATTTTTGGGTCCCTGACCGCTGTTTTTTTTCTGTGTATGTTGTCGGTTTACTCCATCGGGGGAGGCATGGCGTGCTCGGGAGCAGAGGAGACGGCAGACGAGGGGTCACGGGCGGCACGCGCGCGTGGGCGATCGAAACGCCGCGCGTGGTGGAGCGTGGAGCTTCTGGATCCTTCTGGGCATCGTTATGAGCTGTTAGATCGAATCTCGATCTAACGGCTGAGATCTCATGCGGCGCGGAACTGAATAGGGGCGTCTAGGGTTTCTTGCTGGGGGTTGATCTGGGCCGTCAGATCTTAGCAGATCTGACGGCTGGGACTTGTGCGGCGCGAGATTGAAGAGGCTCTTCCCCTAGGGTTTCTTCTTCGGGCGCGATCTGAACCGTTGGATCGCGGCCAGATCCAACGGTCACAGATGGGTGGCGGCTGCAGCTGCAAACCAAAGGATATTTGGGTTTTTTGAATGTTGGGCTTTTTATTATTTTGGGCTTGTAATAATAATTTTTTTTAATGGACTGTTTATCTAATGGACTTTTGTATATATTTTTTAACCAAAGTTTATTTGGGCTTTTATTTATTTTCTTCTTTTATCTTCATTATTAAATAATATAACAATATGTAAATAATACTAAATAATAACAAATAATAATATGTATACAATATGTAACCAAAACACACATATATCTAATATGTCACATGCATTCATATACAATAAATAGCACTAATTAATGATAATAGTATGGTAATAATATGACATATATGTATTCTTTTTTTTATCTTTTTTTTTTAAATTTCATAACGCCCGTTAAGCCCATATTGACAAAAACTTGAAGGTGTTCAAGGTTCGGATAAAATTAGTGATTACAAGAGGTAAATAAAAAAGTACTATAACGACAGATGAAGAACATACTAAAATAGCTAACGAAAAAAATTATCGTCGATAAACGGCCAAAACTACCACTATTAGCTTAAAATTTTTAAAAATTATTAAAATTTTTTAAAGAAAAATAATCGCTGTATAAAAATGTGAGAGTAGAAAAAAAGAAAGAAAATATACATTGTTTCTTAACCCTTTTATCTTTCTCTTATTTCTTATTCGATGTTAATTCAATTAAATTGGGGCCCACTTGTCTTTATTCTAAGTAGCTATGATAAAAGGACCCGCTTCTTCATCTGGAGGGATTTTATTCAGCTCTCGTCTTGCTTCTTCTGTTTTAGGTATCCTTCTTTAAAGCTCCACTTACACAGATAGCTTTCTTTCTTTCTCTTTCTCTCCTTAGCTGAAGCAAAATCCAAGTTTGTAGAGCGTCTGATTCAGTTACTCTCGGCCCTACAATTTTGTACACACTCTCTTTCTCCTCCCTCTTCTTTTATGTTTTAAAAAGTGGGAAAAAAACTCACTCTTTTACTGATCTTTTCGTTTGTTTATTGTGGGTGTAATGTTAGTGCCATTCACGAGATCTTCCGTCTAAGTTTGGCCGGAGAATGGCATATATGTGTGCGGATAGTGGAAATCTAATGGCAATCGCTCAACAAGTTATAAAGCAACAACAACAGCAAGAGCAGCAACAAGAGTGTTACCATCAGCAGCAGCAACAGCTTCTTGGTCTCAGTCCCGTTGCCTTAAACCCTTGGAGTCACCACGGCGTTTCTAACTCGCCCAGTCTCGGGTACGGGCTTTCGGGTCCGGGTTTTGCCGACCTGTTTCAGGGAGAGACTGGAGAAGTGTTTCAGTTCCCTAACATGGGTCATCATAACTCAACTGGGTTTCGGTTCCCGGATTTTTGCGGTGGTTCGGGTGGTGAGTTTGACACTGACGAGTGGATGGATTGCTTAATGAATAGTGGGGATTCAACGGATAGTTCGAATCTGCCGTCTGGTTGTGAGGCCTGGCCAAACAATGCTGATTTTGGTCTTTACGGTGCTGATCCGTTTAGTGCTTGCCCCAATCGTCTCAGCGTGGCGTGTGCTACGCCGTCTGATGTGAATCGGGTGATTTTCTCAGCTCAGGCAGAGAAAAATCTCAGCACTACCCTTCAACCTCAGCCTCAGCTACCTACGCGGTCCCCATCTCCTACACCTCCAGGTCCTCAAGTAACCGTTAAAGAAACCAAAGCAAGCAGCCCCCCGAGCCAAACCCCACTCAGAAACGACGCCGCAGCGGTCTCAGTTGATTCTCCCGAGATCGAATCAGCTCCCCCGCTGTTCAAAGCTTTACTCGACTGCGCTAGACTCGCCGACTCAGAACCTGAACGCGCGATTGTATCACTGGAGGGACTCAGGGAATCGGTGTCAGAATCTGGAGATCCGACTGAAAGAGTAGCCTTTCACTTTACCGAAGCTCTCTACAGTAGAGTCTCTGTTCGAGCGGAGAAAAGTCTGAATCTGCTCGAAACGACGTCGGAGGGCTTCACTCTCTCTTACAAAGTGTTGAACGATGCGTGTCCTTACTCGAAATTCGCTCATCTAACGGCGAATCAAGCGATTCTCGAAGCAACGGAGCGGGCAAGCAAGATTCACATAGTGGACTTTGGAATTGTTCAAGGAGTTCAATGGGCTGCTCTTTTGCAAGCCTTAGCCACCAGGTCAGCTGGAAAACCCACCCGGATCCGTATTTCGGGTATACCTGCCCCGGTTTTGGGATCATCTCCGGCTCTTTCCCTTTATGCTACTGGTAACCGTCTACGTGAATTTGCGAAGCTTCTGGATTTGAATTTCGAATTCGAACCTATTCTAACTCCGATTAAGGAACTCAACAAGTCTTGTTTCCGGGTTGACGAGGATGAGGTGCTGGCTGTAAATTTCATGCTTCAATTGTATAATTTGTTAGATGCTACTCCGGCCACTGTTGAAGAAGCTCTCCGTTTGGCTAAATCTTTGAACCCCAAAATCGTGACATTGGGTGAGTACGAAGCGAGTTTAAATCGAGTTGGGTTCCTGAACCGGTTCAAGAATGCTCTGCAATACTACTCGGCCGTGTTCGAATCATTGGAACCGAACTTGCCTCGCGAATCCCCCGAGAGAATACATGTAGAGAGACTGTTACTGGGTCGAAAAATAGCGGGGATTATTGGACCGGACGAAGCCGAAAGCCAACGGGAACGGATGGAAGATAAAGAGCAATGGAAGGTTTTAATGGAAAGTGCTGGTTTTGAAGCGGTAACCCTTAGCCACTATGCGATAAGTCAAGCGAAAATTCTGCTATGGAATTATAATTACAGCTCCTCGTACTCACTAATTGAGTCCCAACCTGGATTTCTGTCATTATCTTGGAAAGAGGTGCCTCTACTGACAGTTTCGTCCTGGCGTTGACGATGATTTCAGGGGTTCCTTGGCCATTAATGTTGTGAATTTTTCCACCTGGTAATTTTTGTGTGTGTATTTTCTCTCCTTTTTTAACAGTTTGGAACTTTCAGCATTACAAAAATTGTACTATAAGGGGATATGAAATTCGTGGGGATTATACATTTCCCTTAGGTGTTATGGACGTTCAATTCTTATAATGTTAGATTATTAGGAGAAATGTAAAATTTACGCAGTTTGGTATGATAAAATAGGTTGTTTTGTAGCACCGTGATCAAGTAATTCAGTATCTAAAACATTTTTTCATATAACTTTTTTTAATATTATCTTATGAAGTTTTACCTGATTTTACCATTAACAAAATGACATTTTGGTAGGATTTTACCTTTGTGTCAATTGGAAACAGTGAACAAAACAGTTAAAAATGTCACCTTCTTTTAGACGGTGCAGTTGGGTGTTCGGTTGAGGCTAAGGGCTTGTTCGGCAATGCTTCTCCAATGAGCGTTGGAATGAGCGTTGGAGCGCCTAAAGGAGAAGCAATGCCAAACATGCATTCCTTGCTTGTTGAACGGGCGTCTGCCCATATTTTTCACCGTGGCACCCAAATGTATGTTCCACCATAGTTGGATATGCAATCGGACGTTTGGCCCTCAACGAGCATTTACAACTCCTTGTTGAGCGAAGCCTATCTGTGCTGGAACTCTGATTCTTCTGTATTTGGCGTTTGATGAAGACCGACACAGTACTATGATTTCAAGGAAACTGTTGTTAATTAGCGTAAAATGAGGTTGCGGCATTATCTTTTACTCTCTACTTTGAAATCAAGCTTTTCAACCTTTTAGACTGCACCTGTCTAACTAGTATGCATCGTTTTCTTTCGTTGTCTTATTTGGATTTGCATGTGGGGTGGTTGTTGCCAATTGCCATCCCTGCCTAAATGGGCCTTTTACCTATAAATTATAGCTGTAACCTACAGATTCAATTGCCAATTGCCCCCCCCCCCCCCCCCCCCCCCCCCTCTGAAGAACTGGCATCGCCTCATTTTTATGCAATGTTCTTTAGAAGTTACGGGTCAATGCTCATAAACAGAAGCGGAGTCAAGATTTTTTTATAGTAGAGTAGATTTTAAGTACGAGTATTTTCATATTATTATAATATAAATATTGAGGTTAATTCTAATATTTTCATGAATTTTTTTATATTAACTTCTAAAAAAATCCATTTAACTAATTAAAAATCTTATATCACAACTAATTAAATGGGGTCAATTGACCCCTTAAACAATATGTGGCTCCGCCATTGCTCAAGTCATAGATCAGTTTCAGGACCACAAAAAAATCCAAAGAAAATAAACCAGAAAATAGAAAATTAATCTTAGGAAGAAACTTGGTTAGTAAGATGGAATATTATTGCTCTTCTGGAAAGTGATATAAATCTGATACGGATTATGAAGTCGAGGACCAAATTCTGCATTTCTATTTGAACGAAAAAAATTCCGCATTTCCATGTGGAGAAAATTACAAATGGAGAAAAAGAAATGGAACAAATCAAAATATCACTAATGGATTGGCTTTGTATTGGCAAAGCCTTATTAGGTACTGTTTACTAATGCCGAAGAATCGGGCTTTTTCAAAATGTCCATTGTATGGGTTCGATTTTGTTCGATGAATATCCATTATCCATAATTGGGTTAACTATATCCATGACCATTTAACTATAACTCTTTCTAATTTGACCAGTGATTTTCAATTTATTCAATCAAATCATTTAACTATTTAAATGATATTAATTAAATCAATTGTCGTTAAAATCTAATGAAGAAGGTGATCTGACCATTAACGTGAATTTTTATAAATACAAGTTTAGTCTATGTTATTTACATATTATATTAATTTGGTCATAATTTAATTTAATAAATTAAATTTTATAGAATAGATCAATGTTTTTTAATTTTATCAATTAAATCATTTAACTATTTAAATAATATTAATCTAATCAATTACCATTAAAATTTAATGAAAAAGTGACATAAAAGTTAAATTTGTATAATTACATGTTTAGTTTTCCTTATTTACATATTATATTAATTTGATACTAAATTAATTAATTTTATTTTATTGAATAGATTAATACATACGGGCAAGTTGCCTGTGATAAGATTAAGAAATAACAATTCAGATCCAACCCAGGCCTGCGTACTTACAACGCAATTTCGCCAAATTGACCTGTATCCAACTCATGTTTCACGTGTCCGTGGTGCCCAAGCATTCGTCGCTTAACCTAATTCATCAGCCCCTTCCTATCCGCAACATACTTTTCTAAATATATAAAATAAGATGCCGACTTAATGACACGTGGACGCATCTAAACCATTTCAGCGTCCCAGACTCTTATATCTGGACCGTCCATCCGCCTTAAATACCCTATATAATTAAGGCTTTGTCATGGGAGAACCACCCATTCCAACTAATTGCTCTTATCTTTTCCTTCTTTCCGTATGCTTTTTGCAGATTCGTTTCCCCCTTCGATGTCTTCCCTCCCGGGGGTTCTGTCTCCAGATCTGTTCGCATCGGCCCAACTGCTCCTTTTTGTTATCTGATTTGGTACGATGAAAAGAGCGACGTTGTCGGATCTATGCCGGCAAGGAAGCAACGATTAATTTGAATATATCAGCGTTTCTGGCTCTCAAAGTATGTATTTGAAGGCCCTTGCAGGCATAAGGTCGCAGGCTTTGTTGGCGTTTATGTTTTGTTCATGTAATTTTGTAGGGTTTGTTTCATCCGCGGCTGAGATTTGGAGGTGCTTATTGTTTTCAGATGTGCGGTGGTGATTAGCGAGGCGTATGAAGCTGTGAACCGGCGATGTGGGATCGAATGGTTTGTTTTTGAAAGGATGTGTAAGATGTCAGGTCGGAAGGTCCTACTGATGATATTTATTTGTTAGGGGACTGAGTCCTGATCTATCTTTGTCGTCCAAGACCTTTGCCATGGCAGGTGCGCTTGCATGGCAGGTCACCCAAACTTAATAAAATTTTACTTTTTTGGTGTTTTTGAGGGGAGTTCGCACGGGGTTGCCCGGGTTCTCCCCTCTGCTGCGGTGTCGTACTGTGTCTCCTGCTCTTTTATTCTTTTCCCCACTTTCCCTTGCTCGATTTCCATATTTTTGCATCATACGGGATGGATGCTTGATCCAACATCATCATCAACACTGGAATAAGCTCATGAACTCCCAAGCCATACTACTAGCGTATCTCAAGGCCAAGGTATTTTTTACATATTTTAACCCCAATTTACCTTACCTATTAAAATTTAATTTTATTATGCAAGTAGATTTAACATCAACTTAGACAACATGAGACGGTAACAATTAGTTTTTTTAACAAATTAAGGTGTTTAAGTTGACTGAATGGTAAAAGGATAATATCCATGAACATGGTTTTTAAATTAATTATATCACACTTTCTGGGGATATAGAATTTATTAATTTTTTGAACTTAAATCCTTGTTTTTTAAACTTGAATTAATTATTGGCATTCTTTTACTGATCATTCTTCGTAGAGAAGCTTAATTTTAGAATCAGGTGTCTAATTTTAGATTGTTTAATTTTGGTATTGATTTTCCCAATTTTAGTAAGTATAATGGTAAGCATAAAATGAATATTTGTTGATTTAATATAATTTTGTTTTATTAAACCTTCTTAACTTTAAAATCCAATTTTAAGCAGTATTAATATATAGATCCTAATAATAAATTATTATACAGAGCAACACTGTTATTCTAATAAAATTTAAAATGGCTGTACAAGCTCATGGAGGAGTATATATTGGTTTTATGCTCTCCAATTTAATCCTGGAGAATTTACTTCAACTTAAATTAACCATTTAAGGTTCTAACAAAAATATCAATCTCCAGCTGCACTGTTTATTGATTTCAGTTCATTTTCTTTCCGAATGCTTTAGAATTCCCTTCTCTTTCTTTTCATTTGGTATATATATCTTTACTTCACTTTTGTTATTGAAATGCATTTCCGAGTATATCAGCTTTGCTCTGCTAGTGCATACTGGGATTGTATACTATCCTGGGAGAGTGTCATATGTAGGTTGATGTAGCATATGTATTTTGCTTGTATATAGCTCTTTGTAGTTTTTAGGCCCTTGCATGGGTATCTGCTTTTATCGGCTTGAAGGTACACTGTGTGGAAGATTTCTATTGAAGAAGCCACAGCAGCTATCTTTAAAATGTTCGGAGGTATTTCTGGGTTTATAGTATTCCATCGTGTACAGCTTGGTCAAGGCCGTTTTTATTGTATAGCATTGGTCACGGCGGTGAGCATAATGGGGTTGAGGTATTTCTGTATTTTCTTTATTCGATCATGTTGCTTTGCTCCTCTTTTTCATTTACACTGGAAATGAAGGTATGTGGGAGGAAATGTTTGACGGTATAGCTTGGTCACAGCAGTCGGCGGTGGGCATAATGGGGTTGAGGTATTTTTGTATTTTCTTTATTGGATCATGTTACTTTGCTCCTCTTTTTCATTTACACTAAATGAAGGTATGTGGGAGGAAATGTTTGACGGTATAGCTTGGTCACAGCAGTCGGCGGTGGGCATAATGGGGTTGAGGTATTTCTGTATTTTCTTTATTGGATCATGTTACTTTGCTCCTCTTTTTCATTTACACTGGAAATGAAGGTATGTGGGAGGAAATGTTTGACGGTATAGCTTGGTCACAGCAGTCGGCGGTGGGCATAATGGGGTTGAGGTATTTCTGTATTTTCTTTATTGGATCATGTTACTTTGCTCCTCTTTTTCATTTACACTGGAAATGAAGGTATGTGGGAGGAAATGTTTGACGGTATAGCTTGGTCACAGCAGTCGGCGGTGGGCATAATGGGGTTGAGGTATTTCTGTATTTTCTTTATTGGATCGTGTTACTTTGCTCCTCTTTTTCATTTACACTGGAAATTAAGGTATGTGGGAGGAAATGTTTGGCGGTATAGCTTGGTCACAGCAGTCGGCGGTGAGCATAATGGGGTTGAGGTATTTCTGTATTTTCTTTATTCGATCATGTTGCTTCTCTCCTCTTTTTCATTTACACTGGAAATGAAGGTATGTGGGAGGAAATGTTTGACGGTATAGCTTGGTCACAGCAGTCGGCGTGTAATGATGTTGGAGGTATTTCTGGATTTACATATTCTATCATGTTCCGTGTCTTTTATTTTTGATAGAAACGGGATATCAATTTCTGCTGGATGAAGTGTTCGTCTGCGTAACTTGGTCATGGCAGTGAGTGCAACCGTGTTATGAGGTATTGTGGGTATTGTGGATTTTCTGTATTCCATTATGCTGCATCTCTTTCTTTTTGATAGAAACTGGAAATCAAGGCATGTGGTATGTGGAGTGTGACGATGTTTGGAGGTATCTCTAGCTTTAAACCATCATGTTATCCCCTTGTTTTGTGTAACGCCGGAAAAGATATGTGCTGTGAAGTGTTTGTCTATATAGCTTGGTCGACATTCAGGGTCTATGAAGCAAGTTATTTGAAGCACTGCGGAGTCACGAAATTGAGCTGTGGAGGCATTCAAAGCAGAATCCCATGCCGGTAGCAGGTCAATTCTTTGAAGAATTTTCAAACAAATGCAAATGTTGAAGCATTAAGTCATTTGTAACACCTCTTGGTTTTATGCAGTGTTGTAGTGAGATTAGTTTTGAGGAGTTTTTGTTGTGGAAGATTATCAAGTACTGAAAGAGGTACAAGTAGGCCTTGTAAACCAGTTCCTTTAGATAGTGAAGATTTTTCGGTGGTCTCCCGTGGTTTTTCCCCTTGTTTATCAAGGGGTTTTCCACGTAAATTCTGGTGTTTTCTTTCTTATTTTTCACGTTTCTCGTGTTTATGTTGCTCGGAAACTCTTCGTTTGCAGTTTTGATACCTGCATATTGCAGGTATGATGATCGTGTTCTACTTTAAATTATCAGTGAATTACCCTTATATTACGCTAATTTTCTTGTACTGTATAGATGACTTGGTGCAGGAATTGGATCTCTTAAAATTAACTGCAGGTTAAAGGCAGGAAGGATTTATATTTTGAATTTCATATAGATAAATCTTTATAACGAAGGCTTATTTCTGTTGTCAAACAAAAAGAAGCTTATTTCATATTCAAGATTTTTGTAATGAAGCCAATTTCATATTTCTTTTCCCCTCCCCTTTCCTTCTAGTTTGATTTTTCATTTATATCTTTGATTTCTACTACCAGTTAATTTTGAATTTTTTCTTGTTTTTGAATTTTCTATATTAATATTTTTTATTTAAATTGAATTTTATAAATTAAACAAGGAACAAAATTATAATGGTTCACACGTTTGTATACGACATAATGCAAGGTTGGTGGTGATGTAGAGGAGAGTTAAATGACGAGTAAAAACAATATATGGTTAAGGTAAAAAAACCTATTAAATTCAAGTGTGGGGGTAGAGGTTTATAAGTTTATTCCGCATGGTAAAGGAAAAGAACGAAAATAAAACATTGCACCCCGAAATCTCATGCGCGGTTTATTTCTTGTGGTCAGGAAATCTGTAAGCTCAAAATGGTAGAGCGCTCAATCCCGTTAGGGGATCGAGAGGTTGGTGGTTCGAATCCATCCAGATCTGCTCTTTCTCTCTGTTGCATATGTTTAGGGTTCAGGTTAATTTTATTAAATAGTATTCATAAAGTCATGGTTTTTTCTTGATCAAATTTTCATAAATTCATGTTCTTGTGAGTATTCTTCCTTATTCAATAAAGAATGTAAATATATTTTTTGTTTTTTTACACTTTTCATATAATAAAAAGATTAAATTAATATAATTTTGCATTATACTTTTATCATCAGTCTGAATGCTCTTGAATTCCCTTTTCTATCTTTTCATTTGTTATTTATATCTTTACTTCACTTTTGTTAGTGAAATACATTTCTGAGTATGTCAGCATTGTTCTGCTAGTGCATAATGGAACTGTATATTATCTTAGGAGAATGGCATATGTAGGTTGATGCAGCATATGTATTTTGCTTGTATAGCTCTTGGTAGTTGTTTAGGCCTTTGCACAGGTTTCTGTTTTCATCGGCTTGAAGCTACACTGTCTGTAGAAGATTCCGATGGAAGATGTCACAGCAACTAGCATAAAATGTTGGGAGGTATTTCAGAATTTACACTATTCCATCATGTCACAGGTCTTGTTTTTAATAGAAACTGGGAATCAAGGTATGTTGGAGGAATTTGTAATGTTTTCTTGGAAGGTATTGTATATCCCACTTTTTCATTTGAAAAAGTCAGAAAGTTTTATAATCTCACCTTAGAAGGAATCATATTATAGTAGGTATACCTTTTCCTTTTGTATCTGTTTAAAAATTTAAAAAAAAATAGAATTTAATATTTTATGAGTTGTTATATAATTATGTCTATATCCCACAAATCACATTTTTTTTAAAAAATATTTAATTATTTACTTATCAATTTAAAATTTACGTTTTTAATTATTTTATATCTATACCTTTTTTTATTCATGATGCTTTCTTCAGAAATCACTCCTTTCTTATGAAAAATCAGGTAAATTTAATTCTTAATATTTATATATATGGTTAATTTAATTGTTATTTTTAAATTTAATTTTTAATATTTTTAATCGTTTAATTTTAACGGAAACAATGATTGAATTATTATATTTTTTATGTCACTAATTGACAACTCACATCACAACATGTATGTATATTATTGTCGATGTGATAAAGTGTTATTTAGACTACCACATTAACATCATGAAAATTTTGAAGTTTTAGGTGGCATTTTCGTTAAAAGCAAAATAACTTGACTAAAGAAAGATAATGACTAAATATAGCTCGAAAAAAGAATTAGAAGAATTATAAAATGTATATAAAAAGTTAATCTAAAAAATATAAATATTGAATGTTAGATTTAATTTAACGATATTTTTGAACCTCAAACTTTTTAAATATAATTTTATTCTTTATACTGTTAAAGAAAACTATTACTTCTGTTAAATTGATAGAACTATTAAAAATATAAATATTGAATAGTCATTTATATTTTATTCCAATATAAAGTTGGTCACCGATTTTGAAAAACGACCAGTAAGGTCACTTTGAAAAATTGATAGAACCTCAAACGTAAACTTTTGGTCACTCAGCCGTTTATTACTGTTAAAATTTGACGTTTGGTGACCTGGTCGCGAAAAAATAAGGGTAAATTACTACAATGGCCACTAAAGTTTATCTCATGTACATTTCTGGTCTTCGATTTTAAAAAATAAACATTATGGTCACTACTGAAAACGTTTCTTTCTAATTTCACTCTTGAATTTTTAAAAAGTTATTTTTTCAAACCTAAAACTTTGCAATAAATTAAGTACAATAATATTATAAATGCTTACATGAAAAATAGGTGCCTAAAGTATAATTTTTTTAAATTTTAGGTGCCGAAAGTTTTTTCTTTGTAAAAATAGGTGCCTAAAGTTTCAAAAGTTAGAACTTTAGGTGTCTGGCCATTAATGGATGTTAAATATATTTAACCAATCAATGCTTGCCATGTGGCACTAATTTTATTTTTTAAAAAGAAAAACACCTAAAAATTTTAGTTTTTTTTTAATAAAACCTCAACATTTTGAAAAAAAATCACAAAACAGTCTCAAAATCTCTAAAATTACCCAAACCCCCAAGATAGTCATTTCCCCCAACACGGTGTCACCGGAAATGGTGAACAGTGTGCTAGCCGAACGTCGATTTCGCATTCGACGTTCGGCTGCTCGTCGTTCATCGTTTTTGGCGATGATGTGTTGGGGGAAATGAATGCCTTGATCCGATGACCAAAGGGGTGTGCTTAGGTGCGGCAATCGGTGGCAGAAGCAGCGACGATTTGAGGGTTTGAGTTTGGATAATTTTAGGGACTTTGGAACTGTTTTGTGAAAATTTTAAAATTTCGAGATTTTATAAAAAAAACTAATTTTTTAACTGTTTTTCTTTTTAAAAAATCAAATTAGTGCCATGTGTCAAGAATTGATTGGTTAAATATATTTTTAACACCAATTAACAGTTAAGCACCTAAAATTCTAACTTTTGAAATTCTGGGCACTTATTTTTACAAAAAACACTTTCGACACCTAAAATTCAAAAATGTATACTTTAGTCACCTATTTTTCATTTAAGCCTTTATAATATTATTGTACTAATTGATTGTAAAGTTTTAGGGTTGAAAAATAAAACTTTTAAAATTCAAGGGTGAAATTAGAAAGAAACATTTTTAATAGTGACCATAATGTTTATTTTTTAAAATTAAAAACTAAAAATGTACACAAGATAAACTTTAATGGCCATTGCAATAATTTGCCCTTATTTTTTAATGCCAATTCACCAAGCTGTGTTTATGCCCAAAAACGAAAACATAAGTGAATATTTCAATAACTAACTCATAAAAATATAACAAGTTCGTTAAACCGACGTCAATTATTTCATCAACAAATTTAATTTGTCAAGAAAATAGAAGTTCAAAAGCCCAAAGAAACAAAAAAAAAGGGGGGGGGGGGGGGGGAAGAGAGAGAGAGAGGGGCTAAACTGACTTCTTTTTATTTATAAGTTTGATATTCCCAATTTAGCCCTTTCGTCTTAATTTTGTTTCTACTAACTCATCGAGGACTTTGTTGTCCATTCATCAAATTTATCATACTATATATGTAGATTTAAACATTTTTAACAGATCCATAAAATCTGTTTAGTTAGAGTGAGAAAAGGGAGCGAAGATGATAAAGGCTGTGATGGTGATGAACACTCAAGGCAAGACTCGACTAGCAAAATTTTACGAATATCTGGTGAAGTTCTCTTTCTCTTTTTCATTTTACAATTGAAGTTCGCAATATTGTTAACTTATCCAAATTCCTTCACAATAATCGACGTGGCTCCGAATTTCGTTCAAATCAGCCGGTGGAGAAGCAGCAGGAGCTCATCCGCGGCGTTTTTGCAGGTTCCGATCTCTCAATTTGTTATGGTTTTAGCTTGTGATTAGTTTGAATTTCTCTGTTTGGGTCGAATGAACCTCGTTTTCCTTTTTTGTGATCTCCTTCGGTATTCTGCCTAATCGATTCGTAGTTATAGTACTTTTTATGCATTTCTTTTTTCCCTTTCAGTTTTGATTTTTATCTTTTAACAGTCTTGTGCAGTAGAGCTGAGAACGTTAGCAATTTCATAGATGCGGAATCAATTTTTGGTCCGGTAATTTCTTTTATTTTCTAATTTTTCCCGTGTTCTTTTAAGACTTGACACCGATCAATTTCCATTTATATTCTCCTCTTGATTAGAACTTTTGTTTGAATCTTATCAATAACTTCCATAGCTTTAGTACAAGAATTCTGTTTAATTGTTTCATAACTCTCACTCGCAGGATAGTTGCCTTGTCTACAAGCATTTTGCTACTCTTTACTTTGTCTTTGTGTTTGATAGTTCTGAAAATGAGCTAGCCGTGCTTGACTTGATACAAGGTATCTTTCGAAATTTTATTTTAGAATTTACTTATAATGGACTGATCTATCTATAAAATGTAGTTCTTCTTAGTTATAGCCCTTTCCGGATCTAGATTTGAATTTACTCTGTATTTGGAGATGTCTCAATAGTCAATACTTAAATGTTGCATTATAGATATGAAACCTCTTTTCTAAATCTGGATGGATTCATTTTTATGGTCTTTGTGATGATTTGAAGTTGAATTTGGTTTGGAAGCACCTATTTATGGAACAGATTTTGTTATTTGAGCATTTAGTGAAAAATGAACATTGATTTTCATGTGTGCTGGAATCGGCGACAACTGTTGTGTCACCCAACTTTGTTGTATTTACGCTCAGGTGCCTTTTAAGTGGAAAGGTTTTATTGTCACCCATCTTTTCTGTATGAACAATTTTAGCAATTAGTGTTTATAAACTGTTAAGATTCAATGGATTCTTGGCTCTAAAATTGCATGTTATTTTTCCTGATCAGAACATTTTAGCAGGTTTGTCATGCATTTACTTACAAACTGGAAAGCCATAAACAATAATTATTGATATTTATTTTAAATATTTGATCATTTTACTTACTTTAGATATGATGCCTTCAGTTTTTGTGGAAACGTTGGACAGATGCTTCAAGAATGTTTGCGAGCTTGACATTGTGTTCAATTACAGCAAGGTTGTATCTCTCATCACTAGTATCTGTATCTATTTAGTGCCGAACATAAAGTTCATCTTTATTTATAGTTTGGTTCTTTGAAATGCAAGAGGATGGCACAGCTAATTTACTGGATATGATATTGTTGCAAAACATTTATGGGGTATGCTTTGTGGTGCCAAAAGGATCAATTGCCATGGAGCTTGCCTAGAGTAACTTTCGAAGTTAGCTTTGCCAAAGTTCCATAGTATTTTTACTTGATCACCATGCAGCTTGCTGAGAGTAACTTTTGAAGTTAGCCTTGCCTAAGTTCCATAGTTCCACCACTTGTTCATGTTGTAGTCAATCTAAAGTTTCTAGTAAAGACGAGCATTATTGCCTTTATGCCTGCTAACCAAGGAACGACTTTAGAATAAGCTCAAGAGTCACTTCCTATGGCATTATTTTAATTTCCTATCTGTGCCCTAAAAAGTAAATTAAAGTCCCTAGAATGTCTTCTTTTTACAAGAAGATTCTGATTTAAATCTACCTTGCTTTTGCTTGGTCATTTTTGTTCCTCACCGACATGGGCCTGGTTAATATATTTATTTTATTCAAATCTTCGATAACTCTTTGCAGGTACACACTATCCTGGACGAGATGATTTTTGGGGGTCAAGTGGTGGAAACAAGTTCATCAGAAATTATGAAGGCAGTTGAAGAGATTTCTAAGTGCTTTCTCTATCCTTTCCTCCTTTTTTGTGTGTGTGAAAAGCATGTACATGATGCCAGTTTTTCGACTTTTACATTGTATTTTATTCTTATTAACAGATGAACTGTAACCATGATGTAGGTTAGAAGCTGCCTCAAATGCTATCACACTCATTCCAAAATCTGCTTCTGGTTGGCGAAGTAGGTAGTTTTAACATTCAAATGCTGTTAAAATTGGTTGTTGAATTATTTACTGTCATTGTAAGTTGATAAGTTTGTTTTTAATTAACTCGTTGGTCAATGCTTGAGTGAAGAGTTTCATTTTCATATCGGCCGGCATAAGTCATAACCAGAAGTTTAGAGGTGTTCTATTTGAATAGTTACTTTTCTGTTCTTCATAAGTAGGAAATAATTAAATGTTACAGGGTGTTTTACTAGCACATGCTTACAGCTTTGTGTATTGATCCTGATTTTTGCAATTTTTATATGCTTTTCTCAGAGTCACCAAGTTAGTGTTTTGTAACTTCTTAGAGCTAGGGGTGCTTAACGAGTTGAGCAGCTCGAAACTCGGGTTGACTCGACTCGAACTCGACTCGAGACCTTAACGAGTTGAGCGAAGTCTAACTCGATAAGTTTGCGAGCAGCTCATTAATTTTTTAAAATATTTGTGGATTGTTACTTTAGTTTTAATATGTTAGTTTGATGAATTTGTGGATTGTTACTTTAGTTTTAATATGCTAGTTTGGTGTATTTGTGGATTGTTAGTTTGAAATTTAGACTTTGAAAGTGCTTTGTACACTCTTTTGATATTTTTTGGTTAAATTTGTTTATATATGTTAATATTAAGCCTCATATAGTATTTGTTAAATTTTACTTTTAGTTAAAAATAAGTTAAATTTTTAGTGAGTTTAATGAGCAACGAGTCGAGCTTAACGAGCAGCGAGTCGAGCAACAAATTTTTTAACGAGGACTGTCTAACTCGCGATCGACTCGCTCGATAAGCACCTCTACTTATAGCAGTGTGGGTTGTGGGCTGTTATTTTTCTCTTGTCTCGTCTTTTAGCTTTTTATTTTCATTTTATTTTAAAGTGAAACATACATCAAGTCTGCCGTGCTGGTGTCCATGGCTCGACTAGATTGAAAGGTTGTTTACTACTATAAATATTAAAATATATTTCTAACAATGTCATCTTATAAGTTAATTTCTTCTCCCTTTCTCTACCTGTCATTTTCATATATCCATCTCCTCCTCCATATAACATGTGACCCAGTCAGCAGGTAATTAACTAAGAAAACCATGGCCAACTACAAATCCCCGATTTTGAACACCCGCCACGTTTTTGCGGCCAAAACTTCTAAACCAACTTTCTCTAGAGGGTGAGTCTATGGGCGGTACCTTAATTTAAAGTTAAAAAATGGTACAACTAAAATGTCTAAAAATACAGAACTTAAAATGATATCTCACAACTGAAATATTATAGTACTTTTTTTTTATAACATTTTAGGTTCTTTTACCACAAGTTTCGGAACTTGTTATAAACCAAAAATCAAGTTTTGAAATTTGTCAAAAAAACTACCACTTAAAATATTATATATATGTGATAATATTTTAAGTTTCATGTTTACTAATATTTCGATTCTATCTATTTTTAGCCTTAAATTAGACTGTTGTACTTTGAACTCACCTTTCTTCACTTGTGAGAACTGAGAATGGAGACTTTGTAATGCCCGAGACAAATGTGACACCAAGTCAATAAATGTAACATGATAAATAGTTGTAATTTAAAAACAGAATTATTAAGGCATGAGCAAACACATTTGGTTGGTTGGCCATGTTGCTAATATGTGTTTCCTCATTTTCATTAAGTCATGAGTTCTAGACACATTAAAAACATCCTTTGGAACACCCCCTTCTTTTCTCTAGAGCCTTTTTTCTCTTCCTTCTAAACAGGATTATGATTAGGATTAAACAAGATTCGTAAAAAAATAATACCGAAACGTAAAACTTTAAAAATAAAGCTATGACGATTTAAATACGTTTTGGCTTTTTTTTTTCTCAAAAAGATGTTTGAGTATAGTAGAGATCCCTTTCAACATTACACATAATAGATTCAAGATTGGCGAACTGTTACAATATGTTAGTGGGTTAATTAGTTGTTAATCAATTTGTTAATTAGTTGGAAACAGCTTGATTTTATTGGAGTTTATTAAGGTTTGTTATAAGGTTAGTTTTAACTATCTGATATTAGGCTATATAAGATGACATGTTGTATTGGGCTAAGAGCCTAAGACCCCTTTTTAGATATCATATTCATTTTGAATAAAAATTCAATATTCTATTCCCTCTGTATTTTACCAAATCTTATATCACTGTTCATCTCACCTACACTTACCGTTGTTCATAACTATTCAGGTTCCGGCTATCATGGCTGCTTTTTCACACGAACATCTATTTTCTCCCTCTTTTACAATATCATCATTGACTGATATTTCTCTAATTATTAACCTCCTCACATTCCCTACATTTATAAAAACACAACTGTCACTTATGTAACAAGAACTTAAGGCATTGTCAATTTTTTGTTTGCGTAGATAACTTATTAAATCAAACGGATGATTTTAAAATTTTATCATTCTTCTTAAGCTCATAATTCTTGAAGACGCCTAATTTTATCAAATCTTTCTTAGTTTCCATGTCTCCATATAGGAGTAATATATATAAACCATTTGTTTATATACAAGTAATACCTGCAGTTGCACAAAACTATAACTATTGGCTGAAATTACACAATTTCCTTTGTTAGTCTGCAGAAACCAATTGGACTCTACAACAGCACAAAAGTAAATGAACATAATAAAATAGATATATAAATAGCTGTTATATACACATAATTGTAGTTATTATGAGATGAATATGTTATATACACATACATGCCCAATTGTCCAAAAATAAAAAAAGAAACCATCCGTTCACTTGACCGGCTGCCGTTAAACTCTCACTGTTTGTAAACACAAGATAATTTTAAGGTCTGTTTACACTTTTTTTTTAATCTTCAATGAGTCATACACTTTGTAGACAAAATTGTTCGAACCTCATTTTTTTCACAAAACCCCTGTTGGGTTATTGATCCTACAATTTATTTCTATAAAAATATAAAATATTAATGTATTTTTTAAAGTTAAAGTGATTGCAAGTAGTATCTATTCTGGATATACTCTCAATCATATGACACTACATGCTCAATCACCTTGTTGCAGCTGCTGGTGCTCAAACCCGTGATCTTTAGAAACAACAATCATTATCTTAACCACTGAGGTAAGTTGGTTCGTGCAAAAATTAATGTATTCTTGTCATTTCTCATTTGATATATGATATATGATATAT
Source organism: Hibiscus tridactylites (assembly GCA_958450335.1). Classification (NCBI taxonomy): domain Eukaryota; kingdom Viridiplantae; phylum Streptophyta; class Magnoliopsida; order Malvales; family Malvaceae; genus Hibiscus; species Hibiscus tridactylites. The sequence goes on along the minus strand of OY288272.1, from coordinate 5,326,631 downwards.
GATGTTATGTTATTTATTTTTTGTGCCAATGTTACCAGTTCTTTTAACACTGCCTGCTGCTGTCTGCTGCCATGCATGATGAAGAAACAGGGATGTGATCAGTTTCTTAATCGTCATAAAAGAGTTCCAGAAGAATACTGTTGCTCTGCATCAGCAAAAGTAACAAACAAACAAAGACCGACTGATTCCAAAGACCCACTCTTCTGAGTCCCAATACGTCTGCCTTTTTTTCTTTCTTTTTTCATACACGGGTGTGTTCATGGGATCTTGATTTTTAGATAAGATGATAATCTCATTTCTAGCTTATAAGGTTTGGAACTCCTCAATCTTTTCTTTTACTTTAAAGTTACGTATTGCACAAGGATTTAAAGAGTAGTTCAGCGGTGCAGCAACTTAGGGTAAGGTTAATCTAGGCTAATCTCCATTCTTTAACTTAAAATATTACTCAATTAGTAAGAATTTAGGTTCCAACCTAAAATATTTTATGAGATAAATGTCACAAACTTGAAAAATTTGATAGAAAGGGTTTTAAAAAACAGAGAGAATAGGGGTTGAAGGAAGAAGAAATCTCATTTCATTTCAGATAAAAAAAATAAGAAACATTTACAATTGCACTATATCTAGTTAAATTTAGAGAAGAAAAAACAAAATAACAACCAACACCAATTATTTAATGACAAGTGGACATTCCAGCTCATTCGACCGTTAGAGCTTGCGGGCCTGGACTCAGCAGCTCGGTGGACCTCCCGCACTTGGGCCTAACTCTCGGACCATCACAGTTGACCCATCTCGCAACTTTCCTTTTATGACGTCGTTTCCATCAGCAACACTGAATTGCCATCTTCTCGTCCTTAATCCCAATTCCGATCATCTTCGATTCACACCCTAATTTGTCCTCAAATTCCTCTATCTTCATGACAATACCCTCTCCTCCACTGGATCCTTGTCCCCAAGGATCAAAATTCGAAAACTGAGCCTTTAACACCATATAATCCTCCCATGTGGCATGTTCTTGTCTGAGATTCGACCAATGGATGAGGAGCTGTGTGATCGCCTTGTTATCGCGCTACACCATACGCCTGTCCAGTACAATTGCAGGGTATACCTTCAGTTGGCCATCATCACCTAACTCGGGAGGATTAAGAGAGGTAATAGTGTTGTATCCAACTTGCTTTTTAAGGAGATTGACATGAAATATAAGATAAATCTTCGAGTGTGATGGTAGTTCCAATTTGTAAGCCACTAAGCCGATACGTTTCTGAATTTTGTAGGGACCAAAGAACCTGGCAACAAGCTTCAAATTCTTAAGGATGGCTAAAGAGGATTGTCTATACGGCTGAAGTTTGAGGTAAACCATATATCCTTTAGAATATTCCCTATTTGTACGATTTTTATCAGCAATTTGTTTCATTCGATTGGTTGCCTTTTGTAGTTATTCCTGTAGGAATTTAGCCAATTGTTGTCCGTTCTCCATTAATTCCTGCACACTCTGAATAAATATATCTTGGGACCAGTCCAGACTATGAGGTTTGGAACCATACATAGCTTCGAAAAGAGAGAGTCACATGGATGTGTGGTGTTGCGTGTAAATAAGACTATCACAATTGAGTGCAAGTATACACGACACAAGTAATATAGTGATACGAAGTATCATATATCGTCTCCATGGGGACTAGAAATACTTCTAACTTTAAAACTCTGCACAAGAAAAGAAATAGATTTAATAAGGTGTTCTAAGAATTCTTGAAGATAAAACTAAAATAGAGGAAGAAATCAGATTGATAAAGTAGGTTGATATTGATTTGTTCAGTAGTGCAGGTGTTGCACTGTTCAGAGGTAGAGGTTTGTTGTTGTCGCGACAGTGATCAACAACTCTGTTACTTCAAGTTTGGCAAGAACCCTTGTTGTAATTTGTCCTATCCCTATGTCTAAGTTCCTTCGGCGAACACGTCTTGGATGATACCTCCCGGCGTGAATCGAAGGATGAACACCGATGTTTGTGAATTCTTCTTTAGCCGCTTAACATTGTGTCTATCCCTAGGCCAAGATAGTTTAACCATAAACTGGAAAACTGTATTTACTCCTTTTGTATACTTAACTCTCCCGATATTAAGTAAATAAATAACCTCACAATGATCTTCCGACACTCTTATGAGATATTAAAACCAGAGTAAATAAACTTGAAGTTTTATTGATTGAACAGAAAAACCTAAGAAACAATTTAATCCTTACAACTACTTTACAAGATCAACCCTTAGCCCTGGGGAAGATTTAGAACATGATGAAGAAGAGAAAGCTAGGGTTTATGATGGAAGACGACTAGGAACTAGGTTATCCCCCTCTTGTCGAAATACAAGCATATATATAGGCCTTGGGTGTAAGCTTTCTTAATGGCCAAGAATACTAGTTTGAATTAAAGTACACTTTATTTAAAGACTAAATCTCTGAGTAAACGTCCTTTAGTTCGCTTATCTTCTTGCTTTGACTTTCCCCTTAAACTTTGGACAATGTCTTCCTTGTGCTTCTGGGCTCCAAAAATTATGCAAGTGGTCTACAAAAATCTGGCTTGAAATCCTATCTCAGTCGAACTCCACTTTGCATTTTCCATCTCCGTTGTCTTCACTGTCACCACCTCTGTCACGGCATCTGTCACGACAATGATGTATGAGACAATTTTCTTCAACTCTCCACTCCTGCTCTGCAGTTATCTTTTGTTCCTTTGTAGCCCTGGATGCTGCCACGACAGGTACCTGCAAGAATTAACCGAAATCGGCAACATCTGTGCAAAATTATCCATATGTGATGTTTATACAAATTCTATCCTAAAATGCAACTAAACATGCTTGAGTGCATCCATAATATGGATAAATGAGGGCTAAATTATAGAAAAATTATGCACTCAACACATCCCCAAATTCGAATTATTTTTTGTCCTTAAGCATCTTCCTAACTTAGATTAAAGTCTTTCTATTTCTACTAGAGCTGGTTTCGGGCACCTCTAGTTATCTTCCTAGAGCCAGTTTTGGGCACCTCTAGTTTTCTTCCTAGAGTCAGTGTTAGGCACCTCTAGGATTAAATCTGAGTCTTAAGTTTTTTTTTCTAACTCAAGTGGCTAAGCTTCCTATTCTAAGTTTACTAATAGAGTCTTAACAACATATAAGTCACAAAGGTGTTTTAAGAGTTCAGAACTATAGTAAGGCTCTAAATACTTCCTAAAACATTCTAAAGCTACTATCACGACAGTAAATACCGAGACAGGTAAGAGAAGTTCAAAAACTTAAGCCAATTTTTTTAGACACAAAAATAAATAGTTATAAACACAAAATATAATTAGTTCCATTAATCATAGGAGGACTGCCTACCCCCAAACTCGAGGGTTACTTTGTCCTCAATGCATGACAAACAAAAAACAGAAAGATAAAAAAACATCACAAATAGAAAATAAAAACACAGAAGACATAAAGAGTAAAAAACTTAAGTTGAAGTGCCAACATTGCTGTCGTCACTACTGTCGTCTATGCAGATCTATCGACGGGTAGTTACTTTTGAAGCTGAGGCTACCTTCGTAGTTGGAGAGGATGAGGCTGCCTTTTTCTTTGCCTCTCGAGGTGGTTGGATTCTAGTAGGTGAAAGTTTTGGAGCTTTGTCTAAAATCTCGAGATCACTGTCACTTTTGTTGCCATCTCCACTGTCGTGGAAAGGTCTCCTTACATCCATGCCAAGCTTCTTTTTCTTCATATGAGGGAAGTCTTTGGCTATTTGGCGTATAACAGAAGGTTTAGAGTTTGAATCATCTTGCCAGACTGAAGAAGAGGAGAAGCCCTCGAAATATTTTGGATCGATTTCTAGCACTGGTTTCTTTCTCTTGGCTCCTCGAGAGGGCTGGTCTTTCTCCTTGGGAGAGGTAGGAGTAACCAAGGGTTATGCAGACCTTCTGTCGCCTGGTCCTGTCGCGGCAAATGGCGAGGCGGAAGCAGCTGTCGGTGTGGCCTTCTTGGGGGAGGTGACATGTGATGGGGCAGAAACAGGATTTTTTGGAAGAGAAGGAAACTGCATGTTGGGGAAATTAAGTTCAACTTTAATAAAATTTACCGCTACAGTGTGGAAGTCCCTCATATACTCCGTAAATCCTTGTTGTCGTGCCTCCATTCGTTGCATTATGTGGATGATGTGGCTGGGGGAAGTGCCTGCTGGTATGTCAGGTTCTGTCTGATCAAGCTCTGTCGTGGCATGTTCTGTTGTGGGCTCTGTAGTGGAAAAAGGGTCGAAGTATGCCATTGGTGTGGTTGTCTTTAGTTCCATCAGGCTGTAAAAGTTTTGTTGTGTCCAACCCTTGCCTTGGATCTTGACATCCTCTTCAATCTTGGGGACGTTCTTTGCTCTACATAAGACTGTGATCAAGTGAGGGAAGAAAAGGCTACCTTTATCCTTCTGTGCGCACTCAAAAGTTCCATCGAGAATGTACTTCCCCACGTTGATCTGTCGTTCATTTATAATGAAATAAACGAGGGCCACCCTTTGTCTATCCATTGTCGTGTTGTGTAATGTGGGCATGAGGCGTTTCTTCATAAAGTGGTTTCATAGCTTGGCAGTAGGTGTGAGTTAAGTCCTTCGAACATTCCACCGATGTTTAAGATCGCCATTCCAGCTAGTGCCTTCTGTGGTGAGGTCTGCCATGATGTTGTCGTAGTCTGCTGGCGACAGATTTTTGACGAACCATTTGTGTGCGTCTTCTTACCCCTGATAATGACTTGAGATGTGTCTTTGGTGGGATTTGCAGCATAGAACTCACGAACGAGGGTGACATTCATTTCCTCTAGTTGTTCAACAAACATCTACCATTTCAGACCGATGATTATTTTTGTGATGAACCCTTTTAAACCCAGATCTCATCTCTTCTTTTGGTCACCACCATATTTCCTCTAGTTGTGGTCACCGCCATATTTTGAGTCTTCTTTGATTTTTCTAGCTTGTCTAATGATCGGATAACCTCGGCTCTGATTAGCAATTTGTCACGAACTTGAAAATTTTGATAGAAAAAATTTTAAGAAACAAAGAGAATATGGGTTGAAGGAAGAAGAAATCTCATTTCATTATAGATAAGATAATGAGAAACGGTTACAATTGCACTACATCCAGCTAAATTCAAAAAAGAAAAAAATAAAATAACAACCAACACCAATTATTTAATGACAAGTGGACATTCCGGCTCATTCGGCTGTTAGAGCTTGCGGGCCTGGACTCAGCAGCTCGGTGGACCTCCCGCACTTGGGCCTAACTCTAGGACCCGTCACAATTGACCCATCTTGCAACTTTCCTTTCACGACGTCGTTTCCATCATCAACACTTAAGGACTAAATTGTCATCTTATCGTTCTTAATCTCAATTCTGATCCTCTTCGATTCGAATCCTAATTTGTCCCCAATTCCTCCATCTTCATGAAAATACCCAATTGATAATTTCGATTACAACCTAAAATGTTATGGACATTGTAATAATATCGGTTACAACCTAAAATATTATGCAATTTGTAAGAATTTCGGTTATAGCCTTAAATGTTATGGACAACGTAACAATTTTGGTTTCAACCTAAATTGTTACCCAGTTGATAAGACTTTAAGTTACAACCGAAAACCGCCGTTTTTTAATCTTAACCAAAGCTGTCGCACCCTAGCGTTATGTAATTAGTTTAAACAGAATTTTTTTGCCCTTTTTCGGTGTCCTTTTTTTGTCCAACACAAAAGTTAAATTTTAAGTTTTAACCCTGAATTATAAATCTTAAACCTTACAAAATATATATACTCAATTTCCTAAACCCTAAATTTAAACTTTAATTTTAAGTATCAATTTTAAATAATTTTTTAATGTGAAAATATACATAAGTGAACAAAAAAGTTAAAAGGATTTCTATTCATTTAATTTAGTGTGAGTGCGTATACTGTACAAAATCTTACTGGAAATCTGGGGATGATTGTCATGTTTCATGTCTAAAGAAGGAAAGAGTCTGACGTGTGTCAGTCTTTACTTTGCCAAAACAAAGGCCAAGGGCAAGGTGGAAGCTGTAATTTAAACTTAAACTGCAAAGCTTTCCTCTGCCAGCTGACCATAAACTTTTCTTCATCGCCAGGGGAATATCGGGAAAGACCAGTCAACAAATACTGAAAACGGGGATAATAAAACGGAATCCCGTGAGCTTGAAGCAATGCTAAGATTTGCTGAGGTTTGGTTTAGGAGAAATCTACATATAAATGACGAATGTAGAAATTTAAGAATGATAATTTAAAATATTTTTTAAATGGGTATACAAAAATAGTTCTTTTTTCTATATATTAGACAAAATCAATTTTTTTTTCAAACAACATAACATTAAATTAAACTTATTTTTAAAAAAATTAAAAAATAGGGGTGCGGATGCACCCCACCCAGTGCAATGTATAGTTGTTATGGTAATTGACACGTGATACATATGTTTGTCTCTGTTAGAGTTTAATTGAATATAGTTGGTGGAAGTTTTAATATTAGTTGGTGTAGTTATAATTAAGGGTGGGCAAGACCAATATCCGATTAATTTGTTTAAAATTAGTTTCGGTTTCGGTAACTACCCGTTTCTAAAAATTAGAATCAGTTCCAGTCCTTGTTAGATTAGGTTTAAAATTTTAGGAACCAATCTCGGTACTAGTAGAAACCGGTACCAATATTAGGTACCTGGTCAATTAGTCTATTATTAATAAAATTTGAGTAGTACAGGAAATTTTTTTCAAACATCAATAATAATATTAAATAACAAAATCAAAATATTGTAGACTTGAAGGTTGAAGTCTTAAAATAGAAGAGAAATAGAAGAGCGTCTTCGGTTGTTTCCAACTCTTCAACGCCATTCGGTATCAAACCAGTACCTGGTACTAGTCGCGCTCCCATTGAGTACCGGGTCCAAAAAATTAAGATCCAGGCAACCGAGACCTAAATATTAGATCCAATCCTGGTTCTACCGAAACCATTTTCGGATAAAAATTTACTGAATATGATCGGGTCCGAGACTAAAATTAGGTAATCGAATTTTTTACCCATCCTTGGTTACAGTTATCACCGCTGAAGTTTGACAGAGAAACTGAGTAGGGTAAGTTTGTTAGTGTCAAATTGTGATGATTGTAACAACACCAACTAATACTAAAACTACCCCTAAATATATATAACCACTGCTATTGCGTTAGCGGACCATAAATTACGAGGACAAGAATCTTTTCTTTCTGGTAATTTTTTTTAGTCCTATTATAAAATCAAATCTCAAGTCCTTAGGGACGGAGCTATGATTGATTCATGAGGAGTAAGATATTTAACTTTTGATTGATCGGAATTTTAAAAATAAAAAGATTGGATTCAATTTCACTAATGTTAAAATTAAAGGGTCTTAAAAGTAATTAAACCATAAAAAAATTGGGCCCAATGCTTAATTTAATTAATTTTAAAAGTGGTAAGGTCTTAAAAATAAATTATACCAGACAATTTTAGGAGAGACAAAGACTTAATTGAAATAGTTTGAAAATTATCAAAGGCATAAAATGTAATTAAACAATCAAAATTGTGGGCCATGGCCCCTCCTACCCTGAACATAATTTCGTCGTTGTAAATCCTAATCCTAAATTCTAAATCCTAAACTCTACACCCTAAATAATACCACATACATCCAATACTTTAAATCCTAATTTCTACTAAAAATACAAAGGTTACATCTATCTTTTTATCGTTTAGAAATATATGTAACAAATTGCACAAATTCAATCCCTGTTCCAATGATGACAAAAAGACGATGATAGGTAGGTTATAAAACTGTTCCCGGTTGCATCTTGAAAAAAAATATCACGTGTGTTGTTTAAGTACGGTCTTGTGATCGATTCTATTTTTTTTATAAATATTATTAGAATTATTTTTTCTATAAACTAGAATTTGTCACATACATATTATGTGTAAACATATTTTTAAAATTCAATTAACAATAACCATTCGTCGCCCAATTATACAAACAAATTATTTTGGTCACCAAATTATATTTTTGCAAGCAAGTCACTAAAGTTCATTTTCATTTCACACCCATACTTAAATTTATTAGAATTACAACATATGGCACCTCTTAATTGGTTAGAAAAATTAATACAGTTATTTAGAGGAGAAATTATTAGATGAACCCAGTTCACCATGTCATCCATGGTCCATTTAATATTCACCATTTTAGTGTAACTTCTAAGTAATTGTTCACTCCTTAGTTATATGTAGGAAAGAGATGAAGATTCACATTAGAAAAAATGAAATAAAAAAAATATTATTAAATGAGATCATAGATGACGTGGTAAGTCAAGTTCATTTAATAATTTTTTTGTTTAGAGGGGTTGGTGTTGGGATTCAAACCAGGTTTGCCCAAAACATTAATTAATGTTCAACAATTGCACCTAATTGTTAATTCAATACACGATTGGGAATCTTTCATAAAACAATACACGATTGAGAATATTTTTATTAAGGTAAAACTGGAACGAAATTTTTTAGGTTAAATTATAATTCAAATAAATTATGTATAAATTTTCGGTTAAGTTAAAGTTCAAATTAATTGCATTATTTGTATATAAAGCATTATTTTTTATAAGCAACATGCTAATTTTTTCAATTTGAATTTCTAAATTATCTAGTGTGATTATAAGATAATATCGGTTCATTAAATCCTAAGCATTTAATAACGCACATACAATATAAACGGCTCGAATTCAATTCACCTAGTGATAACATCCCCTTTCTACTTGGATCACTTGATGGATTCTTATTCTAGTATAGTTAAATAGAGCAAAACCCCCTGCCCCTAATCATGCCTCTATTTATGCATTCTGTTAAAAAAACACTTAAAAATTAAATTAGGAACCCTAACCCTAAATTTCAAATCTTAAACCCTACAACCTACTCTAAATTCATATACTCTAACCCTAAGCTCTAAACTCTAAACTCTTAATTTTATTGTGAAAGCATAAATAAATATATGATTAGGAGGTAGACGATTTCCACCCAACTAAATAAATGTATTTCCGGCGAGAATGTAACAATTATGTGTAGTAGTTAGGCATTGGATATATTAAGCATGGATGACTAAAATGAAAACTTTTGATAATTGGGTGACTATTTATATAGTTTACTCTCATATATTTAAATCCATATTTAAAACTCTTTAGCAAAGTCCCAACCCAATATCACATACCAAGTTTTAGGATCTTTACTTCTTTTTATTGTGCGACTAAAATAAAAATTAATGTTTTGTTTTTGGATAAATGTGTTTATATATTATATCCAAGAAGCAGAAATGAGCTGCTACAGAGAAAGAGAAACATAAACTTATAGGTGAGATTTCAATTTAAATATTAATTAAATAAAGTATTTGTCCCTTTAAATTTTTAATTTTAAAGATTTAATTGACTTTTAACTGTTTTTTTGTTTTGTTTTGTTTGTAACTCCGTCCCTGTTAATACATCTGTTTACTTTTTAATGTATCAACTTTCTCAAGATCTTGCTGTCTTGGAATGATTCCCCTTATTTATTTCTGGTGTATACGAATCATGTACAACTTATATCTCTCCATTTGCATTTGACTGCAGGAGCTGACCGGTATTTTGCCATTTTATTAGCTTTATAGAGCTACGACAACAACTCTTGTCACTCCCACTGCCCTCCTTTCCCGTACATTACCATTGTTCTATCTTAGTTCTATTATTCAAAAACTATATTATTGCACTTTCCCTCTCGCTTTCCACCGTTTGACTAGCTCGATCGCACGGCTCTGCCATTAACCCTTTTAACTATAAACTCACCACCCCATCTCATTTACAGTTGCATTATCCCTCCCTTTTTTCTTATGTTTTCTCTCATCTGCAGTTACTGGTTGATTTAATCAGCATTCTGAACCAGCCACATTTGATTTTTGAAATGATGCACAAGTGCAGTAATTCTCAGGGAAACCTGGCGTTCGGTGCATGTTCATGTTGTCTGTTTCATACCCAACGCAACTCCTTCTCCATGTCTTTTCCTGTGCCAAACCACAAATGTTTCGACGAAGCATCCATGCACCGTTTCACGTCCTCTTCATCATCTTCTTCCGTCGACTGCACCCTCTCGTTGGGAACTCCATCTACTCGCCTTTGCGAAAACAACGGCGGCAACAAGCGTTTCCGCCATGAGCGCCAGTCTGGTAGCCCTTCCGTGTCTAGCTTCCGCTTGGAGGACAAGAACATACGTTATTCACAGCAAAGTGCAAAAGCTAGAAGCAATGGGAATATCGGCAATGATACACTCTTAGCTCGCCGTTGTGCTAACTGTGACACCACTTCTACACCACTTTGGAGGAACGGTCCAAAAGGTCCGAAGGTATATATATATACATACACAACTAAATAAACGGTTCTTTCTTTGAAAACAAGCACAGTTTTCAATGGTTCTTTTCTTTTTATTGTTTAATTGTAGTCACTTTGCAATGCTTGTGGAATTCGGTTCAAGAAAGAAGAAAGAAGAGCAGCAAACGCCGGCAACTCATCAGGTGCAACGGCTTCAATGGTGGAGCAATTACAACGTCAGGTCTATCACCACCAAAACAATCCATGGGTTCATCACTCGCAAAACCAGAAAATGCCATGTTTCTCATCACCAGTCAATGTATTCTGGTTCATTTGAAGACGGTGCTGTTGAGATTCTGACATTATAAGATAAGATTCATATGAAGACAATAAAAGAAACAGAAAAGAATCATGCAACAATGACTGGAACGTTTCACGATAATGATGTTGTCGACGGCTATATGGTCTTGGTTTCGAATCGTCAAACTTCAGCACTGTTTGTTTACTGATTTTCCTGATGTAACGAGTTTTTTGGGGGCCTCATTGGAATCTGAAGCAGCTTCTTGTTGGTTCTTTTCTATTTCTCTGAATTTCACAGCTGAAGAAACAGTGGGAAAATGGGCATTCATTTGCAATGAATAACAAATATTGTGATTGTTGGCGTCTGTTAGGATACTATGCTTCTCTGAACATAGAGTAATGCAGTTTGTCGTTTTTAAGATTTTTAGCCTTCTCCAAAACCACTCATTTCTTTCAATATTGACCGTCAAATTGGCCTCTAGTGCACGGATAAAATTCGTCTGCCCCTACATATGCCCCAACATTAAAAAACACTACAAAATTAAAATTTAAGCCCTAACCCTAAACTCTAAATTCTAAATCCTAAACCCTATACCCTATACTCTATACCCTAAAAAATACACCCTACCCTAAATTCCATAAACCCTAACCACAACTCCTAACTTAAAACCCTAAATCCTAAACCCTAAAATTAATTTTGAGCGTGGGGGCATATGTAGGGGCACCGAAAAGGGGTAGAGGATTTCCATCCCTAGTGCACACCTTGGGACACACTCCAAACTATATAAATTGTTCATGTGCCAAGTAAATTTTTCCCCAATAAATTTAAAATTATATTGATATACAATATAAAACGATACATAAAATTTAATTTAATAGGTTAACAAATATTAATGAAATATATTATTTAAATTTAATCGACGTGTTAACAATTTTTTCAATAAAAACCGTTAATTTTATTTAAAAAAAATCTAAAATTATAATAAAAATTTGTAATATCATATACTAAATATATAATTGGGATATTTTTCTTACAATAATGAAACGAAAAATAGTCATTTTAGGTACCATAATCACAAAAGAAGATTATGCTAACGAAGATCACTAGTCCAAACGCAAATCGTCTATTTGTGAAAATCCAAAACAGAAAAAATCACGTCATCTTAATCGAGATAATATTAAGTCTAACTTAAAAAAAAACAAAATATAAATGCAAACGAATCACAATGTTAACGAAAATCATTAGCCCAAACGCAAATCGCCTATCTAAATTTAATGTGAAAATCCAAAACAAAAAAAATCAAAATAATATTAAGTATCAATCAAACGACTGACAAATATCAAAAATATAAATATGATCAACCACTAATACCAAATTAGTGTCACTTGTAAAGAAAATAACCTAAAAACCTAGATAACAGATGAAAGAAAAAAACATTCAATCCCATTAACGTGTTAATGGATTTTTGATACAATAATAATATATATCTTAAAATAACATTAAATTCAATTATATAAGTAAAAAATGTCCAATGTTTAATATTTACCTCATTAACGAGTTAATATCATTATTAGTATGATACTAAAAATGATTAGTATATGAAATAAAAAAACATTCAATTTAAACTTCTCCATTCGAGACCATGCTGCCTTATAGCGGATAAAAAAACATAAAAGTAATGGAAATAAAATTTTCCAAAACTTAAGGGAACTTGATTTTGCCCTTCCCAAAATATACAATTTATAATTTAACCCCGTAAGGGAAAAAAAACAAAAGAAAACATAAAAGGAGTAGATTCAGAAAATCCAAGATGTAGAAAGGTAGGTGAAGTCAAAGGTCTGCAACATTCCGTCTCATCTGAGCTCCAATATCAGCCATAGCCCGGGAAGCCCTCTCTTTGGCAGCCTCATACTTAGCCTTAGCATCGGCTGAAGCATATGATCCATCTTCTGCAATTTTATCTTCGGCTTGGTGGGCTTCATCTCTTCCATGCTCCCTCCATTCTGAACTTATTTCTTGGGCCTCACGGCCTTCATGTCCTCCATGCTCCGCCGCATCCTGGTTTTCATCTTCACCACGATGGGCTTGATTTCCCCCCATCAATTTTTCCCTCAAGTGCAAAGGAGACAAACAAACATTGGTAAATTAACTTGCTATATAGAATTGGGCCACACAAACATAATCTTGCAAATGATTATAACATAAGGAGATTATACGTGCATTAATTATATATATAAAAAAGAGAGAAGTATGATTTAAGTTTATGATTGATCATTACTCGGTCAACTGGTCCTTTGCCGTCTCTTGCCATCCCCAGCAAACCCCTACAATTGATACCATTACCATCATCCCCACCACTATCTTCTTCTTCATCTTCCTTGCCTATGTAAAAATGTTGGTTTTTCTCTTTTCTTGGAAACAAATCAAACAAGTGTATATGTAAGAGCAAGAAACTTGAAGATCCGATGTTATTTGTTGCTTTGTCTATTTCTTTCAGTCCTTCGGGGTTTTATAGGAAAAAGAAAGGAAGAAAAAATGTTGGTGTTGAAACGTGGCATTGCAGTGGACAACGTGGCTGAATAAGCGCTGTTTACGTAACCTGAAACGCCGTCATCTTGCCACGTGTTATTAGGGCTGTCGGAATCGCATTAGATCTTTGTTCGGTTACTCCTTTGCATTGTGATATTGAGGAGGGAATCATGGAACAATTATCTGAAATCAGGGTTTGCATGTTGTTCGAAAAAAGTACTCCTTATATTGCAGTATTATTATTGTGTGTTTTTTTATTTCCACAAACACCTTAATTTTAAGGTTTATTGTTTTAATTTAGAATTTAAGAATTTTAGTGTAGTGTTTAGAGTTTATGATTAAAATTTAGGGTTTATAGTTAGGTTTAGATTTTAAGATAATATGGGTAGATATTTAAATTTTAACTTACAAACTCTAAATTCTAATCATAAACTTTAAATTCTATCAACAGTTCTTAAATTTAAAATTACTACATTTAAACCCTTAAACTTTAAACTCTAAACGGAGTATCTTACCACTAAAATTATTTACAGAGTAATTACCATATATCGCATGCTTTGAAGCAATTTCTTAGGACACGACTTCAGATATTCAGTTTGATTGTTTTTCTTCTATCTTTGTTCAATTGGTGGACTTGTCATCGAATTCAGTCTTACAAACAAAGTATAAAATTTAACTTTATCAGATCATATGTAATAACGATTTAAATATCTTGAGTAAATAAAAATACAAATGTTAAGAAAATATCTTTAACTTCTTTCTTTGCAAATTGGGCTTGCAAAACCCTAATGTTAAGCTTAGTTCCAAGAAAGAAAGAAAAAAAACCTCTCAACCCTAAAAATATCTTTAACTTCCCATTCTCAATGTTGAGTGGTTGAAACTGAAGCATGACCGATGGACAGCACAACTTTTCCCAAACGAGATGATAAGTTCATATCCAGAATGCATGCTTTCCTCTCTTTAAAGTTCATTAGAATTGATGGACCCTTTCGAATTCGGGTCCACCAAGAGCTAAGGTCAGTAATTGCAATCATAGAGCCGAATACATTGTGCAGAAATAGGATTAAAAAGAACTTGATGGCCAAGTCTTGGATCATTGGTAGGTTACTTCAATGAGTTGGCAATGGACAATGGTGGGGTTTTGTTGAGTGTGATTAATATCTGTTCTGCAATAGTTAGTGAGGAGCCTTCATGGTCAAATCTTGTGGAGACATACCCACATGAGGTTGGTGAAGGTCCTTCCAAACATGCCCTAAACTCATGGTCTCTTAAGTCCTACCCTACCCCATCACTTATGGGACAAGCTACAAAAATTATGCCTAAGAGATTAAGATAAATGGGTCAATTAGGTCAGATGGTTTTCTTTTGGATTAAAATATACTTTAAGAATCTGTCAATCCTATCTATCCCATACCGTCCATGCACATTATTGAAGCTATTAGTTTTACATCCCACTATTGATGGGCCCTTTGATTTAGAGGCGCTATGTCTTTCAGCATAATGCCTCATTTTTTGTCCCGCTTTGGAAAAGACCTCACTAGTTAAATGACAGTCCTAAGTTTCATTGGAAAACATTTGTATTTATTTATGGTTTAAAGAGAATATAATGAACTAATTATCAGTTGATTGACCGATGAATAGAAATTATCTGTCTTTTTCGGTGTGATTTCTATGTCTTCACATTAAAAATTAGGTTTAGGGTTTAAGGTTAGAGGTTGTGGTTAGGGTTTAGGAAATTTAGGGTAGAATGTATTTTTAGGGTGTAGGGTTTAGGATTTAGAATTTAGGGTTAGGGCTTGTCATTTCAATTTTTTTAACATTTTTTAATATTGAGGCATAAAAGAGGCACCGAAAAGAGACATATGACATATACAGTACATTAAACCAAAAAATATAATGAAATAATGATTATAACTTATTTTGCAACTTAAAAAAAGATTTTCTTAAAGTTAAGAATAACATCCCATCACCATTTCCAACTAATTAAGTATAAATTAATATGGTATTCAAGAAAGAACCTAAGCTAAACTAAATATAAGAGAGACCCTATATATGGGGGAATATACTTAAAAATTGCTTAGGAAGGAAATTAGACCTTCAAAGAACTTCTAGGATGCTCTGGGCTTTATTATATGTGAAAAAAAAACAAGTATAGTTGAAAAATATATATAACCTAAAAGCATGGGCATGTAATAAAAGTCGAAACTCATCTCACAATCTTTAATTTAATTGAGCATAGAACATGAAGATGCTTGCTGTCATGTGAGTTTTCTTTCTTAGAAGAGAAGAAAAAGCTGGTTGGGGGGGATTTGTTTATATGCTGTCTTAAATTGTCACACATTGTCGGTGGGTCACTCATAAAATCCATGCAAATATTCTTGTGCTGGGAAAATAGGAGCTTTTTATTAACCAGACTCCTCCTATCCCTTATCCCCGATGAGCTTTAAGCTATATAAAAACTCGTATAAATACCTGTGGAAGTGCTTATATGTAACAAGTTTGTCCCTAAATCAGGCACAGGATGTTGCAAAGTATCTATGCATGCTGGTTGCTTTGATATGTTAGAAACTAGAAAGATTTACTTGTTTGCTGCTGCTGCACTGTAGGCTTTGTCCAGATTCAAAAACTGCATGTTTTGGTTATGTAAAAACTTGAGATTTGGCTTTCTTTTATTTTACTTGATCATTTTTTCCCATGCTTTAGAGGAGCAGTAGAGGAAAGAAATAGTTACTTGAAAGTTGAATCCAGTTTCCTTTTCTTATCTCTGTTATTCTGTGGGTTGCGGCATGCCTGTGCAGTTCACTCCCCGTTTACATATTCACTTCTAAGTTCTAACTGCCTAAAGAATGTTTACGTATAAATAGTTAAAATAAAAAAAGCATCAAACAAGCTGGAATAGCTCAGTTGGTTAGAGCGTATGGCTGTTAACCATAAGGTTGGAGGTTCGACCCCTCCTTCTAGCGTTTTGGCTCTCATTTTTCTCTTTGTTTGTTAATGGTTTAATTTCTAAATTGGTCCCAAACTTCCTTCAAACGTTCATCGAGCCCTTCTCTTAATCATTCTGTTCTGTGATGTGTTTGCTTAGTCTACTAAAGGGGTTAATTGCTGTAAAAACTCTCCAAACTATGAGCCAAGTTTGAAATTGTTCTCTAAACCATGCCTTGTTCATTAAAGGGGGGTAATTCTTTAGAAAACCTGAAATGACGAGTTAAGTTTTAAATTAGTACATTTAAAATTGTTTTAAGTTATACTTTTTCAAACTAACTTCCAAACTTTTAAAAAGTTCTAATTTAAATTCTAAATTCTCTAGCTATGACACATGTATTTTTTTCTTTCATTTAAGGGGTTAATTCTCTAACTAAAGAATTATGTTTTAAAAATATTTAATTTTAGCTCCCACTTTTTGCTTTGTTTTTCAAAGGGGTTAATTGCTCTAGATGTCCCCTACCTATGATCAAATTCTAAATTGATCATTAAACTTCAAAGCATTTTAGTTGTGTCTCAAACTATCAGTAGCGTTTTAATCATTCCATTGTCATTTTCGTTAGATATCAATTTGAGACTAATGCTACTATGCCTGTAAACGAATCGGACGAACATGAACAAGGTTATGTTCATGTTCGTTCGTTTAATTTTAACCGAACAAATAAAGGAATACGAACAACTAAACAAACATAATTTCTTTGTTGGTATTCGTTTGTTAAGGAATGTAGCTTGTTCGTGTTCGTTCATGTTCATTCGTGAAAATAATAAATTAACATAAATGACATATGTGAATAAATTTGAACGAACATATGTGAATAAATTTATTTTTAAATATAATACTTTTATTATGAAAAGTAATAAATATAAATGGATATATGTGAATAAACATAAACGAACGGATAACCGAACGCCCACGAACGTAAATGAACGAATGAGCCCTTTATTTGTGTTCGTTCATTTAATTAAACGAACAGAAAATCTTGTTCATGTTCGTTTATTTAATAAATAAATGAACATAAATAAACTTCCCGCCAAACGGTTCGCTGAACGTTTGATTCGTTTACGTCTCTAAATGCCACCCTATGCCCACAACACATTTTTTTTCATTGGTTATGTTTTTTCCTTTATTATTTTTTCCATAAATAAATACAAATAGAAATAATTAATGACTTATGTTATATAATTAAATATAATATTTTAATTATTATTTTATCAAAAAAAAATAATTTCCTATTTATATAATTAAATTAAAAACAATTTAATTTATCTAAATGAATAAATTAAAATAGAATGTCTATGAAATATAATTCAAGTTAATTATTGTATAAGTTATTTTTTTGAGTAATTTTTTGATACATATTTAGTGTAAAAATACACAAGCTTATATATTTGTTTTTTTAAAACAAAACAAAAAAAGTGTAGATTAAATTTAGTTTAACTTGTATTGTTGTTGGCTACATCATATAAAAGGATGTGACATTATACATGTTTAAGCGCTTAATATTCTCTCATATATAAGTCGAGGAATTTGGGTTGTCAAGTTTTGTACCTTATAAGTTCAAAAATAAAAGTCAAATCATTAATTTCAAACCTAAACTATAAACACTAAATTTTAAATTCTAAAGCATGCAAACTAAACTCAAACTCTAAATTAAAAACTAAATCTCTAATTCCTACACAATACGTGTAGACCTGACAAATTTGACCTCGAGAACCGAATTGATTTACCCGAACCGAGACTCGAAATCGACCGAACATAATGACCCGAATTTGATCCGAAATTCGAAATAGACCGAACCGAAACTGAAACCTAACCGAATTTTAGTTGAATCGAAAATAGACTCGAACCAATTTTACTTGAACCAAGGCAACTCCAAATAAAGAAAATATATTAAAATAAATAAATAAAGATGATATGTGAATTGTCGCACAACTCACCAAAAAGTCAAATATAGTCGAACCGAAATTAACCAAACTGAAAATCAACTGACCCATCGTCCTGGCCCGATACCTGAACCGAAATTACCATATACTCGAACTAAAATCAAACCAGACCTGAACCGAATGTAATCAGACTCGAAATGACCCGAACCGAATGACCCGTTTGCCACCTCTAAATACATGTATTGAATAATATTTTTTTCTATATTTATTTTTAATACTTAAATATGTTCAATCTCTTTATGTTATACCAACGACAATACTAATCAAACTAAATCGAATTTAATTATTTTCTATACATACTATATAAAATAAAAATATTTTTTCATTTAAAATTAGTATAATTAATTTTTTTATCATTCATAAATTAATAAAAAAACATTATTAGAAACTCGAAGGTTCATCAAACAACTTGATTTGATTGTTTGTTTAGAGCTAAAGTCTTTTTGACGATGAAAACCCACCAAATTTAAAAATTTAATCTGCAGGTGGATGCCTCCAAATATCACAAATTCATTTGAATCACCTTCACCAAACCTTGAAAATGTTAACCTCAACCCGAACCCGAACCCGAGACTCCCGACCATGTTTTGAAGCCTCTCGTTTTCTGTTATAAACTGACATTCTCACATGGAGTTTATGTCACTGGGTCCCATTGGCCACAAGCTCTCGTTAATGGCTTACATTCTTTTGTGATTCTTTGCCTCTCTTCTATCCAAATCCTTTTTCTTTATAAATATAATTACATATCCCTTGCAAATTCATCTTCACCATTAGCAGCTGGGGAGAAAAAGGGTCTTGAAAAGTTTCAAAAGAAAGCAAAAGGAATCCCATTTCTCCTCGACCAGAGATGTTACACAGGTTGGAGTCCCTAGAAAGCTGTAACTATAACGGGATGGACGTGGCAGTGCTCCAGAGACAAGCAGCAAGGTTGGAATGGCAGCAGCAGCAAAACTATGTGGTCCAAAACAACAATCTTGTTGAACTATGTGCAACTTCAATGCCTCAGTTTCAGGGTCTGATTGGGAGAAATTTAGGTAGTGGACAAATGGTTGAGTTGAAAAGGCCAGAAATTTTTCTGGGTGGTGATGGTTTTCAGGAATTTGTGAACTTTCCGGTGGCTGGACCAGAGTTTGGTGACAGTGAAAAGCTGGATTTGGTGCCGCCTGAGGCTGCTGCAGATTACTGTATTTCTCGGACTTCTAGCTGTCAGATGACAGCTCTCAATACCTCTGTTATGAAAGAGGAAAGAGAAGATATGATTCCGGAGAAAATGGAATCCCCCACTGGTAGTGGCAGAGAGAGCTTTAACAAGAGAAAACCTGAGGTTTGTTACTTTGTCTTCACTCCAAATTTATTTATGTTTTTTCAAGTTGCTGGTTTTTTATGAATTATGAAATTCTGATCATTATGATACTATGGTTATGAATTGTAGCAAGTTTTGTGAATTACTAGATCAAAGCAGTTCTAAATTGTGTCATTGTTGCATTTGTCTCTTGATGTACAGGCTGTTGCAGACCATAAAAGCAAAAATAAGAGGATTAAAGGGGAAGGGGAATCTGAGGTGAAAACAAAATGCAGTACTGAAATTTCCAGGAATTCTTCAAAGGAGAACTCCAAGGCTTCTGAGGTTCAGAAACTGGATTTCATTCATGTAAGAGCGCGTCGTGGCCAGGCTACAGACAGTCACAGCTTGGCTGAAAGAGTAAGTCAGAGAATTTTTCGAATTTTGAGTTCGGAGTTGTAATTGCTAAGGAAAATTACTAGTATTTAACTGGTATGGCCTTTTATCTGTGTCTGTAATTTACAGGCCAGAAGGGAAAAGATTAGTAAGAAGATGAAATGCTTGCAAGACTTAGTCCCTGGTTGCAATAAAATCACAGGCAAAGCTGGAATGCTTGATGAAATAATCAACTATGTTCAATCTCTCCAAAGACAAGTTGAGGTAAGAATAAGATAGATATGCATATTGATATTGTTAGCCATGGATATCTTAGTACATTATCTTTCTGTTAAGCTTATCAAGTTGTAATTTAATATACTTGCAGTTCTTGTCTATGAAAATTGCTGCTCTAAATTCAAGTGTTGAAAACCTACCTATGAAAGAGGTAAGAAAACAGCCTTCTGAATTGTCCTTTCTCACTGTGCATAACAAGTGACTTCTTTTATGACTGACTTGTGCTTAAATAATCATGCAATGAAGTTCCCTGCTTATGTCGCCAATTTTCCAGCAGCCGCTAAGTTACCAGCAATGGCCGGTTTGCCCTACTTTCAGTTGAATCCATTGCAAAAAGAATCTGTAAATTGCATGTTAAATGAATCAATGCTTCCTCCCCAAACAGCAACTGAAGGAATTGCAAGTGCTTCTGTTTCTATCTCGGAACAATCTCTTAGCTCATCCAGCATGACTGTAATTTCTCCTACTTTTATAATTTCAACTATTCTTCTTTCCTGATTTCATGTATGGTGTTCTGAAATGCCTCTCACATTGCAGCAACTGCAACCATTCCCAACTTGGAACATGGATCCTCAAGGTCTTTACAACATGTACAATATGGGGTTTCATTAAGAATGATCAACTAAATTTTGCCTCCAACATCAACAGGTAGCTCTAGCAATCTTACTCTTATTTTCCACTCCAGTTCCATTTTGTTCATCTATGTTACTTGGACTCCATTGTAAGTGTTGGATACATTCGTATTCGACACTTGTTTGGATATACCCCTGGCACAGACACTTCATGAAAGATGAAGAGCTGGTGCAATATACTTGTACATAAACATAATCCATTACAGGACACACACACACACACGCACATTTTCCGTTCTTCCAGCTAGCAAAAACATCTGCCATTTCAGTTCTTTTATTTATTCCTTAATTATTCCTCAAAAAAAATATTTATTCCTTAATTACCAGCTAAGATATGTTGTTCACTGGTTTTTTCTGCAGATATTGTTCCTGGAATCATATCAAACTTCAAGAGAGAATACAATTTCGAATGCCACTATTCACCCTCTTACGGGACTTATTCCAAAGATTCTGATAGTTATCATTCCTGAAATCATTGCAGTATCAAGATGAAGATGTTATTTTTTATGACTATTGATTATTCACCATCTAAATTCTTACAAGACTGTATTACTAGGAAAATTCCAACAAATTACTCAATGAACAAACTCTTGTTCTTCATGTATATCCCCCACTATAATAAAATATTATCTATATCATTAATCATCATAATTTTTTTCCATATTTTCATTGTACAATGACTAAAGATATGTTTCTTGTCAGTATGTTTGCCCAATGCAATGAATATGGATATGTCTTTCTAGGCTGTGAAAGGAGAGAAAGCATAAAGGACCACACTAAGACTACCATAAAGAAAGGCTGATGGGAATAGAAAATGACAGAAGAAGCATTGTGTTGGAAACTTTAAGTCATTGTTGGGGGGGCAACAAAGATGATAGAGATGAGTGAAAAGGGTGGGAGCTAGTGGCAGAAATGGCCCAGCAAGCTGCCCAACTTGCCTGCAAATCTTCAAACTCTCTTTGTTAATACAAAAATCAAAAGACAGTTCAATCAGATATAACCTAACATTCTTGATATCATTAAGGAGGCCGTTAACGGTTTTCTTATCGTTTCTCTGACTCCCCTTTCGATATCAGTTTACAGTGGAATCAAAACTGGTCCGGCATTTTTCTGTTTTGTCTTGAAGCTAATTATGTGATTTTTCCACTTCCATTCAGTTTTATATGTGATATGTTTAAAATATATATTGTCCCTCCTAAATCCGGATTTGGGATTAAGTGTGAAATACGAATATGTGTTTGTGTTTGGTGTATGTTGAGTGGCATCAAAGTAATAGTACGGACCAAAAGAACCGTATGCTTGTTTCTCAAGTTTCCATGAGAATATTAACAGTTGGTACTATATTGCTGTTAGTTAGCATCAGCTGGAGCACACTAGTGCATGTATTAACTAATTATTGAGGAATCAACCACCGGTTCGTTTAGTGGGATGAGAACTAAATCCCTTGAACAAGTTCAGTGGTTCGAATTTTGGGGTTGCAAATGAAACAAATTGGGTTCAAAGGGTCGTCTCATAATGAGACTAACATATTCCATTTTAAACTTTGTAAGTTGTTTAAATGCTGTATTGCAGGAATCAATTCCGCACCAATCATTCCAATATGCTCAAGAGGAATTCATCAGGTTCTCTCAACCACTGTTGAGATAGTAATAAATGTGGCCCAACAGCTGGCTTGGAGAACAAAAGGACATTGAACATGAAATGTGGAAGGTTGTCTGAGATTGAAGAGAACAAAAACATGTTGCAGAAAGCAACCATATGATTTGTTCAGAACTAAGAAATAATAGATAAGACTATACACATCTATAACATGGTGAATATGAAGAAAAAGATATGAAATTGACACCGACAGTGTTCACTCCCTTGTGCAATGAATTACTGTTTCTCTTGAGCATGAGATGTTTTTTGTGAGACAAAATCGTGAAACTTTCGAGCAAGACCTCTCGGATCGAGTGCAGGTCTCCACCATTAAAGTTTGAACTTGCAAGTTGCAAGGTAAAGAAAAACAACTGGATAAGGTTTGGCTGCTAATCAGAGTTGCATGGTCTTAATCCCTTCCCTTGGTGTTTGGCTTTGGCCTCTGGATGGGAAGACACTTCTAAATTAAGGAAATAGTTGCCACTACAAGTAAAAAGCTAACAGCAAGCACCTCGAACTAAGAACAATTTCGATTTATATTATCATGACATGATCCAATAGGTATACGAATTAAACCCGAAAGCGATCTATAATATAATTTAATTCAATTGATTCATGCAATCTCTCTTAAAAGCTCATATCCAATAGATTTAAAGATCTAATCTCAATGCCACAAGATGTTTTTTAATCTCAAACTACCAAAAGAAAGTGATCTGCCATATCCTATTTGGATGAGTACCTGAACTGTAAAAGTGAAACAGGAGTGCTAGTTTCCCACTCCTCTTCCTCTGAAGAGAGAAGGAAGAATTCGATTTTGGTGTCACTGGAAGTCGAGTCTAACTACTATATCAATATCTTCGTTTCGAGTTTATTAATAAGAAAACAATACAAGATATAGGCAACTTGCTGTTAATTCAGTTTTGATTATAAGATGATCAAACAATATACAAGTCAGATTGCATGATCAGAAAAGTCATGCACCAAACAGCTTATACCAGCCAGTAAAGACCAGGCAAGAAAAACTTCCATCTGAAAATAGATACAGTACTAAGAAATACAGGAAGCATTCTAGAGGAGAAAGATATGTTTCTCATACCAACATACCCTCATTCATATGGCAGTTCCGTATAAAGCTGCTGAGTAGATCGCAAAGGCGTTCAAGGAAGGAAGGGTACTTATAATCATGGGGACATCAGTGATGTAGATCCCGACCTGTGGTTATCATTCACAAGCTGGTTTGGTGTCAAAGCAGCTTAGGCTGATTGCAAAAGCTTGAAAAGCAGAAATAGGGTAACGATAATCCATGGTGAAGATGTCTTTGCCGATTTTTCCAAACTGTAAGATGACCTTCTCTTGCTCTTCAGGTGACACATTATGCGATGGCTCAACAGCTGCAACAAGCTGGAAATTCTTAACAGAGGCCACTGTCACACGCCCCTTGAAGTTAAGGCACCAGCACTGTAACTGTTCATGCCATCTAGGAGCCTTGTTTTTAAGGGCTAATGGTTCTGCTGAGCCTGAAGAGAATACTGGTGTGGCCAAGAGGCTTGGGGAGATGGGGTCTATGATCAGCTCCTTTCCTTTTGAACTCAAGGGATAAAGTTGTTCATCAAAGGATTTGGGGAGGGCTGATAGTGTTGGAGCAGTGCCTCCTTCTTGAATAGCAGAGACGGGAATCGAATGCAAAATGCAATGCATTCTCCTTGGTCCTCGTGTCCGTAGAACGTTGAGCTCATAGCCAATGGTACCGATGCTGTAGTTGCATGCAGGTAATCTTGGAGACACCTGCTTAGAGTGAAATCTACGACTCGCTCGAGCAGTTGACGGGATTATCGAGTCACATGGAAGTTGGCTGTCATATATAGTGAACTTGGTACCCAAAAAATTAGACCTGAAAAGATATCACAATGTCATAGACACGAGGAGAAAAATCAGATAAGCATGAGAAATCTGATGGAGATACTTGCCTTAGTTTACCAAGGTACATATTGCTCGCCCTAGAAAAATCATCTGCAACCAAAGATATAACAAAATCTGTGCACGTTGCCCTTCTGACCTTTCTGGCTGCCAACAACAATTTATCACTCTCTCCCTCAGCTGTAAACCAAAGAAGAAACACAAGTGAATACCTCATAAAAACTGAGGAAGCTTCATAACTCGAAGGCCGAGTAACCCTGATTATCTCACAAAGTTGCTTCCAAAAGCAATGATACACTATGTTTACTGTTTTCTGATCAAAACAGATAAGAGACTGGCAGGCGGCAGCTTTAGGTTATTCAAAGAAACCTAAGATGTCACACTAACTTTTCCATTGGATCAAATTTTTTAAGATATTTTTTTTAAGATTAGAATGATATAGATGTACATAATTTCGAATTTATAATGAAATTTGTAACTAAGGCCATAATAACAAGATGACTTACAAGGCACCAGACCACAGAACAAAAGATATGTAGAAGTTGTTCTGTCCCTTCTAATATAGCACTGGATCAGAGACTCGCGAGGACCCGGCTGTTCATTAGCACAAAGAGAATATATAAATAAACTTACAAATGGAAGAATAAGAAAATAGGCACTACCATTATTCATGGACACCAACATGAGAGCTATTGCTGACTGTAAGGCCGACACAGCAGATTAGGAAAAATAAATACTTTAGCTTTATATGCATTGTTCGAAAAGTTAAAATTATAGTATTAAACTATCAGTCAGTGCTCATTTCATGACAGAAAAGTCCCCAAAAATGATTAAATTTTCACTCCCCTTGGCATAAATCTAGCTAAACTCTAAACATCCAGGCTCCAGCAGTTTATTCTAAAGGGATCAAAATGACATATTATCCAACAAGAGTTTTAACCTGCTTCAATGAGACGGGGAATGTGAGTCTTCCACATTGCTCAGGAGTCTTCACAATCTCCTTTGTAATTCCCCTCCAAGACCTACAAACCGTAGCACAGAAGACAACGACAGCTCGAGCCGGCCAAGCTGTTTCGCTCTCTTCGACCCTCTGGATGATATCCAAGAGCAATTCAGGTGGTAGATTGGCCCACGAGCTTTGCTCTGCGAGTTCAGGTTCCAATGTTGCTTCATCAGGAGCTACATGGGATCTGGTCCGGTCTCCCCTCTTTGACATGTTCCCAATCCCATCTTTCATTTCCTTTAACTCCCGCATAATACTCTTCAGTGACATCTTCTATAAGGATTTCAAATCCAATTTCTCAATATTCAACTGAAAAGAACAAATCATTTCAAACACCAAACAAGAATAAACTTTCCTTCACTATTCAAATCTCAGCTCAACTGTAAGCAAATTCACATCAAATCAAACTCCATGAATAGAAATTAACACCCAGAAAACACAAAATAAAGAAAACCCCAAGATCATCAACCGGAAAAGCTTAAAACTTGAAATTCTAAAGGGAAGGAAAAATAATGTGGAAACCAACCGGTTCAAATCAAAGCCAGAACTGAATCAGCCCAGACGCATCCCAACAGTCTTAGGGACCCATAGTTCGACAACACCACAAACCAAAAAAAAAAGATCAAATCCGAATGAAAAATAAATAAAAATGATTCATTTTTTCCCTTTTTGGATAAAGAAAAGGTGCCAACTTTTCTCTTTATGAGTGGGAATCCTAAGATGGCCACATCATTGCTAAAACCAGTGCCACCGCTGCCATAAACACCGTCAGCGCCGGCATTGTAGCACCCCTTCCACCACCGCCGCCGCCATCAGCACAAGTTTTCGCTCATCAGTCGGCCAAAGCGCTTTCTCTCCTCTTCCTGCGTTAAAAGGACAAAAACTCGTTCACTTAAAAAGGAAAAAGGATCCAAACTTGTTTTAATGAATTCTAGTGAACAGTCCGACTGCCGTGACGGTTATTAATTAGTGAAAAACGCCTTGCTGTTAAGACACGTGGCATCTGTCAAGTATTTCCGGAGATGCATCTTTTTCTACCCACCTGATGACCATGTTTAGTTGTTTTAGGTGCTTCTAATTCAATTCCTTGCTAATAATTATTCCATTAAACAAACAACAATTCTTACCTAATAAATATCAGGTATGGTTATAGAAAGTCGTTTAAAGTGAAATTAATTAGTGTCAAACATTATAAATATTTTATAATTAAATTTAAACAGAAACTCGAATAACTTGACCCGACTAAAGTTTGAGATAATTGATTCGTCAATTCGACTAACTCAAAAAAATTTGACACGGATCCACTTGACCTGATTGAATACTCACACCCTAATTAGGATTGATTTTTAGATATAAATGTCGATAATATCTTTAACCTAATGTATATCTTGTGAACAAATCTTTAAAGTTTAAAGGGTTAAGCTAAAATTATCTTGTGAGTTGTGATAGATCATGTCTTTTAATATCAGAGTTGTTACTAAAACGTTAATAACGCGTGACCAAAGAGATGAATCATTGTTTGGGTGGACAAAAATAATACGATTCTAATGAAAAATTATGTCTTATATCGACTTGTATTAAAATGGATATTAAAATATGTAATTTAACTTGTGAGATATTCTTTTATGAACAAAATTAATAATTCAAACGAATCAAAATAGATAATACCCGGAGAAGATTAATGTTGGAGAAGCGAGCAAATGGGCAACATCCGAGTGAAATCGGCAGCCAGAGGCCAGAGCCGCCTTGGGTAAGGGCGAACGTGCTTCACCTGCAATTTTGGGTAGGTGTGAAAGGCACATATGGAGAGTGGGGGTGCAGACGTGCAGTGTTGGTAGGGTCAAAAGGTTCGAGCCATGTGGAGAAGACCAGAACCCGTGGGTACCAGATGGGAGCCGAACAATGGTCCACAAATGCACGTGCCGAAGCCCATTCAATCGGCCAGTGGGCTTGACAGTTTCATGCAATAGAATCAGAAGAATTTAAGGGCGTAGATGAATAGAGCGTTTGATGAATTATTTGTGAATCGATCGTAGAATAATTATTTTTGTTTATTTATTAAGCTAAATAAATTTGTATGAACAAAACTTTTATGTTTATTTAATAAACGAACGAACACAAATAGATATGTGTTTGATTCGTTTATGTTCACGAATAAGCTGGTTTGAAAGCTAGTTTATTGGCTCATTTACCTAGTTCTCTTTTTTTTTTAAATATTGGTGAAGGTAGAGACTAAATTGAACACATGGTGAATTTTAGAGTTTAAACTATGAAGCCTAAAGAACTTAAGGACTAGTGAAGTAATTTAATCATATTGACGAACATGTTTGTGAATGTTAAATGAACATGTTTGCGAACATATAAACGAGCATGTACGCGAACGTTAAACAAACGAACACAAATACCTTCACAAATGAACATGAACACAATATTAAAAATTTAAACAAACACGTACAAAACATAAATAATTTCAAAACAAACAAACAAACAAACACGAACAAAGCTTGGTTCGTTCAAGCTTAATTCATTTACACCCCTAAAAGAAACCGCTCTTTATTATATATCATTCTCCCTTATAATTGTTCTAGAAAGATTCAAACTTGAAATTAAAAACCAACACTGCTTTGCCAATGGTCTTAATTCAGTCAGATTCAAGGAATTCAATGTACACCCACGAGGGCCTGTCATTAGAGTGGAGACCAAAGAGATAAGCACTAAAAACATGAAAACTTTAGTTACATGCACGTTTAATGGGAAAGAAGAATCATCATTTTCAACGCCAAGCTTAGCTTAGCTGCACCCCAAAGTTGCTTGGTTGATTAATTTGTGGAGTCCATGTCTAAGAGTTAGTTGGATGATGGGGACTTGAAGCTTAAATCTCCTCATTTTGTGTGTAAATTTGGGTTTAGGTTAGGCCCTCATTCCCTCAATATGCCACTTTTGCAATGGCATGCTTTATCGCATTGGCCAAGACATTTATGGGAGGAGATTTTGGAACTTGCAATCATATGACAGTTGTAGTAATGTGGAATTCTTAATTTAAAAACCTTTGCTAATAATTACCTTTTAAACATCTTTTATTATAACCAATTTAAGTTTTGTCTGCATAATCTTTGATTGATAGACCATACGAAGGCAATACTTCTTCAACTAGGAGTTTCCCATTTCATACAGGATTTCCATCTTGCCACACTTTGCAATTTGCATAGCCATCAACCATTGAGATCCAAGAAACAATGTCTCATTCTGAAACATACTCGAAGAGTTGACGTGCAGATTCGATGTTGCCAGATGATGCATTGGCATGGAGCAAGGAATTCGGCATAAACGTCTTGAGCCAAAACCGAACCTTATGACATGGGTGTGAGTTTGCTTGGTTTCTTCCACAGTTGACAAACAGGAAAGGAAAAGTGTAAGAATTGTGTGGAACTGAAAGATACAACATTTGTTGATATAGAAGAAGCACTTTTTCTGGTTTGTTGTTCTCTGAGTATCCTTTAACCATGGTGTTGAACATGAAGGTATTATGCGTATTTACTCGATCAAAAACCTTCTGGGAGTGTTCTAGACTACCATATTTCATAGACACACAAAAAGTAAGTAATTTGCTTACTAAGATCGTTTCTGCAACAAGGCTGGTTTTGAACATCGTTCGTAGGGTCTCGGAGGAGTTTAATTCCAGAGAGAGCTACTTTGATGGAGTATTTTACGCGATTCTTGCCTTCTTCATTTAATTAGCTTAAAAAAACTATTTCGAGAGCGATATCCAGATCCAAAATAAAAGTATTTTAGGCTGTTGTGTTGAAGACATTGATACTTCAGAGAAGAAGAAACTTGCATGCTTTAACTCACGTGTTCTTGTACACTTTTGCTGTTAGAGTTTCACAAAAGATAGAGCTATGAAAATATGACAACTTTTGTTGCAGGTTGCAGCCATTGACTGCATATCAGTTCATTACCATCAAGTTTGTGGTAGACTTTGGTTTTTGGCCTTCTCAGCTTCAAGCTTCCTTAATGTTGTTGAACTCAACTTGCCTCCACTACATTCTTCAGAAACTAGATCTATAACTTCAATCTGCAGAAAACGGCACCATATCAAGACGTAATCGTTGACAATTTTTGTGAAATTCTAAAGAGAATTTGTCTTTCTTCAACTTCAAAGTAAATTACGTGCAAATCCAACCTACAGCACAGAAATCAACCAGGAAAACAAACAAACATACAAACCTTTAACTGTGAAAGGCCTCTTTCAGCTCTTTTCTTATTAACCGAGACTCCACCTGGTAATGTCTCCTTGCTGTCAAGAAACAACTGCAGTTAGGCAAAGAAGGATTCCACTAGCATTATCAAAGGTTAATATAAACTAGGATGCCGCTTTTACGAACACGGCCGAATCACAGATGAAAAACAAAACCGAAACTGCAAGAACAAATGCAGCAATTGGAGTTTAAAAGGCAACCCATTTTTTTGCAGTTCAAAGTACAAGATCCAGAAAGCAAAGTAACCATTTTTTTTTTCAGAAAATTGGTTGCTTTATATCTTATCTTAGATAATCAGTGACAAACCTCACAACAATGGCCTCTAAATGTTCATCAATAATTGAAGGTCCATAGGGATCTGTAATAGGTTCAACTTGCACTTCCAGCACTGGTTTTATAGACTGCACAAATATAAGCCAAATTATTACTAATAAACAGAATCATCAAATGATTGAACCCCAATACTCTTTCATGTTCTTTGATAAAAATACTCCATTGTTTCATTTCACACCTTAATGTAATTCTCAACATTACGCATCCTTTCTTCAATGGATTGAATCAATTCAGCGAACTGTATAAATGAGAGAAGGATTACTACAGTTAATATAAGGTCTTTTGCCTAAATCTATTTCAACCAAGTTTAGGATTTCGATTATTTCAGAGTAAGCAGAAAATTAACCTGTTTTTTGGTTAACATGGGACCATCACAAACACCCACCACGATTCGGTCCCTGGCAAGCTCTGCTGCTGACTATTTCCAACAAAATTATGTTTCTTTCATTCAAATTCGGATAAAGAACACAAGCAATCAGAAAACACACAGAGAGAGAGATGGGTGTGTTAGTTTTACTTTGAGGAAGAGACGGTGGCCGTCGTGCAAACGGTCGAAGGTGCCACCGAGAACGACGGCGCCGTATGAATTTGGCGGCGATAGTTTCCGATTCTCCAAAGCTGATTGGTCCTTCTGCTCTTCGGACAGCGTCATCTGTATCAGACCACCGAAACACAGCAAACAAAGTGAAACGAGAGACAATCCTTTCGTCACCATTCAATTTAGAAGAACAAATGAAAAAAAAAATAAGTTTATATACGATTGACTTGGGTTAGGTACACCGAACCTAGACTACTTCCAGCTTTTGCTTGGGTTTAGAACTTAAAAAACAAGTGTTTGAAAGTCTGGGTCAGTTTAGTTTAGTAGGAAGGTTTTATCTTTCAGGTACCTACCTACCTATTTATCTATCTAATTCAGACCATTTAGTTCCTGTTTTGTTAATGTTTTTTTTTAATGAAGGAGAGCTTCATTTGCCCTAATACAAAAACGACAAGATAAAGGCCCAGAAAACCACAGGGCACCAACCGAGCCCAGAAACAGAAACCAAAGGCAGATCAAAGGGCAGCCGAAGAGAAAAGACACCAGTAGAAGTTTTGTTGATTTTAGGGGCTGTTCTTTTGTTTGGAACATCAGAAAATACTAACTGGGGACTCGCCAGCAAACTCCGGTTTTCCTCTTGTATATAGTGTTTTGACATGGCTGAGAAAAGCAAAATTTTGATAATTGGAGGCACCGGCTATATTGGGAAATTCATGGTGGAGGCAAGCGCCAAACTGGGGCACCCCACTTTTGTACTGGTGAGGAAGAGCACGATTTCTGACCCTGAAAAGTCAAAGCTGATAGAGATTTTCAAGAGCTCTGGAGTAGCAATACTTTATGTATGTTTCTTTTCTTGTACTTTGAATGATTTCAGTGGTTTAAAGGAGCTGACCTCTGGCTGTTTTGTACATTGAATTTTCTGTTCTTTTAATATCTTGGTGGTTTGAGGATTACCACAGGGTGATATCTATGATCATGAGAGCTTGTTAATGGCAATCAACCAAGTTGATATTGTGATCTCTACATTAGGCACACAACAGCTAGCAGATCAAGTCAAGATAATTGAAGCCATCAAAGAAGCTGGAAATGTGAAGGCAAGTTGTTTCACCGTTTTTTTTCCTCTCAGTTCATCATTTTACCTGCATTTTTTGTTGTTCTTTTGTTGAACTGAAGAATAAAGGGCTTTAATTGTGATAATGAGATGGTTGGTTTTCAGAGATTTCTTCCATCAGAGTTTGGCATGGATGCAGACCGTGTCCATGCGGTCGAGCCAGCTGAGGGTGTATTCAGAATCAAGGCTAAAATTCGAAGAGCAATTGAGGCTGAAGGGATTCCTTACACATATATCTCATCCAATGCCTTTGCAGGGCATTTCTTACCAAACTTAATGCAGGAAAATGCCACTGTTCCTCCTAGGGATAAGGTAGTCATACTGGGAGATGGAAATCCAAAAGGTATATCAAGCTTTGAGCTTTCTTCAATAAGTTTTGACTTTGGTTGTGAGGGAATGGCTTGATCATACTGATGCAACTTATATTAGATCGATGACATGATTGCAGCTGACAAAGCTATGGTGATTTTCCATGTTTCAGCTGTTTTTGTCCAGGAAGATGACATAGCAACCTATACCATTAAAGCAGCTGAAGATCCAAGAACCTTAAATAAGATTCTTTATATGAGACCCCCTTCCAATGTTTTGTCTTTCAATGAATTAGTCTCCCTATGGGAGAGGAAAATTGGCAAGACCCTTGAAAAGAGCTATGTTCCTGAGGAACAACTTCTTAAGATCATCCCAGGTAAAAAAAAAAAAAACTCATACCAGTTGCAGTAGACCTTTTAGTTCATTTCCGCTTATCAATTTATATCCAAAGTACTTAAAATGGAGTTGGCGGCCATTGGAGATATTAGTTTAAAATTGAAAGCTTTAAGCCAAAGCTAATGGCCAAATAGAAAAGACACAATCCTCTGGTTGTCATCAACTAGCTGTATTTGAGAGTTTCGGTTCTTGGTTTCTTTTAATAACGGATGACAAGCTGTTTTATCCAATGGTTTTTGCTTGTATCCGAAGCCAAAGCAATCGGCAGTTTCATGGAGGACAAACCAGAAAATGTTTTACTATATCATCATTTGTAAGTGCTTCTTTAGCTTGCTGATCCAGATGTTGAACTTTGGGGGCTTTGTTTTCTGCAGAGTCACCTATTCCCTGGAATTTAATTTTGTCGTTCGGCCATCCTATGTTTGTGAAGGGAGAGGCGACGAATTTTGACATAGAAGCTTGTTCCGGTGTGGAGGCATCTGAGCTTTACCCTGAAGTGAAATATACTACTGTTGATGAATACCTGTATCAGTTTGTCTAAAACATTAGTGGAAAAAACACACCAACTTTGTATGTCTTATAAAAGAAACCAATAAAATACACCAACATTTTAATTGCTGGGATATGGGTTTAAGGTTGGGGCTTAAGGTTAGGGTGTAGGAAATTAGAAGTATGTTGTATTTTTTTAGGGTTTAGGGTTTGAGGTTTAGGATATGAAAATTCGAGTTATGGGGCAAGATTTAATTTTTAAGTATTTTTAGGCAGAGAGCATAGAAGGATGCATGGTTAGGGGGCAGGAGATTTTTACCCTTATTGCAAGGATGGAAATCATCTGCCCCTAAAGTATGCCCCTATTTGTGCCCCACTTTAAAATAGTGGGTTTAGTGTTTAGGGTTTAGTGTTTGGGGTTTAAGGTTAGGGTATAAGAAATTAGGGGTAGGGTGTATTTTTTTAGGGTTTAGGATTTGAAAATTCGAGTTATGGGGCAAAATTTAATTTTTAAGTATTTTTAGACAGAGGGCATAGAAGGAGACATGGTTAAGGGGCCGGAGATTTTTACCCTTATTGCAAATTGCCATTGTTTCCAATGGTTTGTATGTCTAATTTCTCATCTTCTGTATGTGCGGATGTTAAAGAGTCGAATTTAAATAATTTATCTGTAAGGATTAAAAAGATATAATATTATTGTGATCTCTACAACTATGTAATTATACATTTAATTTAAGGGTAATTGTTCTATACACAAGCGCTTGTGGAAACTTTTTTACACAAGCACCTTAGTTTTAGGGGTTATGGACTTCATTTAGAGTTTAAAATTTAGGGGTATAAGTGTAGTAGTTTTGAATTTAGAGATTGTTGATAGAATTTTGGGTTTAGGGTTAAAATTTAGGGTTTATAGGTTAAAACCTAAATCCCCACCCATATTACCCTAAAACTAAACCCTAACCCTAAACCCTAAATTCTAAACCTTTGCACTAAAACCCCTAAACTCTAAACCCTAAACCCTATAATTGAGGCGCTTGTGGAAATAAAAACTTTCCACCGCCGGTGTATAGGATATTAATCCTTAATTTAAACCTATTACATTATGGGTAATTGTTCTATACACAAGCGCTTGTGGAAATTTTTTTACACAAGCGTCTTAATTTTAGGGGTTAGGGACTCCGTTTAGGGTTTAAAATTTAGGGGTATAAGTGTAGTAGTTTTGAATTTAAGGATTGTTGATAAAATTTTGGGTTTAGGGTTAAAATTTAGGGTTTATAGGTTAAAACTTAAATCCCTACATATATTACCCTAAAACTAAACCCTAACTCTAAACTCTAAATTCTAACCCTAAATTCTAAATTCTAAACATAAATCCTAAATTCTAAACATTTACACTAAAACCCCTAAACTCTAAACCCTAAGCCCTAACATTATATTCACGAGCCGAGTCCACCCGTAACAACAAAATTTTATATACCATTAGTGGGTAACACGTGGCACACAACTGACCCGTATTTTCCACGTGTAGCTCTTCGATTTGTTGTCCACCAAATTGAAAAAATAAGCTCTGACACATCTCCGTATCTACAACCGTCTGTTTCTCACATTTATTTCCATCCATCGGATCATCACTCAGCGTGGACCGGCCGCTGATCGATGCCCAGCGAGTGTTGAAGAGCAGTTAAACAGCATTTTCTTCTTCTATTACCTTCCATATCAAAAAGCACATTCTCTCATTATCCGTAAGTTTCACTTTTTTGAGCTTTGAATCCGTTGGTTTTGATATTTCATTAATCCTTCTCTTGCAATGATTTTGATTTTGATGTTGATTTTCATTATATAGACAAGTTTTTTAGTGTCGAAAGAAGCATGGAAAACAGTGGTGAAGCAAGAAGCGGGAGGAGCGCTGGATTCTCTCGCGTTGCTCTCAATGAAAGAATCCTTTCTTCGATGACTCGAAGATCGGTTGCTGCTCATCCTTGGCATGATTTGGAGATCGGTATAATATTTTTCATTTGCATTAGCCATTACTAAATTAAATCAATTGTACTTCGTTGAGCTAAGTCCGTTTCTGATTCTTACTTCAACTATGTTTCATATATTGATGCAGGACCTGGTGCTCCAGCAGTTTTTAACTGTGTAATTCTTTTTCTGTTATTCAAATTTAAGTTAAGTTTCTGGTTTTGCAAATCGTTGTAGAAATGCATTTTTAATTAATTAATTATCGTTATTTTGTTGAAGGTGGTTGAAATTGGAAAAGGTAGCAAGGTCAAGTACGAGCTCGACAAGGCCACTGGTCTTATTAAAGTAAGACTTTCCTCCTTTTTCCAATTAAGAAAGAGCTGGTCAATTTATTCAATGTTCTTACTTCTTAAACCAGTTGTGAGTTCTTTTATATCTCTCTGTGCATATCCTTTTTAACTAGTAATATATATTGAATCATGGCTCTATTAATCATCCTTCTTTGCTTAGAGGATCTTTTGATTATTGCTAAGATGATAGCCTTTTCCTCTAACGAAAATATTAGCTAATTGTTGCTTTGAAACGAAGAATGTGATGAACAATTCTCTTAAAACCAGGTCGATCGTGTTCTGTACTCATCGGTTGTTTACCCGCACAATTATGGTTTCATCCCAAGGACTATTTGTGAAGATAGTGATCCTATGGATGTCTTGATACTGATGCAGGTACTGTATGTTACTCTGAGTGATTCATGGTTTACTATAAGAAATAATGTGGGGTTCTTTGGGTTTCAGCTGAACCAATTAACAAGATTCTTTGAGTTATTTTTTAGGAGCCTGTATTGCCTGGTTCTTTTCTTCGTGCTCGTGCTATTGGGTTAATGCCCATGATTGATCAGGTAATAGCTTCATCTCCATTGCTTCTGATATTTACTTGAACAGGGTATCTAAATGCACTTGTTGCTGTTGAGAAACAACGGGAGTGGAAGTACTCTAAGTTTCCAACTATCTAAGGATGTAATCCAATTAAGCTTTACTGTGTTGGATTACTAATTGTCTGTAATCATCGATATCTTCTGTGTTATATTACTCATCCTACTCCTGTTTAGTTGAGTTGAGTGATGGAGTCCCAAATCCAAGTCCATGATAAGTGAAAAAAAAAATGGAATGAAGATCATTGACATTTTAAGTTCCATGACTTCTGCATGATAATTCTACAGTTCCTATCTTTTCCCTGATCCTTCTGACCGTAAAGACATTCACTGTTGAGATGCATTTTGCAGGGTGAGAAGGATGACAAGATAATTGCTGTATGTGCTGATGATCCCGAGTTCCGTCATTACACAGACATCAAACAGCTTCCTCCCCACCGTCTGGCTGAAATCCGCCGCTTCTTTGAGGACTGTATCCCACTCACATGTGTATTTAATTTTTGCTTGTTAGTAGTTTGAATTGCTGTCATTGTAGGTTTATTTGTGACAATCCATCAGTCATCATTAGGTCAAACTCTTTCACTGGTATATCCTTCACTAATCTTGAATAACAGACAAAAAGAATGAGAACAAGAAGGTTGATGTAGAAGACTTTTTGCCAGCTGAGACTGCTATTGAAGCCATCAAGTATTCCATGTGAGTTTATTTGGGATCAGCATTATTTTGCATCTTGTTTATAGATGTTCTCTAACCTAAGAACAAGTTTTCTGGTAATCTATCCATCAGTTTTTCTTGTCTTACCCAAAAATTCCATGTTGTAGGGATCTATACGCGTCTTACATCGTTGAAAGCTTGAGGAAGTGACCGTCTTCCCTACTCTTTGGTGAAAATAGCAGTAAAATGTTACTGATTTGGTATTATATAAATGCAGCCAAAGTTTATGTTGCATACCTCTCTTGGTTAATCTTACCAAATACTCATGCTGCCTTATTGCTCTATGTTCCACTTGTTCTATGACATTTTCAGTAGAAATAGAATGTACTCATTTGTTTATGAAACTATGACTAATGGAAAGCGAAGGAAAGATTCCTCTTACTATTTGTGTTTCTACTTGATTTTACTCATGTGATGCATCTATCCTTGAATTGGAAATGATGTTTTTCCTCTTAGACAAAGGTGCGATTGATAGAGCTTCGTGTCCGGGTCGGGGACGGGGACGGGGACGGAACGAGTCGGACGTGGGAGTGGGACCCCTTTTTTGTTTAATTGATTTTTAATTAGTTTGAATAGTTGTCAAATTAATTCTTGGTCTCTCAAATTTTTCGGTTTAAAAACTTATTAGGTAAGATAACTAAACTCTAGCTGCATTTCTCTTGGTTTAAACTTTAAACGGTTTCTATTAATTTTGAAGTTAAGCAATTTGGTCCCTATTTTTTGCTTAGTTCTGTCCATGCTTTGTGTCCATGTCATGTCACAATCTTATATAAAGCATTTTGTCTTTACATGGACTTTACTACATTTATTATTTATAATTCGTGTATATGTCTAGATTTTACCACCACCATACAAGCTTGAGTAAATTGTAAATATTTGTAGGCCTTGATTTTTAGCCCTATGTGCCAAGGGCTGAGAAAAATGAAAACTTATTGCCAATTGGATTTGAACGATGATTGTAATTGGTGAAATGCAAGGCTCTTTACTTTAGAATCTAAGCCATTCCCAGTACTGGTCCATTGTCCTGAGTTTCAAAACCCATGTTGCCGTGTGCGAAGGCATAGAGAGCTTAGCTTGAACCTCGAGCCTTGAGAAAGAGCTAGTAAAGAGATTGGTATTTTAGATTTAGACGGTTGGCTTAAGGGGTAAGTTTTACTGTTCGAATCTAATTGTCTTCACAATTAATTGTCTCAATTTTTTTCTTACTTTTTAATTGTATCAATTTTATTTTCACAGTTAATTAATTGTCTCAATTTTATTCTCAAAGTAATTTAATTACATTAATTTCACTATTGAAGTAAACTCAATTAATCAAAATTAAATAATTTTAAAAGTAAAATTGATGCGAAGTGGGGACAAAATTGTCGATTTACGTTTATTATAATGACAAACTTACCGCTTTAACTTGGAGAACTAAACTTAAGTAACATTTGTGGATGCTCGTCCCTTTGTGTTATGGTGACAAAAGTAAATGTTCATCATCTTTTGGGATTCGGGTTTGAACACCAGTAATGCATGTTGTGTGTACCGTCTTTAAAAAGACTAAGAAAGTTGAATAGATTACTACCCTTGTATCACACCAATGATATTCTTCGTAAGAGATTCGAGTAAGAATATGTATGAACACGTAGGGATGGCAATTTGACTCGTCCCCGTCGGGTCCCGACCCGATAGGGGTCAGGTTTTTTATATTAAAAAATTGGGTTCGAGTCAAATCATGTTATTGGAAAAATAAGGTCGAGGCGGGGTAGGTTCGGGTTTATGGTGAAAATTTCCGTACCCGATATATTTATTATATTTTTATATATTATATTTAATATTTTTTTAATTTTTCGGGTCGGGTCTGGTTTAGTCGAGTTTTTTATTAAAATATCGGGGTCGGGTTATGTTTTTTATTATGTCGGGTCAGATCATGAATATAATATATTAGAGTCGGGTCGATATCAGGTGGATGGTTTAAATTTTAAATCGGGGTCGGTGTGGCCAAAAACTCAACCCGCCCCGTTGCCATCCCTATGAACAAAAACTACCTTGTAACTAATTTTAAATATTATATTATGGTAAATTAAAAGATTTAGATAATTAAATATTATAATTTTTTTTTGGTGGAACTAACGGAAGCAGAAAGGTATAATATCCTTCACAAACGTGTGCATTAGAGCGTGTGACTAAAATCTGTAATGCCCTCCTGACTGTTTTTCTTCCTATAAGAACTTAGACCACGACATAAACGAAGAGGGCAAATCAATCAAACATGTCAAATTGAAAATAAAATTTGTTACCTGAAGAGGACATGGGGATGAGATTTAATTACGAGGGCTTAACTTAAGACAGCTGGAAGTTATGAAAGCTCAACTTATATATGTTGAAGAAAGGAAGGGGCCAAATGGATAATATGTCTGAGTTATGTATAATCTTTTTGCTTACCACCACTTCCAAATTATTTGTTGCTTTGCTGGCTTCTTTTTTTTGGTTAACAGAACATCTCGCGGTTTTATTTTAATCAAATTGATAGAACACAAAATTTTTAAAAATTAAAATTATTATTATATAAAACCACATCATCCTCTCTGTATAAAGCCACTTGGTCTATCAATACTGAGCGTCTTCAGTTTTAATCGGACTGCAAGCAGGGGCGGACGGTTTAAGGAGCCTAAGGGGGCCTTGGCCCCCCCAAAATTTTAAAATTTTATATTTGGTCCTTCAAATTTTTAAAAAATATTAATTTAGCCTTCGCAAAAAATAAAAAATTTTAATTTGGCCCCCTCAAAATTTTAAAAATTATTATTAAGTTTTTATTTCTTTAAATAATTTCAATTAAGTTCCCTTTTAAATTTTTGAAAAATTTTCATTAAACCTCACAATTTTTGAAAATTTTAGTTTACACTTCTAAAAATTTTGAAAATTTTAAATTGGCCCCCTCAACTTATTATACCAAGATCCGCCTCTGACTGCAAGCAAGTTATTAATCTTGCAATTTTCGCTTCCATGTCCCCAGGGACGGAGCCATGATTGAACCATGAGGGGGGCAAGTTAACTAACTTCGAAAAAAATAGGGTTCTAAAAAGTAATTACATCATAAAAAGTAAGGGAATTAAGGTTTAATTTCGCTAATTTTAAAATTGAAGGGTCTTAAAAAGTGATTAAACCAGAAAAATGAAGGGTCATGGCTTAATTTTATTAATTTTAAATTAAAAAGTCTTAAAAATAATAAACTAAAATTTTTTGGGAGGGGCAAAGACTTAATTGCAAAGGTTTTTAAACTATCAATGGCTTAAAAATAATTAAACCATTCAAAGTTAGGGGGGGCAATTGCCCCTCCCACCCTCCCTTTAGCTCCGTCCCTGCATGTCCCGTACCTCCTCGCTTGTTAATGTCATTCACAATTTATGCAATTGAGCTTGGTACATCGAATTCATTTGGATCCCTCATGAGTGCAACCAAGTGGTCGATGCAATGTCGAAGCCTGCAACCTCTACGCCTTACCAGCTTCAGCTGCTTTTGTAACTCCCTACAATTATTCAGTCTTTGTTCAAGCATGATGTCAATGGTCCTTCTTATGCTCGTGACGAGAGTATATAGCTTCTCTGTTTAGGACTCTTTTCAATTCAAAAAATGTAAAATAATATCTCGAGGATCAAATAAGAAAATACTCAAATCGCTTAAGTTATTTAAGTTGGAGTTTATCATTCCAGTTCACATTTAACGAATGCAAATTGTTATCTAAAAAATCAGGAAACTTTGACTTTTTCTTTTTTCTGATTTGGACCCTTTAATTGATATATTGTTGCATTTCATTAGAAAAGTAGTACATTATTTATTGAAATAGAAGTACAATACGTAAGGAAATTTCCTTCCACTCGCACCGAATATTTGGATAAAAATCATATATCTATTTTCAGTGTTTTTTATTCCTTAACATTAAAAAATATTAAAAAAAATTTTAAGCCCTAACTTAAAATTTTAAATCCTAAATTTTACCTTCAATTTTCTAAACTCTAACTTTAAACCTTAAACTTTAAACTTAATTTTTAATGCGAGGACATAAATAGAGCTACTGAAAAAAAGTAAAGATTTCAATTCCCGAATATATTATGTTTCAACTTACAATCACAAAGCAAGAAACATGTTGCTTAATCTATAAAACAAATACAAAAAATGACTCAGTCCCGTTTTAGTGACGATATTATAACAATTGACTATCGCGGAGCGGATGTCTGATTCTCTCCCTCAAAGCGTCACCTAACCAAATTTGTCGTCACCTTTGCTGGACAAACAAAATTCCAAGCCAAGAATTATTCAACAAAGGTGGCAAAATCTGACCAACACAATTTTATTATGTTCAAACCATAAGGGCAACAAACAAACGACCAGTTTTAATCAAAAAAGGCGTGCAATTAATTCCTTTAAAAATCACAATTATTTCAGTCTCAGCAAAGCCGTCACCAACCTCATAAATATATAAAATCTTTGCTAGAAAGCTAAGCTAAACTAAGCCTTTATCCTCTCATCTTATCACACCATGGCCATGCTTAGAGCTTTCAGCACCAGAAGAAACCGCAGCGGCTATGAAAGGTTACTTGTCGAAACCGAAGTCGATGACCAGCCTGTTTCGCGCAATAGTCAGTTCGAAGCACAGTTGAAGAGAGCTAGAAGTGTGCCGGCTCGAGTTTTCGGTTTGTCGAAAAAGTTTAACGCCCCGGAATTGGGGTTTTCGGAGAAGGGTCGAGTGAAATCGTCGTCGTCGACGACGACGACGACCGACTCGAACAAAAAGGGTGCCAAGGCCAAGAGTGTTCACCCACTTTTCAGCCTGTTCGATGCCCGTCGCAAGAAGAGAACAACGGCTAAACCAGAGTTTTCTAGGTATATAGAGTATCTTAAAGAAGGCGGGATGTGGGACATGAATGCTAATATGCCTGTCATTCACTACAAATGAAGCTTTTTCTGGGAAAAAGAAAAGAAAAACACCCAGAATTTGTAAACATATTGGATTGCTTTTAAATTTGTATTCTTCTTTTTAGATTATTTTAAACTTTGTAAACAAATAGTATATGGATTGGGTCTTCTTAACTAGCGTTGTGATTTTTTCGTTGATCTAGTTTAATAGATCCTTTTATTTTCAAAATGTTTGATATTCCATTTTTTTGCAGTTTGCATATCAGTCCATTCTAGTTTCTTCATTATTATGAAGGATTTGTGATATATTGCAAAGTTAGATATTATGATTTAGTGGATAATAGATTCGGGTATCTATATTACAAATTTATTTTCTTTTGTAGATAAAGTGTTCATATTCCTATATCCAAATACATTATTTATTTTAATTTTTAAATTATCTATTTTTTTACATTTAAATTTTCTATTTTAGTTTTTCTAGACTTGCTAAATGCAATCTTTAGAGCATTTGATCATTGACAAATATTTTTCAATTATTTTATATTTAAACGATAATACTTGAATTTAATGTGAAAAATAAATAGATTGAAATTTTAATATTGACTGGCAAATTTTAATTTTTAAAATTTTACATATATTTAACTTGCTACCATCCATGCTAAATATCACTAGTTAAGTCATAAGTGTATTTTTAACTAATATCATCTAATTTTAAAAAAAAAATAAAGAGAAAATATAACAAATTATAATCTTGAAAAAGAAGAGTTTATAGTAATTATAATTTTTTTATATAATTTTTAAAGATATATTTTTATATATAAAAATATATAATTTCGTTACTTGTCATTTTATCCTAAATCATCAAAGATCATAAATTATATATTTTTTTATATAAAATAATTTAAGATTGTTTGGGTCAATTCGTTACTTATATATATATTAAACAAATATGGGTCACTCAATTGACCCTATAACCATTAAGGTGGCTCAGCTCTTGTGCATTTCGACAATTTGAAAAGACAAACTTGTAACATTTTAATATATAATATCTTTAAAAGTTAATCTCAAATCGATATAAGGTTTTGATTAGAAAAATAGTATGCATCTCTAATTGATATATAATTAATTTCATAATAAAAATAATAATTTTATTTGATATTAATTTTTTAACAACGTTTAGAGTTTAAATTTTAATATTGTAAATTAAAAAACTAGACTGGAAAGATTACTCATAATCGTAATAAATTTTTACAGTATTCGATTTATATTAATTAGTCAATACAACATATACAAATGGTAATACCGAAAAATATAACAAATTTGCTTGGACCAATTCTCATTCATTTTTTTATAACATAAGAACAAACAAAGCTCTACGCTAGACTCATCCAGTCCGTATGCAGCAAAGGAGAGCACCGCATCCGGCGGAGTGACGTAGATGTGACAGACCAAAAAAAATTCTAGACAGTTTGGCTAAGGAATCGGCATTCGGCAACCATATCTGCACCCATTCGAACATGCTGAAAAATAATTACCCAACTTCGTTGAACCAAATCACGGATACGCTGTATATTGCAAGTGCGACCTGTTAGAGCTAACTAACGATTCGTGCTACTGGGGAAAGTTTCCAGAGAAACAAGAAGGAATTTTGTATTTCAAGATAAAGTTTTAAGAGATTTCATATATTCCCTCTGTACATTCATTTAGCTATTTATATTCACTCGAGTGCTCAAGGCATAACAAAATCGGTTAGCTTGGCAGGTGCACGCCTTTCTCTCGTGCTTCTACGCAGTGATGCCGTTTCTGTTGCTGAGTCAGCTTGCTCGAGTCTCATACTAACA
This sequence comes from Hibiscus tridactylites, assembly GCA_958450335.1. Lineage (NCBI taxonomy): Eukaryota > Viridiplantae > Streptophyta > Magnoliopsida > Malvales > Malvaceae > Hibiscus > Hibiscus tridactylites. Next base: position 5,283,585 of record OY288272.1, on the reverse strand, counting down.
ACATTCTCTGCCATGGTATCCCCTGTAGACTCCTCCACTGTATTCTCGTGTGCAGCACTCGTAACATTACCCCTTCCTTTTCGAGAACTTTGTCCTCAAGGTTCACAGGTGCTGGCATATCCTGTGGTAAAGTGGATTTTGCAAGGAGAGGCAGGGGTGTTATCTGTTCCAGGGGTTGTCCTTTGCAGGCCTTCAACTGAGAGATGTGAAACACCGGATGTATTCGAGACGCAGGTGGCAGTTCCAGCTTGTACGCGACCGTTCCGATGCGTTGCAGCACGCGATAGGGTCCAAAAAATTTTGGTCCAAGCTTCTGATTAATGCTCAAATTTAAGGAGGATTGGCGATACAGATGAAGTTTAACAAATGCCCAAGAACCTTCGACCAATTCCAACTCCCTGCGATGCTTGTCGGCGTAGTTCTTCATACGTGTCTGAGCGCGTGCCAAATTAGCCTTCAACTCACGTAGGATAACATCCCTCTCCCGGAGTTCACGTGCCACTTGATCATTCTGCGTACTACCTTCCAAATAATCTATGATTGCCGGAGGGTCTCTACCGTAAAGTGCCTTAAAAGGTGTCATCCCCGCTGAAGCTTGGTACGATGTATTGTACCAGTACTCTGCCCATGACAACCACCTCTCCCACTATTTTGGCTCATTGCCAACCATACATCGCAAGTACATCTCCACACATCTGTTAAGGGCCTCCGTTTGGCCGTCGGTTTGTGGGTGATAGGCTGTACTCATACGCAAAGTCGTGCCTTGCAACCGTGCCATTTCCTTCCATAGATCACTGATAAACACCTTGTCGCGGTCACTGACCATCGAACGAGGGATGCCATGGAGTTTAATAACTCCGTTTATCATCACTTTAGCTACAACTGATGCATCAAAACGTCTCGGCAAGGCAAAAAAATGGCCATACTTCGATAAACGATCAACCACAACCAAAATTACCTCTTTTCCATTGGAGTTGGGCAAACCAGTGATAAAATCCAGGGCAATGTCTTCGAATACCTGATTAGGGATGTTCAGCGGCTGTAGCAGACCTGCTGGTGTCAAACTCTCCGTCTTCATGCGTTGACATGTTTGGCATTCGCGAACCCAGTTGCGGACATCTCGGCGCAGCCCTTTCCAGTAGAAATTCGAGGCAAGGCGATGAAATGTGCGCAGCACTCCAGCATGCCCCCAACAGCGGACTCATGGAACTCCCTTAACAGTCGGGTCCGGAGACTGTCAATTTCTGGCACACAAACCTTTCCCTGTCGTAGAACCAACCCAGTCGATTCAGTGAACTCGCTATGGTCTATACTGCCCCGTGTGATGTGTTCTTTTATTGCCTGCAATTAAGTATCGCGTGTGGTAGCAGCCCGAATCTCCTCCATGATGTCAAACGTGGTTTTTGTAAAACCCAGAAAAGTTGAATGCACCTCTCTAGACAAGGCATCCGCAGCTGAATTCAGACGCCCAGGTCTGTATTGAATATCAAAATCGAACCCAATTAGTTTGGATAGCCAACGCTGTTAATCTGGTGTTTGAATGATCTGCTGATTCAGTTCGCGCAGTGATTTCTAGTCTGTGATGATAATAAACCGACGACCCAACAAATACTGTCTCCACTTGCCGACGGCCTGGGTGATAGCGTACATTTCGCGTTGATATGTATAGGCATTCTGCATTTTGGGATTAAGTTTCTGACTAAAATAGGCTAATGGTTGTTTGCCTTGACTGAGCACGGCTCCAATGCCAACTCCGGAGGCATCGGTCTCCACGATAAACTCCTTATCGAAACAAGGTAAGCCGAGCACGAGGGCCTCACTGAGCAATTTTTTTAATTCTTCAAAAGCTTGTTGTGTCGAATCAGTCCACTGAAACTTCAGCCCTTGTCGCAGCAAATCAGTGATAGGGGCAGCGACGGTAGCAAAGCCGCGAATAAACCGGCGATAATAACTGGCGATGCCCAGAAAACTTCGGACCTCCCTGACATTAGTGGGTGTGGACCATTCTCGGATTGCTTGCACTTTGCTAGGGTCCATAGCCAACCCATCGCACGAGATTATATGTCCCAAATACTCCACCGATTCCCGACCAAATAAACACTTTGACCGCTTCGCCACTAACTTCTGATCGGAGAGAACCTGTAACACTTGCCTAAGGTGCAACAAATGGTCCTCCCAAGACTTGCTGAAAACCAAGATGTCGTCCAAAAACACCAAGACGAACTTCCGCAAGAATGGTTGAAAAATTCTGTTCATCGTTGCCTGAAATGTTGAGGGCGCGTTTGTGAGTCCGAATGGCATAACGCGGAATTCGTAGTGGCCCTCGTGGGTGCGGAATGCCGTCTTTGGGATATCTTCAGTTCGGACTCGGATTTGGTGGTAACCGGCCAATAAATCGAGTTTAGAGAAGTAACGTGATCCGCCCAATTCATCGAAGAGTTCATCCGCTGTTGGAATGGGGAATTTATCCTTCACTGTGATTGCATTCAACGCTCTGTAGTCGACACAAAACCGCCACGTTCCGTCTTTCTTGCGAACAAGCAAAACCGGGCAGGAGAAAGGGCTAGTACTCCGCTGAATGAGTTGATTTTCCAACATCTGTGTGACTTGTCGTTCAATTTCTTGTTTCTGGAAGTGGGGGTAACGGTATGGACGCACATTCACAGGCTTCTGTCCCGGTTCTAAGTGTATCGCGTGATAAGTGCTGCGAATTAGGGGTAATAAAGTCGGGGGCGCGAAAACCTGAGCAAATTCCTACAATAACTCGTTGAGCACCTTACTGGTATCACTGGTAGCCGGCTCGTAACTGTCGTGCAGCTGCAATTGAAAATACTCAGCAACGCCATCGGTGTCCGACAATCATCGCAAGGCTTGGAGTTGGATAGCCTGAGGTCCCGTTGTCGACTCACCTTGCCATCTATGCTTCTTAGACCCCGACTGAAATTCGAAAGTTAAGGCCGAGAAATCCATGGTTACCGGACCGAGGGTGGCCATCCATGCGACTCCCAGGACCATCTCAGTTCCTTCTAACGGCAAGACATAAAAGTCCGTCTGAAGAGTTGTGCCTTGGACCCTGACCTGCAGATTGTTCACCCACCCATCACTGTGTAGTTTGGCACCATTCCCCACCAGAACCCTAAAATTAGGTGCCGCCGTCAGGTTGAGTCCCAAATGGTTCGCAACCCGTGTCTGAATAAAGTTATGGGTGCTGCCCTCATCGATTAAAATACGTACATCTTGACCCTGGACGCGGCCCGTGACGCGCAGCGTGTTGGGAGTGTAACAGCCGGCCAAAGTGTTGAACGAGACCCACGGTTGCTCATTGCCCTCCTCATGGTCGATGTCACCTTCAGTTTCAGCAGTAGGGATCGGATCTTCGCCGCCATCATCAAGAAGAAACAACTGCGGCGTCTTGCATTTATGCCCCGGTGTGAACTTTTCATCGCAGTAAAAACATAGGCCCTTTTCGCGGCGGAGTTGCATCTCGGCCGACGATATTTTCCGGGGATGCAGAGGGGGCGTTGTATGCAAAACTGGAGGAGGCTGCCCAGGCAAACTCCTAGGACCCTGTGGAGGTGAATTAGGGCTAGGTAACCCGGATTGGAATTTGGGCCTGCTCGTGCGGCTGAAAGCCCGCTTGGCGTCAGCAAGTCTGGACTCGTGGAAACGGGCCATGGCCAAAACTTCTGCCATGGTGGAAACCCTACTAGCCAAAACCTCATGTTTGATGTCAGATCGAAGACCAGAAATAAAACATTGAATCAGAAAAACTTTCGGTAAGTTCGCCGTTCGCAAGGATAATTCCTCAAACCTGGTCTGGTACTCACCCACAGTGGTCGTCTGACAAAGCTTTGTGAGCTGTCCTTCAGGGGATTCAATTTTAGTGATGGAGAACCGCTTACGGATGGCGTCGACCAAATGGTCCCACCCTGCCAACCGCCGGCGGCGTTGCATCCAACGGTACCAACGTTTCGCGATTCCGTCCATGCGAAATGAAGCCATGGTCACGCGATGATGATCTTCGGTACCATAAAATTCAAAAAAATCATGTGCTGATGCGATCCACTCTTCCGGATCCTGTCCCGTGAACAACGGTAACTCAACGGCTACTGGTTTCGGAGGAAACGGAAAACCATCTTCACCCTCGGGACGAAGCCATTCCTTCCCACGTGATGTTTTAGTACCACTGGCCCATTCGGGAGCTACTGTGTGCTGTGAGGATTGTCCAAACTGTTCAGAAATACCTGTGAGCTGACGAAGAACATCCTGCAAAGCCTGGGCGTTGCTGGCCGATGTCGTCTGGAGGGAGACCAGGGTTTGCTCGTGCCGTGCGGAGGTCTCCTGGAGCTGCTTGAGGACGTCAGAGTTGTTGACCATTGTCAACGGATCAATGAAAGCACCAAATGTTAGAGCTAACTAACGATTCGTGCTACTGGGGAAAGTTTCCAGAGAAACAAGAAGGAATTTTGTATTTCAAGATAAAGTTTTAAGAGATTTCATATATTCCCTCTGTACATTCATTTAGCTATTTATATTCACTCGAGTGCTCAAGGCATAACAAAATCAGTTAGCTTGGCAGGTGCGCGCCTTTCTCTCGTGCTTCTACGCAGTGATGTCGTTTATGTTGCTGAGTCAGCTTGCTCGGGTCCCACACTAACAACATTCTCTGCCATGGTATCCCCTGTAGACTCCTCCACTGTATTCTCGTGTGCAGCATTCGTAACACGACCCCAGCTCGCGAACCTCGAATAAACATCGGTAACGGAACCGTGATTTTTATACAGTATGGTTAAAATATTCAAACCATTGTATTAAGTATTGTTGACTTCATACCCAACAAATTAAGTGAGGTCAATATAATATTTTGCATGAAAATTTTTATATTCAAAAAAATTAAGTGAGGTCAATTACATCCCCAGTATCTATTTTATATCTGCCCATGGTAGACAGATTGAAGACTTCAAAACTATCAACCTCAAAAATAACTTTTCGACTACCATAAATCCATGTATGCACGAGTGCTTCATATACACCTCATAACTCAGCTTCAAACACAGAACATATGCCATCAAACTTCGAGAAATCAAACAACCAATACACATGACTATCTCTACCAACCCTACCACAACAAGTCAGTCCAGTCGACATATCCTGTGCACCATCCATATTAAATTTCATTCATCCAACCATAAGGGGGACGCAACCACTTCTTCTCAACAAGTATGCCAGTCGTAGAAGGGACTCCAATCGCAGTAATAGAATTCGAATGAATTTTTTTTACTTTTTTCGATGTCTCTATTTATGACCTCACGTTTAAATTAGGTTTAGAGTTTAAAGTTAAAGTTTAACAAATTTAAGGTAAGGTGTATTTTTGAAGGTACATGGTGTATGATTTAAGATTTAAATTTTAAAATTATAATTTAAGATTTAATTTTATAATACTTTTTAATGTTAAGACATAAATAGAAGCATGAAAAAGAGACAGAAAATTTTTTATTCGCAATCGCCTTTACACTTTCAACCTGCAATCTTCTACTTTGTTCAAGTATGTTAAGTCGCACAAAGTTATCCGGATCAAACACGCAAGTGTTTCTAATCCATTAACTAATAGTAAAAGAAAAATTAAATAACCTTTACATCCAATCAACTTATTACATACAACACATTTTACTAATCTGAAAATTATGACTGTTTCTTTTTTTTATTATCGGTTTGGAACTAATCGAGAAAATGTATGATTCATATTCTTAAATGTTAGATTTTGAATTTTTAAATTTAATATCTAAATTTCTAAATTAAATTACTCGGATCAAATATTTTATCCAAAACCTACTAGGCTACTAAAAACAACATGAGCACTTTGTGTTTTAAAAGAGATTCTAGAATTAAGAGTTAGAGTCTCCTAAATGAATAGAAATCGCATGATTTTTTTCGGTGCTCATATTTATGACACACTTTAGGGTATAAAGCATAAGGTTTAGAATTTAAAATTTAAAATTAGGGCTTAAAATTTTAATTTTTTAATGTTGGAGCATATAAAGTGGCACCAAAAGGGAGAAGATGTTTTTTTGTCCCTCCTAAATTCGAGAAATTATATCATGGGTCATTCTCACGACATCATTCATTAGACCAATCAATAAAATGCATTCATTTTATTAATTTTTTCCATATCATCTTTTTATCAAATAAATTTTTACTATGTAAAAATTATTTTTAAATTTAATTTACAGTACATATGATATAAAAATGACATGAAAAAATTAATAAAATATATGCATATTATTAGTTTGTCAAATGAATGACGTGATAAGAATGACTCGTTTTATAATTTCTCCCTAAATTCTAACCCGTTTTAACTACCTTAGATTTAGAAACTTGTACTTTCAACACGTGGAACAGAAAATGCCACGGCTGTCGCTTCATTCATTTTAAAGCGTAGAGATTTTATTTTCTCACTTTTGATGTATTTTATTTGAGGCTTAACCGTGCTAACAAATTAACAATATAAGTATAAAAATAATTAATATAATATGATAATTATATTATATGTTTTTTAACCGGAAAAATATGCTAGATTATATTCAAAGTAAAAATATTACAAAAAAATTAAATCGCAAACATTAAAAATTTAATGTAAAAAAACAAATACAATAAAAATCAAAAGAACACTTTTAAAAAAAATTAAACAATCCAGCAATCAACTACTTTGATCACTATAAAGAAAACGAATTCTTTTGTTGTTTGTTCTTAGCATATCGACAAAACCACAAAAGAGAATCATAAGCATAAATATATCGTCGCCATTCGCTAACAAAAATACTCGTTGATACTTATCACTCGAATGTTAAACTGTCAAAAGGCAGACAATTGTCACAAAAACGAAATATAACCGTTACAAAAGTAGGCGAAAAAAAAAACTCATAAAGTAGGAAAAAAATAAAAGTAAAATATTGATGAATTTTATTTATAATCTCCTTGTACCTGCCATAGAAATGAAAAAAATTATTGGAATTATATCTTTCAAAAACAAGAGGAATATTGCGGGTGGTAATTAAATTTAGGGAAATAGAGTCCTTGAGTTATATTTTTGAAATTAAATTTTAATTCTCACCTCCTTCAAAAGTATTTATTAACCAACCGGATCTAATTAGGGCTTTTTCGAAGCTAATGGCCCACGAGGGCATTATCAGTCCAATTTGACCCTCCACTTGAACTTGATTCCACGAGGAAGGTATTTTAATTTCAAGCTTTTCTTTTTTTCCTTTTTCTGATGATGACAGATTCCATTTACATGTGGTCAGCCCTTCATCACTTTTAACCTTTAAAAATAAGTTAACACGTGTTCCGATCCTTCTTAACCGTCAATTTTCTAGATTCCAAAAACCTTTTAATTCATATACTCTATTTATTAATCATCACAAGATGCTTGCTGCATGAAACAACTAGAAAACCCTTCGCTCATATCAAATTACATTTTTGTACTTAACCTTTACAAATTATATTTAATATATATTAAATGTTTTTCCAGTTGACATTACCAATATTGTAATATTTAAAAAAGTTATAAATTTGAGTGTATTTTAATATAAAAAGAGATAAAACATAAATATAAATTTGAGTGCATTTCATTAGCTGACCCACGCCTGACGTGACGCCCCCCATTATTTTCATTGTTTCGCAGTTTCACAAAAGAAACAAAAAGTACAGTGAAACCCGAGAATACGATGTCGTAGTGAATCAAAGAACATTTCCCAACACTTTGGAAACCTCCCCAACATTACAAAACCCCGGAATTACCCACATTTAAAACAGAACCCTACATTCCCGTTCCCCCAAACAAGGTCAAATCCGACATTTCAGTATTCCCCCAGCTAGGAATAGGGGAAATTGTCAGCGTTTTGAAATTTTTGCGGACAGAAGTGGAGGCGGTCTTTGCGATAATAACTTGGGGAACAGGTTTTCTTCTCTCATTTTCTTCTTTTAATTTTTATTTTTTTTCCATTCGAGAATACCAGAGAAGAAAATTCCATTTTTTCATCTTCTTTTGGGAAATATAAATATAAGAAATGAAAATCCCTGTCTTATGTCTTCACCGCATGCGCTCTAATCAGATCTCTTTCATTCCGTCCAGTTGCGCCACCGTCTCGACCGCCGCTCGCGCGTAGGGTTTCTTGTTGAAAGTTTATATCTTTATTAGCCTATTAGGTAATAAATCTCTTAATTTTTTCCCTTTTATGAATTCTTTTAGTTTTTGTCTTGCTCAGTATTTTTTTTATTTCTTTTGATGGTTTTCTTTAATTTTATTTTCCAGCTTTTGAATTAGCTGGTAATAGCTATGTTATATTAGGGATCTTCTTCCGGTTTATTTTTCCTCCTTATTTTCGTTATTAATTTCGAAGCGGAAATGATGTAATTTGTTTTTAATTCTGGCTTTGGTAGTCGTGTTCGGTTTATAATTTTTTTGTATTCGTTTTTCGTTTTTTGTAACTCATCAAATATTCGAAGTAGAAGATTGAATTTTAAAAATTTAAAGGATTTTTTTCGTTCTGATTGGTTGCTGTTAAATTCAAGAGGAATTCTCATATGTTTCCTTTTGTATGTGTTTGATACCTCTGTTTTTGGGTTCTCTTATTCATTTGGGGTCTTTAATTTGTATATAATTTGATATTTAATTTAGCTAAATTATTTCTTTTTCAAAACCGGCATATATGTTTTAGTTTTACATGGAGAAAAATATAATTTTTGTGTGGCAGTAAAGTTGAAATACTGAATAAATGTGTGTGTATGAATTTAAGATTGTTTGAGCTGCTTATTTTTTTTTGTCACAAAATTTTCTGGTTGCTGATTGAGTGATTGGTAGACAGATTACACTTTGGCTATGTTGGTTCACTACTTTGGCTTTAGGGTTTGGATGGTTGTAGTTTGCTTACAGTTCCTATTAGAGGCAGGAGTAAAACATTGAAGTTTAGGTTCTTCGAACCTGACAGTTAACAACTATGGGTGAATCTTATCAAATTTATGGAAAGTAGGATGTTCTCACATGTAGCAACAATGAGATTTTCTTCTTTCCCTTTCCTTCTGGTTATTCTTCTGAGAAAATGATACATATGGGTTTATTGAGTTTAGCTTTTGTTTTTGTTAATCCAGAGCCATGCCAACGTTTTCTGCTATAGCTTTGGATAGGTTGTTAGAACCTGGAGCTTCGAAATCTGTAGACAAGTCTGGTCCTAATATGAAACCACCTTTGCCCAAGACAAAGCTTATACCCAATTCGAATCTAGAGAGGGGGAATAGTGCATCAATAGCTGAAAGGAAGGTTAATCGTCCCCAAATACCATCACCTGCCCTGTATGCCACTCCTGAGACAACTCCACTACCTGATTCACCATCTTCTTTCCCTCCGTCGCCTTACATCATTAATCACAAGCGACGTGGGCCTCGCCTTTTGAAGAGCTTTTCTGAAAACAATGTATCAACTCAGAAGAAAACCACTGAAGAAAGTGAAGTTAATGAGAAGGCAGAGCTGACAGAAACCAAATCTGTTGATCTATCCAAGGATGGTTCTATTGTTTTTAGCATTCATGAGCCTGATGAAGAGGAGCATGAGAATGGTGTCAATAATGGTCCTATTAAAGTAGATCAGGCAAATGGTTTCCATGATGGTGAATTTGGGAGCAGTAATAAGACAGTTGGAAGCAGCCGAATGAGTAATGGTATGGCAAGTGATATTGCTTTGCCGAAGCTTGTTTCATTGAACTTGAACAGAGGTGATGAAAGTGAAGATTTTTTTGATCCGAAGGATTCCATGGGCGCCACAACTAATACAGATGCTGATGATGAAAGTGCTGCAAGGCTTGCTACATCAGGAGTTGAGTTTTTTGATGCTTGGGACGGTATGTAGAGTTCTATTTTCTTCTGAATACGATCATGTATAGCTGCATATGTTTAAATGTAGGAGCTTGTTTTTTGCTGAAAAAACAATTTTCTTGCATGGTCGCTATTTTTTCTTTTAAAACCTGATGTATTTACTTGGACTTTAATATTATGATATGTGCTAGCCTTTGTTCAAATGTCTTGATTACATTAAGACTTGACAATTAAAAGGCCTGTGTATATATATCATATTATACTTTTTTCTATGTTCACGTATGCATATATGTGTGTCCATTTTGCCTGGATGGAACATGACATTTTTGTTGAAATATTGAGAACTATGAAAATTTTCCCATAGATACAGCTTAATGTGGAATAGGGATGATTTTGTGGCTGTTATTGGCAGTTTACTTAGATTTCTTGTTTCCTTCAGAATTATCCTCCGAGAGTGGAACTCAGTCTCTTTACCGTGACACTGAAGCTGAAATGCGTGAAATGAGATTGAGCTTACTCATGGAGATAGAAAAGAGGAAGCAAGCAGAAGAGGCTCTAAACAAGGTCCGATGTGTGTGGAAAAGAATGAGCCAAGAGTTGGCTATTGTGGGATTGTCACTGCCTGCAGATCCTATTGATGTGACAGATGATGAGCTGGTGAAACAAGCTGAAGAACTGAGGCAGCAAGCAGATCTTGCACGATTTGTATCATTATCTGTCGGAAGGGGCATTGCAAGGGCAGAGATGGAGACGGAAATGGAAGCTCAAATTGACACAAAGAACTTCGAAATTGCCCGATTATGGGACAAATTAAACTATTATGAGGCTGTAAATCAGGAAATGTCTCAGAGGAACCAAGAGGCTATAGGTGAGTGCTTATCCTAATTTTATTTCGTTTGCATAACTAGTTGTTTTGGAAAACAGAACACACCTCTTCAACCGGTTTCTTTAGTTTGATTCTCTTTGTCGAAATTTGCTGCAAGCGGGGGGTTTACGGATGCAATTATGTTTATGTTATCAGATTTTGATTTCACAAATTATCTTTGTTTTCTACAGAGATGGCACGGCGAGAGAGACAAAGGAAGAAAAGGAGGCAGAGATGGGTATGGGGTTCAATTGCAACAGCAATTACCCTTGGGACAGCAGCCTTAGCTTGGTCTTATCTTCCAACAGGTAAAGGATCATCTTCCGGCGATGTTCCTCAAGCGTCAGATCCCGCTGATGATGCAGCTAAGTGATTATTACCTTCAATCACTAGAGCTGTGTGGCAAAGCGAATAAGATGCATACATTCTTTCATTGTGAATAGGCCATCGGAGGATGTGCAGTACCATCAATAATAAATTTTGAGTACTACTAATTGCTCCTTACCCTGGCAGGCTGTGAGTTGATGAATCATCAAAATTATGTATCGTTCTTTGTTAACCCAATTTTGGCCTAGTGTGTGCGTAATGCACATAAAACCTTCTGGGATTTGTTTTAAAGGTCTCTTAGTAGATTCAGGCAGAGATATACTTCGTGTGCAAGACATTTCAGTGATAAAGCACAGGATTGTGTGAATTCATTAACCTTCTGTTTATAGAATGAAATTTGCTTGGGATGTTCCAGCAACAGTACCTCATCTTTCAAATATGTAATAAGTTCGTACAGGGTATGAATTTGTGTCCGTCAAGACAATCTAGTTAGCCTTTTCTTGTTTGAAACTGCTTTGGTGAGACCAAAACAGGATATGAATTTGTGGACGTTTGCTGCTGCCAGTGGAAACTGCAACCCAATCTGCTGCCTGATTACATCCCTGGTAAATCTGCCTCACAGCGCGGCTCTGTGAGCCGCAACGTAGAAACGAACACTTGCACGAGACGACATTGTTGGGAGAAGCTGTCTCATACCCCGAACATAGACAGTAGACGAACATGCATAAAACTAAAAAAATTAAAAAATCTTTTGGAATAGCTATAGGCTATCTTCAATTTATCAACAATACTTGATTTCTCTATCTAATTAGTTGAATTGAGTACACCACTATTGAAACTTCCTCTAAACTGCAAACTTAGAAATTAATGGTTCAATAGTTTATGCGCAATAACTTGATAAAAAGCAACAGTAAATTGAGGTAGGGTTATTTGTCTATTTTCCTAAAGTAGGAGGGGTAAGTTTAGATCTATAAACTCGAGTCCTTACTTGTTGAATGCTGCATATAACAGCATCAAGGAGCTAATCAGTAGTTAACATACAACAATTAGTTAGCACTTCGTTGTTTTTGTACTCGCTTACAACGGAGACCAAAGACGAGCAGCTCGTGAAGAGTGATCATGCGAGATGCTTTAAAAGCATTTTAAGTTAAAATGACTGAATGCAGCTCAATTTATGGACTGGTCTGTAAACATCTTGCATTAAGAACATGGCGATCTGCATTCACTCGGCTCCGGAGTCTTCATTTGCACTCTGTAGCCCAAAGCATTGGCGACATTGATTTCTTACGCAGATTGTATTTTCGACAGTTAGTAGACATTGAATCAGTGCTGGGATTTGTTGGAAAACATCATGACAGACAAACTGCCTTGGATGAGGTTGGAGTCAAAGGACTTGTATTCGTTTATGTTTATAAAAACATAAATACAGAGTTCATCTTTCATTCTTTAGCCAATATTGAATCACATATAGAAGAAAGCCAAGGCCAAATCCAGCACAAGCAAGAAGAACAATTACCCTTACCAACAATGAGGAATTAAACGCTTCCAAAACAACTGCATCCCATGACATGTACCAAAGAACTGAGAAAACCGAACCGACGACAGCACCCACTAGAATTTGATTGATCGTGTGAAGCTTTTGTGATACTCGAAGCCATGACTGCAAACCAGAAAAACAAACACCAATCAGATACCGTCTTTCACAAGCTTTCAAACATCAAAGCTTTTCACTTTTTAATTCAATTCTCAGAATGTGTGCACTCACAAAATATGAACCAAATGCCAGAGCCAGAACGGATATGCTCACTGAAAGTTCATTAACCCCCAGCCATTCCAAAACTGTCGAACACCAAAATACAGAATTGAAACTATTGAAATGCTAACTTGCAATCTTAATGCAAAATGGACGATAATGTAAGGGCATACTTGAAGCTATAGTGAAGACGACAGTGAAGAAAATGGATTGGGCATGAGAAGATGGCATCCCCGGGTCGGACTTAAGCCCGGCCACTGGTCGCTCCTGATTCAGGACCCGTTTCAGTCCAACTGAGAGCAGAGCGTTCACAATCGAACCCATCGCCATCCATAAAGCCTCGGCGTCGTGCCTCCAAAGTATCACCCCGCCAAACAAAGCCGAAACCAACCACTTGCTCTATCATTTCCAAACATCCAAAAAAAAGACAACTTCAGTAAACATGGAAGATAATATATGCCCAAATACGTATCGTAATAGTGGATATAAGAAAAATATACTCACCAGACGATTCAAATTGGCTTCAAAACTTTGGACCCGTATTGATCCGTCAAGGAAACTTTCTTGTTCAACTTCAAGCACTTGAATACCACCGTCGTCTCCGTCCCTGGAGTCCTTTAACACCGAAGTTTTAATCATAGTTCTTGAAGAGTCCCGCCAACCAGTTTTCTCGGCCAAAACCCCTCCAAGAAAACTAGTTTTTCGGGTTCGGAGAGAAAGGGAAAACTGTGGGTCAAAGGAATTATAGAGCTTAGGTGAAGAATTAGGGTTGAATTTAAAGAGCAGGGGCTGGAAAAGAAACGAAATCGAAGACATTTTTTTGGAAAGTATGAGCACGGACGACGGTGGAAGGAAATGAATTAGACGTGTAGAAGAGGAGAAGCATTTTTGTTAGAGAAGAAGAGCGGCAGTTGGTTTTATTTAATGGAATTTGTGAGATTTCTGTAAAACGTGTGGACGGTGGACAGGGAAGACGGATGTAATAAATGGATGGCAAAATTCCAAGACTGAGGATCTATTTAGAACCCTAATTTTATGAAGTTTCATGGGAATGACAGATTCTATATCAGATGCTTTCACGGAAAATTTTGTCAGTTTTAAGCTTATTTACGAGCGTAGGTAATCATTAATTTAATTTATAAAGATTAAAAATTTAAAAAATATACCGTATAATTATATAATACATTATTCATCTCGTTTTTAAGCTCTCCCACCACATGTTCCCACGTGTTAACTGTTAAGCTACAACGTTTATCTTCCATTTTCTATGGTTTTATAATTACGGAAAATCACACATTATCCGACCATTTTATATTATTATTATTATTAAAAAATACAAATGGTTGAAAATATTTCAACTCTTGTAAGTATCCAATCAATTGTTTTCTATAAAAACAGAAGCAACCAAATGAATTAGACAGCTATTGGATTAAGTTTTGTTTTGTTTTTCAGCTAATTTTGTTTATTATTAGAACATAAGGCTTAGCCATGACTCATGAGTCTATCATCTCATTGGTAAGAACTGAAAACGAATATTTATGAAACTCGATCCCTTTTAAATACTTTCTTTTAGCTATTTTCTATTAAATACCATGGTGGTATACATTTTATTTATTATTTTTGAAAATTTTAAATTTACCTTGAATGACATATGTCATTATCTTATAGTTGTGTTCAATGCAATGTTTATGAACCATTGGTATAAATTTACCTCAAATGACATATGTTATTATTTTAATTAGGAGTGTAAATGAATAGAGTGTTCAACGGAATGTTTGTTAACCGTTGATATAATATTTGTTTATGTTCATTTACTAAGCTAAATAAACGAGTATGAAAAAAAATTATGTTCGACTAATAATGAGTGAACATGAAGAGAGGTGTGTTTTGCTCGTTTATGTTCACGAACAAACTTGTTTGTTGGCTCGTTTATCAACTCATTTATAAGCTTGTTTATATGATTCCTCATTTCCTTTTATTCTTTTTACATTTTAAATATTGGTGAAGATAGAGACTAAATTAAGCACAATGTGATTTTTTAGTACAAACTGTGAAGCCTAAGGAGATTAAGGATTAGTGATGTAATTTCACCGTTTTAGCAAACATATAAACAAATATGTTAGCGGACATATAAACAAACATGTTCGTGAATGTTACACGAACATATAAATGAACATGTTCGTGAACGCTAAACAAACGAACACGATATTAAAAATTTAAATGAACACGAACCGAACACGTTGACTTTCAAAAATAAATAAATAAACACAAACAAAACTTTACTTGTTCAAATTCAATTCATTTAAACCCCTAAACTTAATAATAATCCTTCATTGATTAATTTATCTCGATTAATTGGGTTACATGCAAAATGTGGCCCGTAGACCTGAAAAAGAGGTGATAAAATGGCCTCATTTTTCTAGTAGAATTAAGCCCATTTAATATAGAAAATGGGCTAACCACTTTGATCATCACGTGAATCTAATTTTCTAACCCAACTTTCTCGAGTTCTGAAATGGGCTGATTGTCTTGGTGTGTCTACTATACACACAACAAACCACCGGATATCAAATTTACAACCTTGGACGGAACGTTTACATTGGGCCCACTTATTTGGTCTTATATGCTAACAGGGATGGGGCAGTGACGTTCTCCCTATAAATTTAAAATTTATATATAATTTATTAATCTTTAAAAAAATTCTATGTAGTTTATTAAAAATTTATTTCCGCCCCCTTAAAATATTGTAAATACACTCCTTAAAATTTTATAAATCCGTTTTCTTAACATAAAATCCCGCGTCTGTCTCTTTCTGATAACATGCAAAATAACCAACGAATCTATGCTTTGCGGCACTGCCTCAATTAACAAACGCAAGGAATAGGAATCGATGACGGGAACCTCAAACTCTAGCGTGTTTAAACCGTGTAAACTTGGGAAATTTTACTCTACATACCCCTCAAATGTTGTTTTCACAATTTTATCCTTTTATCACATAAAAAAGCATTTCGAATTTATAAAGTTATAATCCAATCCTTCACTATCGGACGTGTTTTCCCTCGACACTAACTCTTAATCAAAAGTGTGGATTACAGTTTCGTCAAGAATCCGACAAACGATGCCATTGTTGATGGAAACCAAACCATGTGGAAGAATCCAAAAAAAATTTAAAAAAAATGACAATTTAATCTCTCTTTTTTACGTAGAACAAAATTCAGTCCACATAATCCATGTCATGAAAGAGTTCTTAAAAACTTAAATAACAAAAGTGAACCCTGCCTTAAACCATTAGCCTTTAAAAATATTCTCTACATTGCTTTACACGCAAGATAGTCTCCCACATTATATTCCTAAAAAACAAAAAGGTAGAATACACCTCAATTCATTTAATTATTAGTTTGGTTACAAACGAGTCACTTTTTTTCTTCTTAAAGTTATAATTTAGCTACTCAATTTTAAAACTACTATAAACATGTCACTAAACATTAAAAAAGGATGAAAGGTGGTGATGTGACATGATATAATAACAATTTTAGTTCCCAAAACTTATACATTCTATCAATTTGGTCTTTGTTCTTATCGTGAATTACATGTTCTTCTCCCAAAAAATGTTATATTTCTTTCATGTTGCAAGTATCCAAGTGTTGCTTTTATCATTAACTTATTGTTTCTCTATGGTATAATGCAGTTATCCAACTTCTTTGATCTAAAGGATTAGTTTGGTATCACAAAAAAAAACGAGTTAAATTTATTGAATTATTTCGAATTAGTATCAAATTGACCGATCGTATACGTTTTGGGATTAAAACTGATATTATTCTAAGCCGCATTATAGATATTAGTTTTCAATTTTGAAGCGGAGTGAAATGTAATAATCTTTTAATTGGATGAGTAAAATTTGATTTCTATAAAAAAAAGACCCATTTGTAATCAATCTAATTATTGAGTGACCTAGGGTGTATATTACCCAAACATGAAAGGAGTCTTGTTTATTTTGAATCAAAATTTTACTTTTAAGAATATCATCATCTTGAAAATCACCATTTCCCCATCGATTAATGCAAAGAATCATTCGACTTTTTAACTGAGTGCAGATTCCATGGAAACTGATCTCCACCATTGAATCCATCCCTTTTACCCTTTTCGATCTTCCTTATCTTCTACGGAGCACACCTGGTTTGAAAATCCAAGTAATATACTTGGGGCGTTGGAAATAAGGAATAAATTTAAGCAGGGGCGGAACTAAAAATTTATTCAAGGGTGTTGTTTTTTTAAACGATATTTAAAAAGAGTTAAAATGTTTATAAAGGGTGTCATCTTATTTATAAAAAAAATATCAATTTTATATATTTTTAATTTTTATATACAAATTATAAAAAAATATATTTTTAAAAAAAATTAAAGTGTCAACAGACTTCCCATGAATTCAAGTTGCAGAGCATGTGCAATATGTGGACAGCCCATCAAACAAAATGTATTCTCCTTTGAAATCAAGGGAGATATGGATTGGGAATATATATATTAATACAAATAGAGCGAGTTAGGATCAAATATCAGAAAATAAAGATGTGAGTTCAAAATAACAAGGATTCATTAAGTATTTGATCTTAAAAATTAAAAGGTGAAAAATGTTCAATTTGATTTGAATTTAAATTGATAAAGACTTAAAATAATATTGCATTAAATTTTTTTTGAGAGGAGTAAGAACCCCCAACTCTCTATGTACATACCCGTCTTTGCTAAGGGTATAAATACTGAGATCTAAACTTCAAATCTATTGAATGGATAGGAGAGGAGAATATGTTGTTATAAAGTATATGTGAGATTGTGCCAAGTGCATGAACAATCCAATGGGATTATCTTTCTAAATTCATATCTTATTTTGAACTTAACTATACCATAATTGGTGTGATGCAAGCCCAAAAATTCTCATATATATTGATAAATTTAAATTCTAATCATAATCCTATCTAGAGGAGAGGGGAAGAGACTCTAAGGAAAAGGAATGGAGCGTTCCTGATGAGTCTAAAACCCTTGACCTAAAGAAATACGAATGAACAAAGATGAATAACTTAGCCAACCGATCAAATATACTTGCTCATATATATTTACAAATTTTCAAAACATGTCCCTTCAAAAATATTTATGCATAAAATTTGGAATAATTCAAACATTTTATTTATATGTTTTAGGATCAAATACAATGTTTTCTTCTTGAATAATGAAGCATGGACTTATCCTTGTGGGGTATACATTTATATGCTACGGTCAGCAAGTATCGACAATGTCTCACATAATTAAAATGTAAGCTTTCCCCCCTTAGCTTCATTGACAAATTGCAGTTAGATCTCTAGGATTGGATGGCCTACACATAGTAATGTAAATTGGGAGGGGCCTTTGAGTTGCTTCACTTGGTTGACACCATTCATTTCAAGTTAAAAAGATATTTTTATCAACATTATTGTTTGCAATGCATTGTCCTATGTTAATGTGTCTATGAAATACACACATTATATAAAAAAACGAAAATATTTATATATTTTTATTTGAACACGTTTTAATATGTAGTCACTCGAATTTAAAATAATATAAATCTGTGTATAAATTTGATTCACGTTCCAACTATGTTATCAAAGGTAATGAGTGTAAAAGATAAATTAAAAGATCGATAAGTGATACATATGATCAATTAATTAGTTTTCTTCATGGGCGGAGCCACCTTATAGAATAGGGTGTCTCATGACACTCAAAATTTTTTAGAAATTTTTTTATTATATAATTTATATATAAAAATTAAAAATATATATAAATGACATCAATTTTATAAATAAAATAACATCTTTTATAAATAAAACGAAATTTATTTATAAATAATTAACTCTCTTTAAATATTATTAAAAAATAACACCCCTTAAATAAAATTTTAGCTCAGCTCGTAGTTTACATCCCTAAAACAATAAACGATATGAGCATCCCGATCTCGACTTAACAGTTCCTTTATTGCACTGATTACAACACGAGTTTTTTTTTTTTTTTTTGATCCAGGATTACAACACATGAGTATATGCTGATATATTTGTTAAAAAAGAGAGAGAATATATGCTGATATAACAATTATTGAATAAGTTCACAACTTTCAAATTATCAACTTCTACAATTACTTTCCCAGCTCTAATATTCCAAGTTTGTTGCAATTTATCTACGACTCCTGCTTCAACTTTTTCAAATTTATACTTGTTATGGAGGACCATAAATAGAGCTAGAACATGCTTGGCTAATTTTGAAAATTAATTACCACCTTCAGACTTTTTAGAATTTCATATTAAACATTAGTTTTTAATATATTTACTAAATCTTGTAAAAAATTTAAAAACTTCTCATTAAACTTTTTAAAATTTTAATTAAACCCTCATTTTTTTTATTTTCTTATTACACCCTTCAATTTTTTAAAAAATTTAATTTTACCCCAAACTATTTGAACAAAATCTGCCCCTGCCTCCTCCAATATTCATGATGCTTCATTATCCATCTGAATTTAACTTTGCACGAGGATGACAAATGCTGAAAAGCTAAAACCGGTGGTTTCTCTATTTATTTTGCCTTGAACGGGATAAGAATATGCGTGATTTTTAGAATTCAAAATATCAAAATCATACTTAAATAAAAGACCATATAAAATATTTATATATTTTTTGTTGGCCTCCTAATTTTTTAGAGTTTTATTTTGATAAATTTAGATAACTTACGTCGTAAATATGACTGTGGTAAATGAGTCTTCAACGGGAATTTTATACATATAAAATGTCTGGAACAGTCGAACTAAATGCTTACTTAAGCGATACCAAATTACTTACGACTTATACCAACTCAATTAAAATATTTATATTTTGAAATGAAAGGTCTCTGCAAAATTTTAATCTTTCCCACCTTTCATAAAGTTTTGTGACCGGATTTGAATCTCCTGTACGTACACAGCTCAGTTTCGAAGTCCATAGTATTGAAACACGAAGCAGGATTCAATGTAGGATATATTATATAAATTATAATATATATATATATATATATATTTATATATTAAAAACATTGGAAGGGGGGGGGGGGGGGTCATTCATAAATATGGTTGCTTTTAAGTCATTTCTTCTCGAAATGTCAATTTGCTCCTCTATTGTTTCCAAATTTAATTTATGCTTTCCCAGAAATTTGAAATGAAATATATCCATTTTTATTTTTATCCTAAAATTAAAGCTAAAATTATATCATTAATCTGGGAATTATGCATGATTCAAATTTTAGTTTATATATTATAATACGATCAATATTAATTTTGTATTTTTTAAATTTGGAAATTTTAATCCCAAAACTTAACCTATGATTCTAGTGACATAAGCAAGGGCAGAAGTTAGTGAGGATCAGGGGCATGCCCAAAATTTTTGGAAAAATAGAATTTGACCCGCTTGAAATTTTTAAAAAATTAATAATAAAAATTTCAAGATTTTGAATATTTTTAATTAAATATTTTCTTACAATTTTTTAAAATTCTCATTAAATATTTTAAAATTAGAAATTTTAGTTAGATCTTCAAAATTTTTAAATTTTTTAATTTAAACCTTCAAATTTTTAAAAGTTGAAGTTTAATTCCCAAACTTTTTTCACCAAATTTTACCGCTAACATAATATAAATTATTTCTCTTGAATAATTCAAAGTCAGATTAGTTCTGTTTCCATTATATATTTAAACTTTATTTTTGCTTGAAGTTGTAGATTAAAGGAGAGGCCAAATCAATGAGAAGAACATAAGTGGAAGAAGTTTTTTTTGAAAACAGAAGTGGAAGAAGTTGTTATCATAGAAATGTACATAAAATAATCATGGAAAACTGATATATAATATATTATTTTTTGAACAAATATACAATATATTATTAAATAAAGCGGAATACAGGAAGGGAAACTAAGGTGAATAAATTCAATAAATAAGGTCATACACTATGACGTGTCTGACAATCACGTCTTCTCTCTATCCCAGTTGTCCAAACAATTTTTTTTTTTAAAAATAAATGAGTAAATTGGTGAAGTTATTAATTACGTATTACGATCGGTTATCTAAACAGCAAGCAAAGGGTGATCATTTTTAAGTCGGTCCAAGGAATTTTGTGGTGAAAGTGGACAGAGTTTTCGGTGCCGAATCGGTCAATACTCGACTCAATTTCGAATTCAGCTCGAATTTTTAATGAGCCGAGTCGAACTACTCGATATCCGACTTGAAAAACTCGTGAGTTATTCGAGAATATAATATTTTCAATTTTTTAATATTAAAATTTAAATTCTAAACTAAAACACTAAACATATGTTGAAAACCCTAAAATCTAAACCCTAAATTTTAAACACCGTAACTTAAATATATAAACCATAAAATAACAAATTTGTGTAAAATTAGTTTACACAACTTATATATCAAAGTTTTTTTTCCTAATAAAACTTTAAATGAGACGAGACAGATCGCGAGCTACTCGATTCTGACTCAATCAAAGTTCGGTCAACACTCGACTTGATTGAACTCGAGCCGTGTTGAGCTTGGATTATTCAGGCTCATAAAAAACCACACAAGCTCGAACTTGACTCGCATTCTTTACGAGCTGAGTCAAGTTCAGCACTACTTGAACTCGACTCGACTCGTTTACACACTATAAGCTTGGCTACTCATCAACCATGGTTCTAACCAATAAAAACTATTCAAATTATCAGTTTTTCTCTATTATTTTTTCAACAAGTGAATCTTTACTAAACTTTTTACTTGTTATTTGAAAAACAAATTTTTTAATTATTATACAAGTGAATTGTGACATAAGAAAAAGTGATAAATTAAATAGTTTTTATTGGTTCAGACCATGGTTTATGTTATAACTTGTAAGCCCGACTCATGTTATAATTTCTTGTTAAAATGCCTTCCAATGTAAGGTTAATTTGTTTATGTCATTTGAATTGAGATGTTTTACAACAAAATTAAAATAGTATTTCATTTTTTGTTTAACTACCGATATTCAACTGATTAGTTAATTAATTCTCGAGTATTATAGAAGCCCGTTATAGGGTAATTTTTTCAACTCAGTTCGCTTTATCAGTATTTGACTTTAAGATTCGAAAAATCTGTTATATATATATATATATATATATATATGATAATATATGTAAAGCCATCAAATGACATCGGAATATGTTGTGATGTTTAAATCGGTAATAACTCAAAACATATTTGGAATTATTAAAAATGTATGGCATTTCAGGGTTGGACAACTTGCAATGGGACCTAAACGCATTTGATGCGTCGTGTTTTTGCCTTCAACAATTCAAGTAAAAAACGTTATTTACGCGTCGTGTTTTTTTCTTTCACTTCAGCAAAATGTGATTAATGCCATGTTATTGCTGTACTGGGTAATATAAATCGAATTGGATTGATTGGAGTATTTCAATAGTTAATGATTTTAAAATTTATAAATTATAATATTGAATAATATAAAACAAAATTATCTATGAAAATAAAATTTAAAAAATCAAACTGAACCAATCTCAAACTAAGCACCAAAGATTGCTCGAACCTCTTTACCAAACATGTTTAACAGACAATGGTAGAATTTAGAGTAAAAATTTAAGAGATCAACTTTTTTTTTAAATTAAAGGCTTAAATGAATATTTTTCTTAATAAAATTTTGAAAAGTCGTGACTCTCATTATAATGAGACAAAGGTTTTTCCCCTTCTTAATTAGAAATAATATCGACTTTAATTCTCTAATTGAATCGGTATAAGAGTCGAGTTGACACCAACACAATTTTAAAATAACTAAAATATTTTTATCTAGTAAGAATACTAAATATCATTGTAAGTATTGTTGTGTTTCCACGCTTTTAATTTTTTTAAATAAAACAAATAAAATAATAACTTAAGATTTGATGAGTGACCAAAATTTATCATATTTAAACCTTTTTATTACTTTGCCTATAATTATTTGTTGATTTAATATCATCTATTTTTTTATTTTTATATACTTTTTTTAAAATAATATTTAGACTGTTTGATTTCATTTTAATTTTCTACATATGGTATATTTATTTATTTATATTTTGTGTACATTGAGTATTTATATAGTAAATTTTAGTAATAATTAATGTTGCGTTTTTAATATATTTTCATATAGTTTTTAGATTAAGAAAGAAAAATAGAAAATCAAAGAGAAATAGATGTCCACGTGTTATGTACTTGATGTGCCTCTAATCTACCCAACTATATGCGATATTTCTATATATTTACTACTTCAAGACTGCCTTATTGATTAGACCCCTTTAATCTTTGGTTTTTTGCTTAAGATGTTTTAGCTTTAATCGCTTTAGATCATATAAGGTCTATATATAAAAAAAGTTAAAAATCTAATTAAAGACTCAAACGACAAAATAAATATGAATAATTTAACAACATCGATAAACGAACTACAAAAATAAAATAAAATTATTAAAAGCCTATTATGAACCGTAAATTAGAATCGAGTGTCGTGAAAAACTATCTACAAGTTATATATTCAAATTCAATCCAATAATCCAAAATAAAAAAAATCAACAAAATTATAAATAAACGTCATTTTAATCAATTATGACGTTATCAAATTTTATCATAAAAAAATATAATAAAAAAACGGTCACAACTTAAAAAAAAAAAATTGCTGCTATATAAGCATTTCCCTAGAATGGTTTTAGATAGTACTGAATATATCTTAAAAAATAAATATAAATAATCCCGTGACTGTCAGTCTATATAAGCATTTCCCTAGAATGGTTTAGTTCTCCGAAAAACAAAACCTTGCTGCTCTTACTGTACATCTCCGTACACTTTTCAAATTCTCCGTTTATTTTCCCGGAAAAATCAAGACATCAGTTTCCAGAGAACCAAACGGAACTTCAAACTTTTCAAATTTCTTTCGGTACTTCAGCGTTGAATGCCTTGAAAACTTTTGTCTTAATGGATTCTTTCGTTTTCGATAACGTGAAAGCAGAGAAAGCCAAGGCGATGAGGAGGTACAATCGGCTTCGAAGCTTAGCGAACGCGTTTCGTTTCTTGGAATTGCTCTTGGCTTTGCTGTTTTTGGCGTGGACCTTTGAGCGCGTGCCTTTCCTCGTCAAGATCTCCGGCGAGTTCATTTTGAAGCTCGGTGGAGTCGTCGCGAGTCCGCTCTTCGTTTTCCTCGTCTCTAACGTCATCATCGTCACTCTCATTGCTAAGTCCGGCATTTTCTCCACCGTTAGCAATGCCGATTCCATAATCTACGAGGAAATCACCAAAATCGCCGAGAATCGTTCAAAATCGGAGTCTCAAGAAGAGATTGTATATCAAGACAAGGAGATCATCTCTCAACCGAGCACAAATACTCTCACATCTGAAGAAATGGAGCCGGAGTCTGAGTCTGAGTTTGAGTCGGATTCCGATATTGAGATGGATAATCCGAGAGTGTATAGAAGGAGTAAGTCGGATAAGTTACCAATGAGAAATACCGAGGAGCAAGTGACAAAGCTACGGCGATCGGAGACAGAAAAGTGTCGGAAAATTGAAAACATCGACGAGGAATTATTTTCAGAAGACGAGTTGAGTAACGAAGAGTTTCAACGAACGATCGAAGATTTTATCGCTAAACAGTTGAGGTTTCGTCGAGAAGAATCTCTTTCAATTGTTCTTCAATGTCCAAATCTCAAAAAATAAAATTACTTTTTCAGTAAATTTTAACCAAAAAAAAAAGTAAAAACGACTGCTTCTAATAGGTTTGTACAGTGCTAAAACTAGAATGGAGTCATTTGGTTGTACAATGCCCATGCTATGCTTTTTTACCTTTAAAATAAAATTAGTTTGAAGAATAAAAATTAAAATAATTATTTTAAATTATATTATTATTATTATTAAGATTTTATGAGTCGTAATTAGTTTAATAATTGAATTATTAGTAATTTCAATTTTCAAGTATATAAAATAACATTTCAATCACAGTGCAATGCAGACAAACTTAGTTTTGATGAGATTAAACTCAAAAGTTTGTGTTTTTAGGATTGATTGATGGATGGTCTAATCAATCACCCCTGATTTTTTTTTTACTTTGTAAGTTCAAATTAAGCAGTGTCCCACTAACAATAATTTCTAATATTTTCCTTAAGCAACAGAATTTAGTGCTTAAAAGCATCAATCATCACCCAATAATTTCCGAATCAAAAGTCTTGCATTGTTTACTTCCATTATATCTGTAAAATCTAGTTTTAGGGTGCGGTTACGGTACGACACCAACTAAAAATGTTATAAGATTTGAAACATAAAACTTAAAATGTTACATTGTTTGATAATAGTTTCAGTACTTATAAAAACTTAAAATGTTATCAGAAGCGATGAAAGTTTTGATATTCGAAGTTAAAATTTGGATACTTACTACCAATTAAAAATGTTATCAAACAGTGTAACATTTTTAATTTCATATTTTGAATCTTATAACAATTTTCAATTGGTACCGTATCATAGCTATACCATATGTTAGACATGTCCTATAATCTCGTAAGGGGGAAAAACCACTTTTATTCTTTCCATGGAGAGAACTTTTTGTTTTTGCCCAACTTTATTTCTTTCCCTCCACCTTTTGCCTTTTGTTACTTTTTTCCTTTATGGGGGCAATCACAGTTAATTCCACTATAAAAACAACAATGGGAAGTGGTTAAATTTTGCTAATTTCATTAGATACCAAAATGAGATTTTTAACCAAATTTATGGCACATTTTCTTCTTTATATTTATTATTTTTTGTTACTGTTAAATTTTGCATTACATTTTTGAGGGAGGAGAAAGGATACGGGATGCCGCTCGGATTGAACCTGAGCAAACATGCTAACAATTGTTTAGGGTTAAGTAATTTGGGACAATTTTTGTTTAAACAAAAACACTTTGCTTTGCCCCTTTTTCTTTTGCTTGAACTCTTCCTCTATGTTTCTCTTCTTTTGTCCAAAAGTGTCAAAGGAAGGTTGGTAGGGGTTGTTTTTATCATAGAGTCAATTGTTGTGGTGGGTGCACATTGCCTTTTGTAGGAGTGTGTATTAATTTTATAGGGTTTCATGTATACTTCAACACTTTGCCGTTATAGATTCAAGAATTACATTTATTGTCCGATAAATGACACTTCATAAACAAAACGTCTAAAAAATCTTCAAACATCCAAGGCATTTTGGTTTTATGAACATTTTCGCAGTTCTCGGCAGAGTATAAGGAACAAAGCTCTGATTGAAGAGAATATCATTTGTTGAGGGTTTGAGACCGACGATTTAGAGACAAACTCATTTGTAAAGAGTAAAACAAATCAAGGTGTTACAAGTACCACTTGAGAAAACTATTAATTAAGCTTGAAATATTCTCCAAATCCATTTTTTAAAAATTAATTTAAACAAGAAGGTTGAGACAAATTTAGGTAAAATTTTAAATTAACTTAATTAATACTTTTAAACAAGACAAAGGCAAAGACAAATTTAGGTTTGAACACTGAAAACTTTATCCCACAATGCAACAAATTCTATTTGATGTAACAATTAATATTTATTATGTGGTGCTCCATGTTTTAGTGATGTTTGCCTTTTGCCCATTAATTTTAATTTTTAATTGAGGGGCTTTAATGACAATAAGAGAAGGCATATATTCCTTCAAGTTTGCAGCATTGGACAATTATTCCTAAAGTTGAAAAAAGAGGTCTCACTATCACCT
This sequence comes from Hibiscus tridactylites, assembly GCA_958450335.1. Classification (NCBI taxonomy): domain Eukaryota; kingdom Viridiplantae; phylum Streptophyta; class Magnoliopsida; order Malvales; family Malvaceae; genus Hibiscus; species Hibiscus tridactylites. Next base: position 5,257,009 of record OY288272.1, on the reverse strand, counting down.
ATTTCAGAATAAATCCCACACCCAAAGCTAAGTTGACTGTTGATTGATGGGTTAAAATGCATATCCATGCAAATTTCAAAATTTAACCTCAACCTAAACAATGTGGGTTAATGTTAGGTAAATCTTATTTTTTATTAAAAAACTATAGAGAACATGGCGATGGAAGAAACTAATATTAAAAAACTCAAAAAAAATTGAAACTCGACTTATTTATTATTATTGAAAAATTATTCAGTACATATATTATATAACTCTTTATATTTTAGAGATTAGAGAATGAGTTTAGAGTATATAGGTCTAGTTTGTAGGGTTGAAAATTTAGAGTTGTGATTAGAATTTATATTTATAGTATCTTTTCATACATATTTTTAACATTTTGACAATGTACACACAGCTTGCAGGACCACAGTTGTTGGGTTCATAACTTATTGATATTCAAAATCGTTTTTTTGTTTTAATTTAATGGGTTTTGTTATATAATAACTACTAGATTCTTATCATTAATTGTTATTTTACTTTTTAATGGAATCTATTAGAATATAATTAATTACATTCTTAAAATATTAAACATCATTGATTCAGAGTGTTTAATGTAATTAATAATAATGTACAAGAGTTTAGGTGTTTAGGGTTTATGATTTATAATCTGTAGGTTTTATGGTTTTATTGTTTTAGGGGTTGTGTTGTTGTATCTTTATGGTTTTAGGGTTCATGGCTTATGGTTAGGGTTATGATTTAGGGTTAAGATTTAGTGTTAATGCATCATTTTTATGATTTAAGGTTTACGATTTAGTGTGTTAGTGGTTAGGGTTTATGGTTTAGGGTCAAGTTTTAGGGTTAAGGTTTAGTGTTAACGTATGGTTTTTAAGGTGTAGGGTTTATGGCTTAAGGTTTAGTGTTCATGATTTAGTGTTTAGGGTTAGAGTTTAGGGTTAAGGTTTAGTGTTTAGAGTTATGTGTTAAGGTTTAGGGGTCCTTTTATTAAACACTATAAATTAATGATATTTAATTTTTTAGGAATGTAATTAATTGCATTCTAATAGATTCTATTGAAAAGTAAAATAAGCATTAATGATAGTAATCTAGTAGTTCTTATACACAGCCTTAAGGGATGTGTGTAGCCGAACCCTTAATTTAAATAAGATAATATTAATTATGTCGAGATAAAAAAGTTGGTTCAACTAAATAAAATTAATAAATTCTATTAAAAAGTAAATTAACCATTAATGATAGTAATTTAGTAGTTTTTATACATATCTTTAAAAACTGTGTATAACAAAACCTTTAATTTAAACAAGATAATGTTGAATATGTCGAGATAAAAAAGTTGGTTCAACTAAACAAATTTTAGTTTTTATTTCGTTTGTTACAACTTACAATATATGTTCTATATTTGTGCAATGCAAAGTGAAAATACAAGTTGTCTAAATGTAAATTCTTTTTTTCAATGGTTTGAAATTACCAACACAATATGCTAAAGATGTGCAAAGGGTTAAAACACTTCATGATTCCTTTTCCTTGATTGGTTTCTTGTCTAAATCATCAAAATTCAAAGCATGCATAGTTGCTTCATAACCCCCATAGCTAGCAATCATGGGAAACAAAACAAAGGCAACAAATATATATAACCTCACTCATCATGTACAGCAAACATCACACAGTTCATATTTGCAGAGTCCAATCGTTGGAAAGCTTTTTACCCTTGAATCGAAAAAAAAGAAGAATTCACATTGGGAGTCTCAATCTTTGTTGTGTTTGACAAGAAATCAATTACAGTAGCCCTAATGGAGATTGTGCCCACACAATATGTCTCATTCCCATGCATGCCATATGTCTTGCAAATGCATCGACTTGTCAACTTGGCTCAAGGCCCCCCCGAGTTGAACAAAGATTGGTAGGTGGTTAATTTGATGTGAAAATTGTTGGTTTTGGGGGGAAAAGCATTTATATTTGCAGGACTTTGAATTATGGAAAAAGTTGGGGTTGATGGGATTTAAACGAGTAAAAAGGTATTTGTACAGATTGCCTTGTGAAATTAAAGGCAAAGTTAGGGGCTCGTAGGGTCTGGCATTGTCAGCTATATATGTAAGGCAATTGAAAACCTGATGGATTTTAATTCAAAGACTTGGTCTAGTCTGTCTGGGGGCTATATTCAATGTTGCCTTCGTATTATTAAATAGCTTTGCCAATGCCTTTTCTTACGTTTTTACCTATATTCACCCTGATCATTGCATGCGCATGTACAATGATAATATATATATATATATATATATATATATATAAATATATATATATATATATATTCTGTACACATATTTCGTGCATGCATGTAATATATGCATGTGGATGTGGTTGCTTGAAATTCATGACTTTGCTGATTATGAATTTCAAATTCCAAAGTCATTAGGCATGCTACATTGGCCGAACAAGGTATTTTTAACACTTAATAATCCCTTAATAATGTCATCTATCAGTTCAAACTTTGATTCTCTTCAAAAATATATTGTACTTTATTATTGTATTTAACATTTGTTGATACCTATATCAAATAAAAGTAATGTTGGATTTCATAACAATATTATTCTTTTTATTTTCTTATGATATTGACTAGAACGAGTCCAATGATTAATTTTTCATGTTTTGTTCGCCCATATAAGAGTAGATGCTTGCTATAAGTTTTAAAGTTGTTTTATACTAAAGACAAAGATTAGGCTCGAGAAATCCACAAATCCACATGTGATGTGTGAACAATGACAGTTGTGTACCGTAATCAGTAGTTTGATATTGATAAGGGGGCATGGAATACATATGGTGAGCTACAACAATGGTTCAAGAACCTATCATAGCTAAGTTAAGAGATAATTGAGCATGTTAAGATGTTGTTAGGGTTTCATATAGTCCTTTATGCCCTTAGCCTACAAAATGGACCTTTACGAGCCTCTAAAATATCTTTTAGGTCATGCCTAATGTCCCAGTTAGTTTTATACATGTGACCCGCTATTAGGAAAAGAATTACAATAGCTAAATGATGGTGTGTAATATCAGTCAGCCATAAACTCCAGTCATTGGTGATAATCCTTCACGAAAAGTAAAAAATTATGTATATTTTGACCAATTCAAGGTAAAAAATGAGGTTGTTCTCTCAGTAAAATTAAGATAAAGTTTAGCCAAAAGATCACGATTCAAGATAAATTCATGAGGAAGTTGGATCTCTTTAGGGTCTACTCCAACGACTACCGATTAAGATAAAAAAACCCTTATGATTTCACCTAAGCTCGTGATATAATAACACTATTATTAAACATCTGTTTCAGATGCTGAAATCAAGGAGAGGGTGTATATAAAATAATGCATAGAAAATTTTTAGTTCAAACTTCTGCTGCTCCCTAGCTAATAATAGTGTGCCTGCCACCAGAAGTTTTACTATATTTCTTGAGTAAAAAGACAGCAGAGACTACAATAAAACTAGGGTAACTTACATCTATATATATATAATTATTGCCGGGTATTAAGGGTTAGGTATGTTTGGTCTTGTCCGTACTTACATGTTAACATTTCTTTATAATCTGCACAGAATCATATTAATTATCTGCTAGCTCAGTCAACTGTTCCATTTTGTATCCAGAAAATCTGCAGTAAGCTGATGCGTTTGATTGTGTTTAAACTTCTTACCACTTTGTCTCTTTCTAATTTCTATTCTTCTTCTTTTTCCCAGATAACTGTATCCGGGACCGGGAGAATCAAGGTTTGGCTATCCGAATACGTGAAAGAACTCATGCAAGACATAATGATATTCATTGTAGGTCGAGCCCCACGCATTGTAAGTGGGAAGAGTGAACCGTGGGCCGTCAGCTACAGGCCGGACTTATTTAGAGACCCAAACCTTTGATGGGTTTAGTTTTTTAGACTAATGTAGTTTAACTGTGAGCCTAAAGTCTATATCGGTGGCATCACCAATAAAAAGGTTTGGTTTGTTTTGGGCCCGCTTATGGATGTCTGTTGTTTGCAATTTGCAAAGTGTTTTTTTCCTCTAAATCTTTCATTTCATTTTACTATGTTTGAAGTTTGTGGTTACTCCATTTAATCGTATAAGAAAATTTAGATTATCTAGAGTGTAATGTGTTTTGCAACACTTGGGTTTATATTTACGAAGTTTATATTAGATAGAGCAAGTTTTAAAGTTGAATCTATTAATCAACGGGTTGGTCCAAGTGGTAAGTAATTTGGTATCGTTTAAGTAATATTTCGAGTTCGAGGTGATGTATATGTAGAAAATTTCCGCTGGAAGATTCACCCACCAAAATCAAATGTGCGACACGGGTCAGTCTGAATTGATCCAAACTCAAAGTTCAAGTAGTGTTTAAAGCGATCTTCTTTTGTGATCCATTGTTTGGTCTAACGGCTAAACATACTATACTATCCTATTTTATATCCTATTTTGTATGAATTTAAATTCTGACATAAAATTATAATATTTTTTTAATAAAAAAATCTTCCTTAAATTGGGAGAAAATGGGTGATTAATTGATTCAAAACCATTTAGTTTACTTCTCATACTTATATATTTCTGTAAAATTAATTCAAGTTTACTTTTCTTTACATTTTCTAATTTGATTTTTATATCTCATTTTTTATTCATATGTATTTATGTTTTATAAACAAAAATTATTTTTGGTATAACCACTAGTATCCGGTTGTAAATCATCTAATTTAAATTAGTATCGTAGATATTCATTAAGGGATGATACTTTTAATCTAGTATGTTCTATTTACACGATCAGAATTCTAACACATAATTTTTATGTGATGATTTTGTTGAAAACATAAATTATAGACGAAATGATGAAAATTATTTAGGACTACCGATGCAAATCGATGCTTCTAAGTTCTAACAATGTTGTGATATTCATAATTTCTTAAGAACTACAACAAAGGTGACGGGTTTAATATCTTCTTTAACCATTTCCTCATCAACCATTTTCCCATAATTGCCAAACAAGTTGTCTAAATCTATCCCATTTCCAAAATGGTCACCAATCATGGATTCTTGGACAGCCCTCACCGTCATAGCCACCGCCGTGCCGTAGCTCTCCCCGTTTTTCACTTCCCTCTCTATCTCAAACATCTCCACCCTCTCCGTTTCGAAAGACCCTTCTCGTCTCACTCCATCCTCTATTTCATTTCTCGATGCTGCATAAAAATGCACTTCGTAAGAATCAAGCTTCCCCCTTTCGATTTCACCCTGCAAGAACACAAAGGATAAGATTCGAACAAGAAGAAAAAGAAACATATGTATGTATGTATATGTATGTTGGAAAAATAGGGTACCCTTGAAACAGATACGGCAAGGGATCTTGAGAGAATTTCCCAGAAGAAAGAATTGCCTCGATCAACATGATCTTGGCCTATTCTTCCCAACAGAATCAGCACCATTCTCCCACCTGTAACTAGCTCTTCCGATCGTGATTTCAAGAACAATTCGAAGTCCTCCCGGAACTGGTTGTAGTATGCTTGCGACACACTCGGAGGGCTTGACTCAGAAATGTAAACGTTTCCTTTGTTGACAGACTCGCCACGCTCGTCGTAAAGAGCTGGAGGAACCTGCATGGATTACTTATTCTTGAATCTTGAGCCATGGTTTGTCATTTCATGGAATATTAGAGAATCTTAGCTTACCTTGGAGAGCCAGTGCAAACTGTAAGATGAATAGATGAAGTGCAGGCAATCGTGTGGGAACAGTCTTCCATAAAATGAACCGGGGTAGCCTGCTATGAAAACAGTAGGACACTCAAGGTTTCTGTCTTTCTTAAGGTCCCTGTAAAAATCAGGCAAGGACTTAAACACCGAGTTGAAGTCAGTCGTGGGGAGATCATTAAGGTAAACTCGAAATTCTGGCACGGGATGGGAAATTTGATGGCTGGTTCCTTCAACAGCCCGGACCATATCTTTAATGAGGGACAAGGAGTTGGGTCCAGACGAGCAACCCAAATCAGCTATGCCTATGCTCCTCGGAGTTACTTCAGAGTAAAGCTGTTGGATCGTTTCTATGGTTATATGTTTCACCATATCCGATGCTTTTTTCTGCAGAAAACATAGTTATAAGCACAATGCTAAACCGAAAACAAAATTGGAAGAGAAGGATAGGCCGAACCTGGAGAGAAGAGTTTTGGGCATAGCTAGTCTTGCCTATTCCTCCAGTCATATGAAAGACTTTCTCCACATCCATGTGTGCTTGCTTACTGCTTAGAGGTGAATTGGAATTAGTGGAGGGTTGCTTTGAGTATGCTTTTAAAGGCAAAAACTCAATCATAAAGCCCTTTACTTTTTTGGGTTATCTTTTGTTTTCTTAATACATATATTACTTGTCATGGTAGTTCAATTATTAACATTTTATCATTAACCATCATGGCAGCCCCCCATGATTATGAACCATTGCCTATTTGCCTTGTTAGTGCTCCTATTGGTTTCATTATATACAACATATATTTTTGAATATTCCGAATTTAATAGAATAATTTGTAACTTTCATTAAATCGGACATTAAAAGGTATTAAAATCAATTCATAAGAAATATATCCGTTTAAATAAGGTATTAATTGATTATTTCCGATTTTGCTCGGATACAAAGTCAATGACCTTAATTCGGAATATTTACCTTCCATATTTTTCCTCCTCCACTCCCCTATATAAAGAATGCTTCTCTTCAGTTTCAAATCGCTCCAAAAATTGTTTTCTCTCTCGTTTTTTCTTTTAACCGGTGATAGGCTAAGACAAGGCTCTAGTTCGACTGCTCTTCGCAGGCCTCAACTTTAATCTGGTTTATAATTCTTCTTTTCTTATTTGATTAAAGTTATTTCTTTATTTTATTTTATTTTTATTATGTCTTGGATTGATTACACTTTGTAACAAAAGTTAGGTTCAAATTCAATTCACCAGTCATGATATCTCCCTTATTAGCAAGCTCTATTATATAAACCCCAGTAAAACATTGCCAACATACTACAATATTCAAGTTGAACCCCTTTACTTTGAAGCAATTGGTGGAAATTGTAAAGGAGTTTTTGTGGGATTTGGAGTCCTTTTTAAGTGCTGTCTTGTATTGCCTTAATTGCTCTCAACTTTCACTTAGTTCCCACTGCCCACTTCCCACATTGGAAGGAATCAAAAAGCAACTGAGCTTCATCAAATCAAAAACTGTAGCATCTTTAAAGTGTAATATTGTGGGGATGGTTCTCCACTCGTACAAGAGGTGGACAAATGGCAGGCAAGGGGTGCACCAATGTGACTGTCCCCGGCCATCTTTTGTAGTTCAAGTCCACAAAAAGGCTCCAATCACGATCAAATTTCTCAGGCCACTAGCCATTGCATTGGTAGCCAGGCAGGCACAGTCAAAAGGCTTCATTAGCACAGCTTTTGAATGGAGAAAAATGAAGTTAAAAAAGATTCCTTGAGATTGTAGTTTTCAAATGTGTGCTTCAAAGTCACACAATGATTTGACCTTTCATGCTTTTAAGTATTCCATCACATGTTTCTACATGTACACTGCTGTGATTTAAATCCATGTCATACAACCAGGAGATGCACAAAAATGATAGAAAAACAAAGGGAAAAGTAAAATCTCTGTGAATTTTGATTCTTGGCTTGTTAACTGGTAGTGCACCAGATGGTGACTCCTGAAAGCCCAAGGCAGCCTAAGCTAATAGCTCCAAATATAAACAATGAACATAGATAGGTTAAATGCTAAAAACCCACGATTCTCAAACTTGTTGTGATTAGTATATAATTTTGATGGATTCAAGGAATACAGGCAATAGGACAAGCCCCCCTTGCTACAATGGCCAGGTGAACAATCCAATAATAATATATATTTCCATCTCCCTCTTTAAATAAGACCATGCTGCTGCAATTAATGTACTTAACCTTAAACTTGTTTTTGATTGAAATTTCTTCTTCTGTAGGTTCCATGGTAAAGAAAACTGTGCTGAAAGTTGATATCTCATGCCATAAATGCAGGAAGAAGCTTCTCAAGGCAATATCTGGTCTCCAAGGTAATTAAAAGCACTAAACACTGCTCCATTTTCCGGCCGATTATGTTCATAAAGATGATTGAATCTGAATGATGTACAGGCGTGGACAAGATTGAGGTGGATGCTGGTAAGGGAACTATATCAGTAACAGGCGATGCCGATCCGTACGATATTATTGTTCGGACGAGAAAAGTAGGGAAACATGTAGAGCTGGTGAGTGTAGGGCCTCCTCCACAACCTCCAAAGGAACCCCAAAAGAAGCCGGAAGAGAAGAAGCCGGAAGCCAAGAAAGATGATAAGAAGACAGACTCATTGATGATGCCACAGTTCCACAATCCCATAACATGTCCTGTCTGTCAGCAAATGCATGTCGTTTATACAGACCCCAACCCCGGCTGCTCTATCATGTAACAACGATGTTTTGTTGCAATTGCACAATAAACCCATAAAGTATACTTTTTTTTTAATTGTATCTAAACTTTTTTTTATCGAATTATATACCTAAATTATAATTTGTAACCACTTTATCTTCGCGTTTAAAGAGAAATTATATCAAGAGTCATTCACACCAAGTCATTCATGAGACAAACTAATAAAATGTATTTATTTTATTAATTTTTCTATGTCATATTTTTACCAAGTGAAAACTATTTTTAAATTTGATTTATAGTAAATATGAATGAAGATTTATTTGGTAAAAGGATGAGATGAAAAAAAATCAATGAAATAAATGCATTTTATACGTGCTGGGAATGGGATAAAAATTCTCTGTCCCTTTTCAGTGTCCCTACTTATGCTCCAACACTAAAAAATTCTACAAAATTAAATTCTAAACCCTAGCCCTAAATTATAAATCCTAAATTCTACACCTTATACCCTAAAAAATACATCTTACCTTAAATTCTCTAAACACTAACCTAAAACCTAAAACCCTTAACCCTAAACCTAATTTTAAGCATAAAGACATAAATAAAGGCACCGAAAATGGGCAGAGGATTTACATCCCTGAGAATGACCTATAATATAATTTACCCATTTAAAGTATCACGTGGTAAACAAGAATAAAAATCCAAAAAAATTAAATAAAATCAAGAAAATTGTAAAAAGTAGAAAAAAACAAAAGTAAAAAAAAAAAACACACGCATAAATGAAACACTTCAAAAAAATTATAAATTAAAATTTTCATTTTTAAAATTATTTAAGAATATATTGATTTTTAAAAAAAATTATTTTTTACCACGGGTGCTTTTTAATAGTGTAATTGGTGTTTTCTAGATTTGTCGCGCTATTTTAAACGGTTGACATAACGGTGAAACTCAAAATAGTTACGGACTTTAATTTATATACTTGATTCGACAAAAATAGTTTTAATATTTATATATAAAACAATCTTTCATTCCAGAGGAATGACACATTAAATCTTTGAAATACTCCCTAAGCTTTGAATTTTGTGTGACCAACTGACCATGTCCCTTGTTCACAAGTGGACTAAAAAACAATTATAAAAGCAAGATTTGATTTTTTTTATTTGCAATACAACTTTTTAATACATCTTACAAAACCACGTCACTCAACACCAGGACAATTCTTATGATTTTACATTTCACCAACCATATTTTGGTGCTTAATCGGATCTAAACAGAAACCTTTATATATATAGTTTCATGCATGATGATAATGCGGCTAACTAGGGAAGAAGACTACTTCTTGATACAACGTAGATCAAATAGATTTTTATTTATACATAGCTTCATTTACTCTGATCTTTTGCCTTCCATACATGCTAGACGCTTTGGAAACCTTTCACAGTACAGAATTCCCAGCTTACTTTCCTCTGTTTAATGCCTTGAGGGTTATGGGACAACCGCTTCGGAGTCGAGGGATATGTTCCTTCCTCTCGAACGCGCTATCGGGATCATCGAGTGTCCATCTACACAACAGTTGCAGAGTTCAAACTTAATGATGCAGTGATATAAGGACAGCAAAAGAGAGAAATGTATTTCTTCAAAATCTCTTACTTGTAGCCACTAGTCAGCCTATGTATAAAGACCAACATTGCCACTTTTGCCATATTTATGCCTAGGCATGTTCTAGGCCCTGCTCCAAATGGAAGGAAACTGTAGGGCTTCTGGATATCCTGGAATATAGATAGAATGTTAGGATCCCTTGGCTCATTTTGAACTCTAAATGGGACACAGGGGAGAGGAAAATCAATGTGGCAAGTAGAGGTTATACTTCGAATCTTGAAGGGTTGAATCGCATAGGGTCCTTGTACACGTTGGGGTCGTAGTGTACACAGGATGCGTCGACGTTTACAAGCCAACCTTTCTTGACCTCATGCCCTGCAAGAAATGGTGAAAATTGGTATCAGTAGACTTAATTTAAGTTGCCTGATGGAAAATTACATAACGAGGGGGACTTGCCGTCGATTATGCAGTCGTTCATCGCAACACGGGGAAGCCAAATCAAGACATTCGCCATTCTCAGCGTTTCTTTTACGACCTTGAAGCCATATGACTTTTCAGTAAGATCTTCAAGGGTGAGTGAGGCTCCTTCTGGCTTATTTCTGGCTATTGATAATTGTTCTTCCTGCATATGGGGAACAGAAGTAATTTAAGTCTATTTTTGTTCGAAATAAAAACATTCAATTCTACACATGTTTACCGAGTGAATGAAAAGCCCTCACCCTTAGCTTGTCGAGTACATCTTTATTCTCGGACAGGAACTTGACACACCACATCATAGCAGATGCAGTGGTTGTTTGCCCTGCAAGTATTAGTGTTGTCAGGTTATCTATGATCTCTTGATCATCAAGCTTTTCATCTTCCGGATACGAATCCCTATCGACCATGGTCTGCAGAAAATCGTCGAAATACTCCTCTCCGCTACGCCTTTTGGCAATCATATTGCCAAAGGTTACAATCAGCCTTTCACGTGCCTGTATGAAAATAGCTTAAAATTCAGAGGTAACGCTCATTGCAAAGAAACTCTTCTGTATCATATATCCTACCTTCATGCCTTTGTAGTATCTGGTGCCCGGAATCATGAGGGGAATCGATAGCATGGAATTCGAAACATCGGTGCAGTCTTTTTCGATCTGTTCTAGCAAGGGATTCTCTGTGACACTCATCAGCATGCTCACTATTGAATCAAAAGTTATCTGCAACATAAAAATTGACAAAGAGTTTAATGACTCAAATTCACTCATCCCAAAATTGATGAACACTAGCTTCTATGAAATAGTTTTTACTACCTTCAAGCTGAAGTCAATGACTTTAAAGCTTTCCCCAGTTTTTTCTAATTTCCCCAGCCTTTCACATACCATCTTGTCAAATTTCACTGCAAACTTGGATAAAGAACTCATCGAAAAAGGATCGGAGAGAAGTCGTCTGATTCGGGTGTGGATCTTATGCGGTACCGAAAACACACTCATCGCACCGGTTGCATCCGCCATTGATCTCACATATGATTTGTTGAAATGCACGAAATCATTACTTAGAATCGTTTTCGCCCCCTCGACACTTGGAATGAACACATGAGTCTTTCCTAGTATCCTTGTTTTGAACCACTTCCCATACCTGTTTTCATCAGACAATGTTATAAGTTGTATGAACTAGAAAGCACATGAACATGAACATGAACAAGTTTCACCAACCGTTTTCTTCTCTGTTTAACAAAGTCATAGCATCCTTTGGTGCTGTAAGAAGCCGAAAAGAATGAGAAGGTCTCGCCGAGGAAAGGTAATCCCAATCGGCCGGGAATACCGTCTTCATCGGTCGAGTCAACTGTGCTTCCCCAAGCTTTCCATAGAAGAGATGTTATTCCAATTGAAAGCACTGCAACGATGAGAACACCATAATTGTTCTGCACAAGCAAAGCAAGTCCTTCTCCTTCCATTGATGAATTCAACATTTTCATCAGCTTTGACTTGAGAAGCAAGAAAGAGATTTGTCGTATGGTTCAGGTGCTGGTGCATTGGTTAGGATAAATAAAAGAAATGAGCTCTAAACGAGACAAAGTCGGATGATACTTTCGAACGAAGAGAATCTTAGGTTTGATGCTTAGGCTAAAACCTTAAAAGATGCTTCACAAAGTAAAAACAATATGTATAATTATATTGCATGAATAAAAAATAGATGGGGTTTGAATATCTAATTCTAAATATATATGATGTGGACTAAATGATGGAATTGGAGGAGCTGGAGGAATCCTATAAGTGGATGCTTAAGGCATGGACAGGGAAAATTCACATACAGAATCAGACATAAGGTAAAGACACTTGTTATCGCCATAACCGGGAGGAGCTTATATCATTAGCATTAATCAAATGGTAGATTAAAGCGACCTTTTTGACTCTAGTTTCTTGTATAACCACGTGTATTCAATTTATGAGTTGGTTAATCTGGATCAGATATTGCAAAGTGTTATTATAGAATAATTTTTCTAATCCAATTCGAATGTATGCTCTTACTTAACAACCGATTGTTAGTGCTAGTTTCGTAAATTTATTTCTAATGATGATAGAAATTATACGGCATAAAAAGGTTCTAAAAATATATTTTTTCTTAACCTTTTAACAAGGTATACACGCCTTACTTTTATACATATAGATGGTGCAACTATCAAATCTTTTGAGATAGAATATATTTTTTCTCCTTTAAAACAAGTTTTGTAAGATTTTGTTACCCTCGAATATCTGGAGGTTATAAAATTTTATAAGATCTATTTATTCAAAAAAATAATAATTTCAACTTATATTCTCAGACGAGAATAAGTTGGACTGGAAAGTGAAACAAAAAATCAACTAATCAGACAAAATTAATTTGAATTGAACAAGTTGATTTTTTTCGATCTTTTTAGTACCTCACTTAGGCCTAATCTTCCCAATACCCATCTAATCCTACCCAAAACTAGTTTAACCCATTAGAAACTCCAAATACCCAACTCAAATTAATAATTTTAGAAGGTTGTTTCGGATTTAAATTTTAAATTTCTAATTATTTTTTTGTTTAACTTTTTTAATTATTTATTCACTCTTCTCAAAATAGCATGTATTATATATCTAGAGAGATGGAGGAGCACTATCGTCTCTCATAGGGGAACAAGATCAACTTCAGTTTAGGGTTTTTACATTTCATTTTCATAGTTTTTAATTAGTACAATAATATTATAAAGACTTAAATGAAAAATAGGTGCTCAAAGTATATCTTTTTAAATTTAAATTTAGGTGCTCAAATTACTCATATTTAATAATTAAACATTCAAATTATTCTTATTTTTTTCACTCTAGATTATTTTTAATATTATTGTAACATGACATGTCATTTTTTATTATTGTTAAATTAAAAATAATTTTAAAATAAAATCATTTTTATTATTATTAAATTTAAAATATTAGTAAAAAATATTATTTTTTAAATAATTTAGGTGCTTAAAGTATTTTTTTTTGTAAAAATAGGTGCCCAAATTTACCATAGTTACAATTTTAGGTGCTCGACTGTTAAATGAGTATTAAAAAAATTGCCAACCAATCGGTACTTGACACATGACATTAATTTTATTAATTGTTAATGGAAAATACTTGGAACTTTCAAATTATTATAAAATCTCAGAATTTTACAAGCTTCACAAAACAGTCTCTAAATTCCTAAAAATTCTCACACTTCCGCCGCCGATTGTCGCCGCTTCCGCCGCCAGTTGTCATCGCTGACCGCACCCACTTGGTCACCGGACCAAGGCGATCATTTTTCCCAACACAGCGTCGTCAGAAATGCCCAACAACGTGTAGCCAAACGTCAAACACAAAATCGACGTTCGTGTTTGACGTTCGGCTGTACGCCGTTGGGCGTTTTCAGCGACGTCGTGTTAGGGGAAATTGTCGCCTTGATCTGGCGACCAAGTGGGTGTGGTCAGCGACGACGACCAACGACAGAAACGGCGGCAGTCGACGACGAAAGTTTAGAAATTTTTAGGGATTTAAGGACTGTTTTGTGAAGCTTGTAAAATTTTAAGATTTTATAATAATTTGAAAATTCTGAGTATTTTCCATTAATTTTTTTTAAAAAAATTAATGTCACGTGTCAAGCACATGGTTGGTTGATAATTTTTAACACCCATTTAACAACCGGACACCTAAAATTGTAACTATAAAAACTTTGGGCATCAATTTTTACAAAAAAATAATGTAGACACCTAAATTAGTTTAAAAACTAATATATTTTTTTAAATATTTTAAATTTAATAATAATAAAAATTATTTTATTTTATTTTAAAATTATTTTTAATTTAAAAATAATAAAAAATGATATGACATGTTATATAATAATAATAATAATAATAATAATAATAATCCATAATGAAAAAATAGGGGCAATTTGAAAATTTAGTTATTAAATAGGAGCAATTTGAGTACCTAAGTTTAAAAAGGTATACTTTGGGCACCTATTTTTCATCTAAGCATTTATAATATTATTGTACTAATTGATTGTAAAGTTTTAGGGTTGAAAAATGAGTTTTTAAAAATTTAAGGGTGAAATTATAAAGAAACATTTTATTAGTGACTATAATGTTTATTTTTTAAAATCGGGGAGCAAAAATGTACATAAGATAAACTTTAATGGCCATTGCAGTAATTTAACCTTATTTTTTCGTTGCCAGGTCAACAATCCGTCATTGTTTAACGGCAACAAACGGCTGAGTGACCAAAAGTTCACGCCACGAAAACGTAAGTGACCTTACCGGTCGTTTTTCAAAATCGGTGACCAACTCTGTACTGGGAGAAAACATAAGTGACTATTCCAGTAGTTAACCCTTAAAAAAATACATCAATTTTGTTATTTTTTATTCTAAATCACCTATATACCCTTGTTAACACTAGAGTATTTCATTTGAAATCATTAATTAATCTAATACACAAATTGATATATATTTTCTAAATATGAAGGGTGGTCCAAATGTAACTTTACACATAATTGAGTGACCCAAGTGTAACTTTTAATAACTGTGTGACCTAAATATAATTTTACTCATAATTGAATGACCTAAGTATAACTTTTAATAATTGAGTGACCAAAATGTAATCTTATTTATAATTGAGTGACATTCAATTTAATTTATCCTTTTTATAATTGAGTTACCCAAATATAATCTTACCTATTATTAAGTAACATTCAATGTAGTTTACCTTTTCTATTTTTGAGTTTTCGGTTAGAGTTGCGGAAATGTATGAGACGACTCTTCGGAGGATAGAATTAGAACAACTCAAGTGACACCAGCTGAAGTGACAGAGCATCTGCTTAGAAGTTATAATCTTGGAACTGTGCTCCAAAATTCCTTCGAACTTCTCAGGGTGAGAAAATGAAAAATAAGAAAGCAAGGGCCACTACGAGTCAACAGACCTGTTTCTGAGATTTTAGTGGCCCATGAGCGAACTTAAAAAATAGGTCCTTAATTAAGGGTTAGCGTTCGATCGAGTTAAGTTGAGTAAAAAAAATTCAAGTTATGCGAGTTTATGAGTACTTACGACTCGAACTTAAAAATTTATCTACTAAGTACTAAAATTTTGAGTTATTAGAATTTTTAGTTTACAACTCAAACTTTATTTGAATTTTTTTCGAGTCGAGTGGAGTTTTGCTCACCCTTTCCTCTAATAACGAGTATTGGGGAAAAAATAAAATTTGAAATTAGACCCTTAGTAACAAGTGATATATAATAAATGGGTCCCTATTAACAAATTTTGAAAAAAATGAATTTTAAGAGTATTCTTGTAATAACAAATATAGGGGAAAATGGAAGCCTAATAACAAGTATTGAAAAATTAAAATTTAAGAGTATGCATGTAATAACAAATATTAGCGAAAATAGACCATAAATAACAAGTATTGAAAAAAATGGACTCATAATAGCAAGTATCGGAAAAAATTAAAATTTAGGAGTAGTGCCCTAATAACAAATATTAGAAAAGATAGGCCCCTAGTAACAAGTATTGAAAATTGGCCTCATAATAACAAGTATTGAAAAATTTGTACCCTAATAACAAGTATTGAAATAACAATGAATACTAAAAAATAGTCCCCTAATTACAAGTATTCAAAAAAATAGCCTATAATAACAAGTATTGAAAAAAAACTATACCCCTAATAAAAAATATAAAAAAAATAAATTTTAAGAATAAAACTCTAATAACAATTATTAAAAAATTAAATTTTAAACAATAAATATTAAAAAAAATATTCAAACATTAACTATAAATATTCGAAAAAATGGGCCCTAGGCAGGGTAGGGGCCCTGGGTGGGCGCCCCTATTGCCCATGCCCAAGGACGGCTCTGCAAGTCAAGCAGAAGAAAGAGTTGAATTCAAGTACGGACCTAAGATTTCATGTGAAACGTTAGGGAATGAACTTAAAAAATAAAATTTAATAAAAAATATGTAAAAAAAATTAATAATGTTTTTAATCGTATATTAATTAAAGAGGACAAACAACCGTCTCCAAGCCCCTTCCGTCGATCCATGGTTGAACCAAAGGAAAATGATTATGATGAACAATGAACTAGAAATATAGGTATGCTGCCATTCCAGAGCTCAGTCAATTAGCCAAAATACGCGTACTTGACTTTAGTCTGCATGACGTTATGTACCGTTACACCTTACGACGCAAACTTTAGAACCGTCTTTTTTTCTGCCTGGTACTTTTATTTATGTCCAACATTAAAAAATATTATAAGATTAAATTTTAAGTCTAATTTTAAATTTTAAATCAATTTTAAATTTTAAATCCTACACTCTATACCTTAAAAAAAAATACACCCTACCCTAAATTTCTTAAATCCTAAACTTAACTTTAAACGTGAAAACAAAAATATGGTCATTAAAAAAGAAGAGAATTTCCATCCTCTTTCTACACCATTGGATTACATAAATTGAGGATTTTTCGGTAAATCTAGGTATGAACAAAATCTTCAACATTAATCTGAACAATAAAGCTTCATTGTATTGAGTCTTCTTCCCATCACTTTGAACAATAAAGCTGTGGAGCCGTACATTCCTTCTCCAAAACCAACAAAGTCTTGACAGGAATTCTCAATTGTAAGTTTGATTCTTTTTCCCTGCATGTATTTGCTTATTAACACACTGTTTGTCATTGTTTTGTATTATTATATAATTTCCTAGGAGAAATCTTCTAATTCTACTTCACTTTTCAGTTTTCATTGTAATGGATCATGGTTATTGTTTGGGGTGTTCATGATTTAGAGTACCCAGAGCTCCAAATTTATTGAATCTTTGTTTTTTTACCCCCCAGTATTTTTGCAAGGCAAACAAAAAGCATGGCGGATGCCATTGTCAGTGCCTTCTTGGAAAAGCTGTTGAACACTCTTGCAGAGGAAGGCCGCTACGTGACTAAATTCAGGGAAGAATTTGAAAAGTTACAAACCGAGCTTCAATTGATGCAATGTTTCCTCAAAGATGCGGATAGGTTGAAGAGGAAGAACCGTACTGTAAACAAGATCTTGGCCGATCTGCGCGAGCTAGTTTATGAAGCTGAAGATATACTCGCGGATTGTCAACTTCAATCAAGCCATGACGCCGACGACAGGTTAACACGCTTCTCGCCATCAAACCTTCATTTCAAGCACCAAAGTGGGAAGCGTCTCAAGGAAATTAGTGGGAAAATTACCCAGGTTAAGCAGAGCATTCAATCACTCCTCGGGGGACCTCTTTTGTTCCAACCCGATGTCGACCAAATGCCCAGGTGGAGCTCTCAAGTGTATGATCACACTCTGGTTGTTGGACTAGAAGCCGACACTAGGAAGATTAAAGACTGGGTATTCGAAGCGGCTTGTGAAGGGAAGCAGGAGATATTGGCGATTGGAGTTGTTGGAATGGGTGGATTGGGCAAGACCACGATTGCACAGAAAGTGTTCAATGAAAAAGAAATAGATGGTCACTTTGAGAGAAGGGTGTGGGTTTCGGTTTCTCAGTCGTTCACCGAAGAACAAATCATGAGAAGTATGTTGAGGAATTTGGGTGATGCAAGTGTTGGGGATGATGCAAATGAACTGTTGACTAAGATAAACCAGTATCTCTTAGGCAAGAGGTATTTGATCGTGATGGATGATGTGTGGAGCGATTTCGCCTGGTGGGGGCGGATTTCTCAAGGGCTGCCTAAAGGGAACGGTAGTTGTATCATCATCACGACGAGGATCGAGGAGGTTTCGGTGAAGATGGGAGTGAAGAAAACAAGGGTTCATAGGCCTGAATTCTTGAACAAGGATTACAGTTGGCTTCTATTTCAGAAGATAGCCTTTGCTGCAAGTGAAGGTGAGTGTATCTACCCTGATTTAGAAGATGTTGGAAGAGAGATAGTCCACAAGTGTAAGGGTCTTCCCTTAGCCATCAAAGCTGTGGGAGGAGTGATGCTTTGTAAAGCACCGTACTATCGCGAATGGAGGAGAATCGCGGACCATTTTCGAGATGAATTGGCAGAAAATGATGACTCCGTCATGGCTTCACTGCAATTGAGTTACGATGAACTCCCTTCTTACTTGAAGTCGTGCTTCCTTAGTTTCTCTCTTTATCCAGAGGACTGCGTCATAACGAAACAGCAAGTGGTTCGTTGGTGGATCGGTGAGGGATTTGTTCCATTGAGAAGTGGCAGATCTTCAACAGATGCTGGTGAAGATTGTTTCTCAGGGTTGATAAATCGATGCTTGATAGAGGTTGTCGACAAGGCTTATAGTGGGATAATTTTAACTTGCAAAATGCATGATATGGTTCGTGAATTGGTCATCAGAATAGCAAAATATGATGCATTTTGCACAACAAATAGTACTAATTGCCGCCACTTGGGGATTACCAACAACATGGACAGAAAACAGCTTACTGCTAATCAAAAGCTAAGGGGATTGGTGTCCACGACGAAAACTGGTGAAGTGAACAAGATCGAATCAAGCACTGCTAAAAAACTCAGTGAGTTCCAATACCTGAGAGTTTTGGATGTTTCAAAATCGATCTTTGAATTGCCTCTCAGTAGCTTGCTATTTCATATTGGTTCACTTAAACATCTAACTTATCTCAGCTTAAGCAACACTCATCCTTTGATCGAACTCCCAGCTTCCTTGGAAAAACTCACCAACCTTCAGATTTTGGATTTGAGTTATTGCCAAAATCTGAAAACTTTGCCTCAAAACCTCATTACATTAAGGAAGCTCAAGGTCTTAGATGTCAGTAATTGTGGTTCACTTGAATGCTTCCCAAAAGGCTTGGGGAGGCTTTCGGACCTCGAAGTACTGTTGGGATTTAGGCCTGCAAGATCTAGCCATGGTTGTCGTATCGGAGAATTAAGAAACTTGACACGATTGAGGATACTTGGATTACATCTGACACATGGTGATGAAGTTCAAGGTAACGAGGTTAATGCAATGTTGAACCTACAAGATCTGGAGAATCTGTCGATAAGTTGCTTCGATAGCCATGGGAGTGATCTGACCTCAAAACTTGACCGAATCCGTCCTCCACAACAACTCCATGAGTTGTCTCTCATGTTCTATCCAGGAAAGATGAGTCCAGCTTGGCTCAACCCTATAGCACTTCCTTTGCTTAATTACCTTTCGATATCGTCCGGAAATCTTGCGAGTATGCATCAAAACTTTTGGGGACACAACAATATTGATTGGAAGATTGAAGGGTTAATGTTGGAAGCACTGTCAGATTTGGAACTACAATGGCCAATGTTGCAAGAAACGATGAAATGTTTGAGAATTGTGAATGTCAGCTGGTGTCCGGAATTAGTGTCTTTCCCAATTGATGGTGTCGGCTTCAGAGGTGGAGTGTGGATCAAGGATGAGCACAAGCATTAAAACTAATGTTAACATTCACGTTCTATAAAATTCAGCTTTTTATCATGTGATTGAGAATTTATTCGATTTAAATTATATAAATTTTGGCACTTATATATTCCTGTCATATTTCTTATTACTAGTTTTTTTAATAGCCTCGAGCCATGAGCCATCAAAGGCACACGTAGAAAATTGCTCAAATCCGAATCTCCTAAAATAAGTATCATTTTCTTTACCACCGGACATGAGTTCGTATTATAAATTATACAGTGAACCTTTATATTCATGGACACAGTGTAAAAATGATAGATTACTTGCCTTTTAAAGGCCTTGTGAGTCCATTGTCTGTATAATTGTATCTTCGGGTCCCTTAGCCTGCAAAACCTCTCAAGTGAGTCCATTATTTGTGCCTAAAATGTACACATCGAACTATAAAGGATCAAATTTGGGCCTTCACAGAGCCATGGTTAACCTGCTGGCTGCTGGGTCCGTCGTTCATATGAGACCTTTCTCTTCCTTCAAATTTTCAAGATCCCATTTTTATTTTTTCATCTTTACCAAAATAATTAAAAAAAAAAACTTGCAGGAAAGGTTATACCTCGATCTGCTTGCTTCTATATAATTCCCATGAAAGCTTCGAGCTTTTTTTCTTCTCTAAATCTTGTGCTTTATTTTTGTTTGTTTTGATCTTTCAGAGAAAGAGAAATGGATCCGGATTCAGTTAAATCAACGTTGTCTAATTTAGCCTTCGGGAATGTTATGTCAGCAGCTGCTCGTGACTATCAAAAGGTTGTATTTTTACTCCCCTTTTTTTGCTTCTTTTTTATATGCCGAGTTTATTGAATAGTATGTTATGCTCTGAAAATTTGTTAAAACGGAAGTAGATAATTGTCATTTTGTCTGCTATAGCCTATATTGCTCGTCACCAAAGGTGATAAACAGTTGCTCATCAATGTTGGATATACTAATTGGATTTTTAGATGCTTGTCTTTGGGCATATTTTAATTTTACTGTTAAGCTACTGAAGTTACTGTAATTTGTTGAAGAACTTGAAGACAATAACTTGTGCTTGAACTTGTAGATAATAATCTTACCATTTCTAAGATTCTGTTTTGGTCTAATAGAATGAGTTTTCATTGATGGATTGGGAACTGTAAATTGATGGTGGTTTTTAAATGGCTAAGCCAGGTTGACTTGATTTGTTGTAAAAATTTGATGTCTGGTTATCTAAGTTAGCTGGTAAGAAAATAGGTATGCCAAGTGGTATGTGTTTAAGGTGTGTGAACTTGTGAATTTGATGATCTTATAGGACCTGCTTGCCCAAGAGAAGGCACAGTCATCAGCTTCAGCCAACGAGGAGGTTGACCTTGATGAGCTGATGGATGTAAGTCTTATGAAGCTTTTCGTATTTAATGATGGAGTATCTTTCATCTATTCTACATTGCTCTGCTTTTCTGTAGGCTCATGAGCTTCGTGTATACAGGATCCTGAGCTGGAGAAATTGCATGCAGATAGGATTGCTGCTCTCAAGGTTAGAAATTTAATGACAATTCTTATTCAAAATGATGCAAAATGGTCAATAGATCTGGGCATATTTGCTCTGAAATCGGTAACGACACTAAGATTTTTTGAATAGAAAGAAGCTGAGAAGCGAGAAGCGATGAAGAGGCAAGGGCATGGAGAGTACAGGGAGGTTACTGAAGGAGATTTCTTGGGTGAAGTCACTGGAAGTGAGAAAGTGATTTGCCACTTCTACCATAAGGAATTCTATCGATGCAAGTAAAGTTTTTTACTTTTCTCTGTCTACCATATATGCATCAGCATACATACAGTTTGGATACACATACTGTGCATGCTCAATCATAAATGTGCGAGACTTATTGGGTATTATGCATGGACATCTAGGATAATGGATAAACATTTGAAAGCCCTTGCACCAAAGCATCTGGATACAAAGTTCATCAAGCTGGATGCTGAGGTGAACATCAACGAGCTTACTATAATTCTAAAGCTTGATAGAGATTTATCATATTTCGTTCCAGTTGTGGTATTGGTTTCATTGTGAACTTAAGATTCTGATTTTTTTGGCAGAATGCTCCTTTCTTTGTTACCAAACTTGCAGTCAAAACTTTGCCTTGTGTTATAATTTTCAGGTCAGCCATCTCTTAGTTTCCTTTTCCTTGCCATAAATGTTGATAAGTTCTGGCATCAAGTGTTGAAGTTAGAAAACAATTCTCTCTTTTATCACATCTATCTGACTTGAATATTTACAATGTTTGGTCAGAAAAGGGGTTGCTGTAGATAGGTTGGTTGGGTTTCAAGATCTTGGGGGAAAAGATGATTTTGCTATAAGGACACTAGAGGTTTTTCTGATAAAGAAAGGTAATGACATTGCCTAGAGCAAACATGCAATTTATAGCATTTAGCAGAGCTGAAAACCATGTATCATTTTTCAGGTATAATAAGTGAGAAGAAAAATGAAGATGATGAGGATGACGTTTATGACGAGAGTAGGCGCAGATCAGTAAGATCTTCTATGAATCATGATTCTGATTCCGACTGAAAAAGAAACTACCGTCTTCGATCAGGTTCCTTATCTCAAGAAGCGCAGTTTGAATTCTCCAATCAATAGCAACATGTTCATAACGGATGCTAAGAACTATTAATTACGGAGTATCTTGGTTTGGCGCCGGCCTTCATGGCATGATTCTATGAGTTTGAAGTTTTAATTGTATCAAAAAAGAGAGGATGTTTGACAGACAGACTATTCTCTATATGACATTTCTTTAGTTGTGCTTTATTGCCATTAAGGTCATTGATGTCTGGTGTACTATTTGCCCGGTTATGTATCAAGTCATACATTCGTGTCGACGTTCAATTGCTGCAGTAATTTGCTGCAAGTTTTTAGCATTTCATATTTATGAATGATTTGATTAGGAGGCAACTTATTGAACTTGCATCTAGCTCATAAATTTGATGTATTCTATTGCCAGATGAGGTGACAACCTTCTCTATTATTTTTCTGTTTCTTTCCTTCTTCCTGCAAGCCAGTGGCGGATCTATGTGAAAGCTACGGTGGGCCTGTACTCACCTTAAACTTTTTAAAGTTCACAGATTTGACTTCAATTTTTTTAATTTTTATGAATTAGTCCTTAACTTTTTAAATTGTGCTCATCCTGAAATTTTAATTTTTTATGACTTGTGCCCGCTCTAAAAAATATTTTAACTTGTGCCCATCCTAAAAATAATTTCTGGATCCGCTACTGCTGCAAGCAACTTCTTTTTTCTGCAACATTGTTGATAATGCATTAAAATGGGCAAGTTTCATGCCGAGTTGATTAGTCCCAAATAAAGATTTTATAAATGGAGGTTGACAAGTAATAAACGAGCCAGCCAAAGCTCTAAGTCTCTATAACCAGACCTTCAACCTACAGTCATATACTTATAGTTTATAAATCTTCATAATCCCAAAAGCCAAAATTACTATTTCTTATGTACAACCTCAAGTTCTCAATAGGGAGATGTCTAAATCCCACTACTGCAACTATTAATAAAATATGATGCTAAAGACTGGGGCACAAGGCATAGTCCTCTACTTCTGAGGTCACACTTCTGCTCTTCCTCCTCTCTTGAACCCTGCAGCCAATAGGAAGAAAAGAAACTTGTAATTTTCTCTCGCCAATAATGGATTCTCCGATTAATAATGATTAATTAACATTAAGTTCTAAAGTTATTTCGCTTGCAAATGTGTGGTTTATTGAGATAGCTAAGGAATTTCATACCCCTTGCTTTGTCCTATACAGCTTGCTTTGTGATGACTTCATAAATGGCACGCTCAGTGTCTGCCAAGGGAAATTGAAGAAGGAAGTTGTTCAAGATCCCAAAGCAACTACATGCATGCATGCATGCATACATACATACATGCATGCATGCATGCAATAGTGAAAGGAATGGAAATTACCTGAACTTGGTCCTGGAGGAACTGGATGTACCCAATGGCTTCTGTTAACACAGTAGATGTATCTGTCTGGCCATCATTCAAATATAGAAAATTTATATATATGCAAGTATGGCCCTATTAATATATTAACTTCTTTAACTGCAAGACTCACTCATCTCAGACTCAATCAGACTTAGTGGCCTGATCAGGAAGTAACATGGAGATGAAATGTACCTTGCCAAAAGGTGCCACTAACTTCTGAAGAGCTGCGATCCTGTCTCCTAGTTTCTCTTTCCTAACCTGTAGCTAAAAAACCAAAGACCATGCTATCTAAGAGATTGACAAAGTAAAATAGAAACTAAAACTTGCAGAGCCTGCAAGTGGAATATCAGTTTCACCTTCAATGTGGGACATGAGGACCTATGCTTTTTAGCATCTGTATGGGTTGATTCCTTTGTATCAGAAAAGCTAGCAGGCCTCTTTGTGCTTGTATTTGATCCACTAACAAAGGATGGTACCTTATGACGGTGGAAAGAAAAGCAATTCAGTTTATGGATCTCGACATGTTAAAAGTGACCAATGAAAAAGATCCCTTTCACTGCTGGTGCATTACAATTGAAGATTCGTTTATAAAACTGGAAAATGGAAGTGCACCGCACCCTTTTTCCTGTATCTTTCCAACTAGGGCTAGCTTTTCCATTATCAAGTTGTTCTGTTTGGTGGTAAGCAGGAGTTTCTAAATGCATGAAAATTCAAAGTGGCATGAATAAGAATAAGAGAGAAAGGTACCCACTTTGGAACTGGTGGACGTACTATCACTATGCTCTCTTCTTTGATCACTGGATTCATGGCTTAGAAACACGCTTCTGCTTAATTTCCCGGGAATCATATCAAGTAAAGAATGATTATAACTTCCCCCATCATACGTTGAGGTCAAAAGATCCAATGATTTCAAGTTCAAGTCCAAAGAGCTTGACAACAATGTGGAAATGTTTGTACTTGGAAAGACCTGATTGAAATCATATCTGCTAGTTGCTGATGTTGTTCCCGGACATGGGGAATGATGAACATTATTGTACAACTCTCCTGAAGAAAGTTGCAGCTCGGTCATGTTGTTAGCAATGGAGAAATTGCCGTGCCATAGATTCCCTCCAAGATCATAATCACTAGGATATTGAGGACAGTAGTTCTTTTTAGAGGGTAGATGTGAGTGCTCTATAGAGTGACAGTACATCATCTCACTCAGTTTGGGGAAGGAATCAGACATCTCATCTTTGATATTTGCAAGGAGAAATTCACCTGCAGATTGTTGGTTGAAGCTATCTTGGTTCATGGAAGTCCTTATCAATGGTGGCGCTTGCCATGGATCCTTTGCTGAGATGGTTTCATTCAGATCCCTATCGTATTTACTACTCATATTCCTGCATGAAAGACATAACGACAAACACAATATATTCAACATGAAAACATTACCAACATACATGTTGCATGAACAAATCCAGGTAGTCCATGTAATAATCAACAAATAACAAACAAGTAAAGCTCAGACTATAACAATGAAAAAGGGGAAGCAAAAATGAGAAGGAATGATTTAGGAACTTACGGAAAGACGTTCGGATTCCATTCATCCATGGTTGAAACTTGATGGCTTGTTGGAGTTACCAGAGTTGAATACTTAGCAATAGCATACTGTTGTTGAACCTTATGGTCATGAGGATGAAGATTTGCAGACTCCATGAAAACATAAACCCTATATGTTGGAAAAGTCTCAGCTTTTAACTACTTTTCTCCCTTGATTTCCTTCACCTTCAACTGCATGCAAAAGTCTCAGCTTAAAGCAAGAATCTGAAACAAAGAAAAACGAATACCCTATATGTTGGTTAAGTTCCTTGTTCTTTTGGAATTGCACCAAGGTTTCTTTTTCTAAAATTCTCTTTCCTTTTACTTTGTAATCCAAAGACTTGCGTATTAAGTAATGATATATAGGCATATTAGGAGCTAGGGTTTTTATCCTTGTAAAGTTAAAAATATTAGGTTTGTTTTCTATGTGCAAAGATACCGCTGCTTAACAAAACATAACTCATATAACCATGGTTAAATGGAGATATTAGTAAATTTAGATTCGAATCTTAACGTTTTTTATTTATTTCTGCGTAGATTTCTTCTGTGTTTTTTTTTAAATGATTGTACTCACAAGTATATTGGGATCCAAATATTTGTTAAGAATGCAATAGAAAATCTTATGGCAATGATAATGGTGATTATTAGATTATCTCTCTATTTAGTCTGTAAATCACAATCTTCTAGCTATATTGTTGTTGTTTCATGCATAAGATCACCATGCAAGCACTCTTCAAGCAATGTAAAGAAACATTCTATAAATTCATAATATGTAGGTATAGTTTATATCTAGGGTTTGATAGGGCTCAACTTTCGGAATTATTGGATTAAACAAAACTAAGATGTCTTTTCAACGAAAAGTGGGTCAAATATAATAAGCAAATAATGAAGCCAGAAAAGTTAGCTAAGACCGAGAGGGAAAAGATGATAAAATATGAAGCTGATGGGCCAGATTGCAGGCTTGTCGTTTGTCTATTCTCCTCCACTTTCCCTCTCCCCCCAATCACCCATTACTTTTTCATGCTTTATTTTTCTTAACTACTGTATTCGACTCGTTGATTTATTAATTCGATTGAGTTTTGTAGAGGTTCAATATGAGAAGACCATCCAACTTAATTTTTCTCATTCATGATGTCAAAATTCAAATCACTAACTTTACTTAAAAGAATCTAATACATCGTCCTGTTAAACCAACTCGTTACGGGTATTTTTCAGTTTTAATCTTGAAGTCCCCATGTTTCAAAATTGGGTCGGTTCCTAAAATACAACTATACATTATTTGAAAAATAACACCAAATCAAACACTTCCATCAAGCTTATCCTCTAAATGGTTTTAAAAGAATAATCAATTAAAGTTCGATTTCGATCTGACTGGTTTATATAATTATTTATAAAATTACATATTTTTTAATAAATTTAAAGTTAGAATTAAATAATATTTATAATCTCATTTATTCATATGGAAAATATCTCATGCACTGGCAGTGAAAATATAAAGTTTCTACAAGCTTCTTAATTTTAGGGTTTATGGACTCTATTTAGAGTTTAAGGATTTAAATTTATGGTTAAAATTTATGGTTTAGGGTTTAGGTTTTAAGGCAATATGGTTAGGGATTTAGATTTTAACCAGTAAACTTTAAAATTTAACCATAAACCCTACATTATAACTACACTCTCTAAATTCAAAAGTCCTACACCTAAATCCCTAAACACTAAATCTTAAACAAAATCTCTAAATCCTAAAATTGATACACTTATAAAAACAAAATTTACACAAAATATTTTCACCGTTGCTGCATAGGGTTTAGGGTTGTCTAAACTGCATGGAATATTTTACCTTAAAAGATATTGACTATCAATTTGGTTGTCTAACTTTTAGGTTCATAATTAAGCAATTATTGGAATAACATTGGGATTCCAAGATGCAATTTTGTGTATGTTTATTAATTAGGAGAGGATTTGGAGTATTAAATTTAAAGTGAGAGACCACTTATCCACTTGCTTTAATAAGCATCCCAATTGGAATCCCCGTTGGGATCCATTAAGCTTTGACATATGAAAAATTATTAGATGAAACGGCACACCACGTTATTCGTGGTCCTAATTAATAAAGTCTATCCATCTCAATTTTTTAAGGTGAATTTTCTTTTTTTTAGTTGACAATAAAAAAGTGGGTAGTTATTTAAAAATTAAAATAAGATGAATGAACCTAGCTTATTAGCTGGAACCACAGATGACGAGATGAGTCGGGTCCATCTAATAATTTTTCTTTATATATATATATATATAGGGTTAGGATCAACTTATACTGTGTAAAACTCAATTATTTTTACACACTTCTTGGACTATTGGATGATGGTAATTAATGGCTCAGATTATTTCCTTTTTTTTTCAAGTGATAATCTTCACATTATTAATTACTGTTAATCTCACCCGTCTATTTCACTAATCCAATGGCCATAAATTAGTGTAAAACTCAATAAATTTTACATCATGTAATTTGATCCTATCTCATATATATATATATATATATATATATATATATATATATATATATATATATATATATATATATATATGAAAACACAGATCTCATATTATTCAAAAATAAAATATTGTTGTAAAACGACATAAAATAAGATAATTTCTCCACTACTATTACTTTTCACGGCCATTGTACGTAGTCAACCATTCTCAACGATTTCTTTAATTCCCTCTTTGCCCAGTAATTTCCCACGCCTGTACTTTTTGTTGTTATAGATTAATGCATCTCCTTCTTCCTCCCCTCCTCTTAAATAATTGGTCGACTTTTATAATTAGTTTCTGTAATATACCTAAGTTATGTGTTTACCCCTTAATATTTGTTTCGGTCGATTTTAGTACATGTACTTTTTGAATGTTGATATTCAATCTGACTCAAACAATATACATGCTTAAATTTCCGGAACTAAAAGTTATCAAATTAAAAAATAAACACTAAATCTACGACTTTACGTATAGTACAAAGACTATGAGTAGAATTCTGACTTAAAGAGATTTAATAGTCATCATTTGAGCTGGTAGTGAAATTCAAATTTTGAAATGTGGTAGATTTGTCTTATGGCACGTCTTTGCCTTATGGCACGTAATTCGCCTACGATTGTGGTAGATTTGCGTTTGTGTAAATTTTTTCACTACGCTCAGTTCTGATATGCGATTGTCGGTGGTCGTTCAGTAGTTTGATCCCTGATGTGGTTGTTTGCCGATGCATTCAGATCTACTCAGCGAAGTAGCCTGCAAGACTGTTGGTTTCGCATCAAGCGTCTAGGGAATTCACTTTATATTTTGTCTGTTGACAACTCTATGGCCTTTTACCATTCAATTGAGACTATGCTTATCCATTTTAGCAACTGTGAGAGCATCCTATACTAGCGTGACTAAGTTTTTTCTTTTTCGAGAAGAAAGAAAGTTCTTTTATCTTTTTTTTTCAATTTGTTGTTATTGACTATAAATATTTTTATATTTAAATCTCTTTGTTCGACTCTCTTTCTAAACAATAAGAGTTATGATATTATCTTTTAAAAAAATCATGACTTATTCCGTAATGATTATTTCCATAATGATTCAGATATACATTAATTCTTTATAATCATAATTGTGATTATCTCCTAAAATAGTAGAAGTAGTAAAATCCAACATACTGAACTCAATGAATAAATTCTATTAGAAAAAAACTCAATGAATCAAATTAAACTAAATTTTAGGTTAAAAAAAACAACAAAATTCAAGATCAGTCTAATATAAGGAGCTGAACCCTTGTCAAATTGTTGTTGATGTTTACAAATAAGAGATTGTCAAAAGTACAGGCATAGGCAACTACCCTAATTTGTCTTCTCTACTTTGTTAAATAATTAAGATTGCCTATAAGAATAATTGGAGTTATCAAAAGAATGAAAGGGTTCGTGTCCAAAAACTTTTTTATTTAAGGGTAAACTACTGTGCAGGTCCCTTATGTTTTACAAGTGTACAAAGTTAGTCACCACTTTTGAAAAGTGCATATTAGTAGTCCTTCACGTTTTCGATGTGTAAAGAGTTAGTCACTCCGCCGTTAGACTCCGTTAGAGACCTAACGGATTGCTGATGTGGCTTAGTTAATTTAAATCAATATACACGTGTTTTTCCACGTGGATTATTACGTGGAACCTTCCCCTAACATTATAAAATCCCCAATTTGTATAACCCTAACCCTAAACATTCTCTGTAAAATTAGATTTAGAAGAAGAAGAAGAAGAAGAAGAAGAAGACCATGGGAAACAATTAAGTGGAGAAACAAAATGATAGAAAATGGAGGAATAAGAAAAATGAATGAAAAAGGGTTTTTCACCAAATCTCTCTCTCATTCAACAACAACGATCCAAAGTTTCCAAATTCTTTTCTGGGTTTTCCTCTCCATCCCTCAATCTCCGATGGGTCGTCGGCTAAACGACCCAGAACACTCCCGTTTCGCCTCTCTCCTCCTGCTTTCGGCGGCTCTGTTTTCCTCTGTTTTGGTGTATGCAGTTGTTTCAACGCTCTTGAGCCCCAATGCAGGTTCCAAAGATCCCAGCTTTAAGGATTCCGTAATGGCGGCGAGTGATGAGTGTTGTCGAGGCGTCGAGAATTTGGAGCTTTGGGGTCAAGCTGTGAAGTGGGGGTCTGAGTTCAAGTTCAATTCTTTCGCGGAATGTTGCCAAGCTTGCAAGACTATGTGTAGTGGCAGTGATGGACCTTGCTTGAGTGATACTTGGGTCTTTTGTGGGAAAAAAGAGGCCTGTGGGTCGAGATTTGGGGAGGTGAATTTTCCTTCTTTAATTCGATTTTTTGTTTGATTTTTCTGAAGGGTTTGTTGTTGTGAGTCTGGAAATGTCAAATTGCATTATCTTATGTTCTTAATTGTTTCATTTTTATGTTTTTTTGGTAGTGGTTGTTTTGAATTCATCTGTTGAATGCTTTAGCTGATTGAGAATTGAAATTTGACAATGCTAAATTCAAATATATATGTGTGTGTGGTTGTTTTGAATTCATCTGTTGTTTTGAATTCATCTGTTGAATGCTTTAGCTGATTATTTTTATGAGGAAAATTCTTTTTTAAACTCTTTTATTGTAGAAATTTAATCGAATAGTGGTGATTGGTTTTAAAGCTGGTTTTACAGAGAATGTTTAGGGTTAGGGTTATACAAAATCCCCAATTTCTACATTAAAACAGTTGTTCCCAGGGGATTCTTTCCCATGGTCTTCTTCTTCTTCTTCTTCTAAATCTAATTTTACAGAGAATGTTTAGGGTTAGGGTTATACAAATTGGGGATTTTATAATGTTAGGGGAAGGTTCCACGTAATAATTCACGTGGAAAAATACGTGTATATTGATTTAAATTAACTAAGCCACATCATCAATCCGTTAGGTCTCTAACGGAGTCTAACGGCGGAGTGACTAACTCTTTACACATTGAAAACGTGAAGGACTACTAATATGCACTTTTCAAAAGTGGTGACTAACTCTGTACACTTGTAAAACATAAGGGACCTGCACAGTAGTTTACCCTTTATTTAAAGCAATCTTACTTTTTATTAGTTTAAATACTTGTCAAATTAAATTTATTCTTTTTAAATTTTGAACTAAACACTTATTCTTTTTTTTAGTTTAGAAATTGAATAATTTTATTCCTTCTATTGTTTAATTCCGACTCCTTATACATGCTTATTAAACTTATGAATGAAAACAAGATTTTTTTTTTATCTTTGTCTTTTTATTTAATTTTTTTAAAATTAATTTATTTATAAATTTACCTTATTTCAAATAGTTATAGTTTGTCCCCAATCTTAAATCTTGAATCCGTCCCTGGTAATAATGTAGTATATATAAGTGGCAGATTAGAGCACGAGAAGGACTGAAGGAGGTGTAAAGTTGTCTGAATTATTAAGATCAAAGAAGAAGACAAAGGCATTTGGATCCTACAAGAATATATGCTCTCTTTTGTCAACATATAATATATAGCAGAAAAATCCAGGTTAATATACTTATCTAAACAACTTACAAGACAATTAACTATAATCTAACTTATTATAAGATTTAGTAAGAATTCCGTTTTGTGATAAGATCTGAAATTCGAATTTCAAAAGAAAATTCAGATATGTGACCTTGTTTAGTTTTGTAAACATGTAAGTTTTTTTTCTTTTTTTTTTGAAAATTCAAGATATGCTATAACAGTAATAATATCAATTGAACCAACAAGTATTGGGTCATTGGTAAGGCACATTGCACTCTTAAGGAGAGGACATGAGTTCGAATTTTAGAAATGACATTACTGGGAGGGGCAGCCTCGCACCCCGAACATGGACCGTAAGACGGACATGCATATAACTAAAAAAATATCAATTGAAAATATCAATTGAATTAAGACTCGAACAACGACGTATTATCATCCCTAGAGCCTAGGGGAGCCTTAGCACCCAAGATTTGGGAAAATTAAATTTGTACCCTCAAATATTTTAGAAATTTTAATTATGACCCTTCAAATTTGTTAGAAATTTCCATTAATTCTTAATATTTTTAGTTAAGTTCTCTAAATTGTTGATTTTATTAAGACACCCATTTCTTTGAAAATTTTAATTAAACCCTCGTTTTTTTAAAAAAAAAATCATTAAATTCTCAAAACTTTGATTAAATCCCCTAAATTATAGCACCAAAATCCGCCCCTGCCGAATTATTATAGTTTATGCCGAAAGTTTGATATCTGGTTTTCGCTTTAAAGCCCGGAGGAAATATTCATTACATTTTGGGGGCGGAAAACTGGTGGCATTAGGTCAAGTTGATAGCAACATTAATTATGAATAAACAAAGGCACGCCCTTATCTTAGAAATCACCATATCTGTTAATCTAAAATTTATGTCCAATTCCTGTCTTTTTCTTTTCTTCTCTGGTTCGATAAGTTTGGACGCAATGCGAAAACGAAGAAATAATAATAATTAAAAAAATACACATGTCACCTAATTACAAGTTTAGTAACAAACATGACACATTTCTTATCAAAGTAACAATTTTAGCGTTTGATTAAAATTTTGTAACAAACATGTAATGGCGGATCCAAATAGAATGTGAGGTGAGCCTGTGTAGACCCTAAATTTTTCAAAGTTCACACATTTGACTTTAATTTTTTAATTTTTATGAATTAGTCTTTAAATTTTTTGTAATATTTATGACTTGTGTCCATCCTGAAATTTTAAGATTTTATGTGTGCCCACCCTCAAATATATTTCTAGATCCGCCACTGCAAACATGTTACTCTATTGTTAATATTGAAACCAATAGCTTGGTATAATAATAATTTGGGAAAACTACTCCATTGACCACCAAACAAATTGGGGATACCTATTTGGATCACCGAACTATAGAAATCGTCAATCAGACCATCGAACCTATAAAATCAACTTATTTTGACTACCGCCGTTAAAAACCTAACGGTGGAGTGACGGAACTGTCACGTGGCAATTGATGGAAAAATTTAAAAATTACAAATTTACTCCCTATTATTTACACATTCTTTCAATTTAGTCCTAATTTTAAATTAATAAAATAATAAATTATTTAATTAAGTGGTGACACGTGTAAACACCTTATTGGAGGATTTTAATTATTTATATTTAATTTTATTAATTTATTTCCCCTCCAATCAGGGTGAAATTAATATGAAATTTTTAGCGTGAAATTAATATGAAATTTTTAGGGTGTGGGGTTTAGGGTTTAATTTAAAATATTTAGTATCGAATTAATTTGAAATTTTTAGGGTTTAGGGTTTAATTTCAAATATTTAGCGTGAAATTAATTTGAAATTTTTAGGGTTTAGGATTTATATATGTGAAATTAGTGTTTAAGGTTTGAGCTTTTGGCCTTTAAATGTAGAAACTAATAAGAGATATATATTATATCTGGAGAATTATAGCATAAAGTTGTGTTTGGTGCAGTGGCAAAGTCATTGACTTTACCCTAGAGACTTAGGTTCAAATCTTAGTGAGCGCAATTAGAGAAAAATTTATTTTTCTCCTCTAAATTGGCACCACCTGATTGGAGGGGAAAATAAATTAATAAAATTAAATATAAATAATTAAAACCTCCAATAAGGTGTTGACATGTGTCACCACTTAATTAAATAATTTATTATTTTATTAATTTAAAATTAGGACTAAATTGAAAGAATGTGTAAATAACAGGGACCAAATGTGTAATTTTTAAAATTTTCCATCAATTGCCGCGTGGCAGTTCCGTCACTCCACCGTTAAGTTTTTAACGGCGGTGGTCAAAATAGGTTGATTTTATAAGTTTGGTGGTCTGATTGACGATTTCTATAGTTCGGTGATCTAAATAGGTATCCCCAATTTGTTTAGTGGTCAGTGGAGTAGTTTTCCCTAATAATTTTAGTCTCAAAACATATACAATCTATGAATTTGATTCTAATAATGTTAACAACTTTTTTTATTTTAAAATAGTTTTACGGTGATTATAAGATAATACTTGTTCATTTTTTTTAATTCTTTAATAAGACATTTTATAATATAAAAAAATTTCAAACTCAGATATCCTAAAATAAATATCATCCTTTTTCATCGGTTAAAAACATGTTAACAACTTGAAACTTGAGAAAAAGTGTGAAATTAGTAAGCATCATTTGAAAGTAAATTGTTATTAGGGGCCACAAAATGATATACTCGTTTCTCATTCTATCCCAATCATTGCGTGCATGGCAAACCATCGTGAGGAATGTGATTTCGGCAAATGAAAGCAAGCCAGGCGGCCAAAACTGGTGAGCACACGTGGGCGGCGCCTTTACTTGCAACTAATGAGAAATCCAATGCATCGTTGAAACAGTCGCACAATGCAGTTTGTATTGGATGGATTGATTGAAGGAAAAGCAAAGGACAATAGCCAGATTTCCACGTTTTTTTTTTGTAATGCAAAGCTAAGTTTAGCCATTGGGATGGGAAAGTTTTCAGCTTCAAGCTGACTATGGTGTACTACTAATAGAAATTTTTGATTGGAAAACAAAAGCTTTTGTTCAATTTTAGTTAATTCTTTTTCCTTGGACTCTAGTAATTGTTAAGAACCATTTAAAGGCTTTACCACATCTTTTAAAATTTCCCTTCTTTATACATGTCTCTGATCGGGAATATAGATTCGGATAAGATCGATTTTCTCTTTGTTTTGGATAAGAATTTTGCATAAAGACCCAACTTTTGTTTCTGGGAAATACAAATGATTCTGAAGAGGCTTTCTGGTTTTATTTACAATGGGGTGATTTCAAATTTGTGAATTTGGAGTTGGTTTTGAGGAAGAACAAGAAGGTGGGTTTGGTGAAAGTTTGAAACTTTACGGAGGAACGATTTACAAAATGGTGAATTTGGGGTTTGCTGGTTGATTAAAGAAAAAGTGAAAAGCTGGTAAAAAGGATTAAAGCAAAGAAGTAGAAGCGGCAAGTAAGAATTGATTCTGATCCCTATTCCCCCTTTTCATTTTTTGGTTAAATTTAACCTCTTTTTTTGTTTTTTCTGGGAATTTCATAGGAATGGCGATGCCTGTGGAGCCACCGAACGGGTTGAAGCCAATGGGGAAGCATTACTATTCAATATGGCAAATCCTTTTCGAGATTGACACAAAGTATGTTCCAATCAAGCCTATAGGGAGAGGATCATATGGTGTTGTTTGCTCGTCAATCAACAGGGAAACCAATGAGAAAGTGGCCATTAAGAAGATCAGCAACGTGTTCGGGAACCGTGTTGATGCGTTGAGAACACTGAGGGAGTTGAAGCTTCTCAGGCACATTCGACACGAGAACGTGATCGCCTTGAAAGACATTATGATGCCTGCTCACAGAACCAGTTTTAAGGATGTTTATCTGGTTTACGAGCTTATGGACACCGATTTGCTTCAGATTATCAAGTCCCCTCAGCCACTTACTAATGACCATTGCAAGTATTTTATTTTTCAGGTACTGGGAATTAACCCCTTTCCTTTTTCTTTCCCGATTACTGTTTTGAATTCCTGCATTATAATGTGTGACAGACATTCTGGTCCCAAATTGCATTTAGTTCAGCAGCAAATGTTAGGTTGATGAGTTTTTAGGCTTGGTGTGAGAAAAAGCTTGTACCACTTGAAGCTTATTAGATGTTAATTGCTCGAGCGGATAAGGATTTACTGTTTAAGGAACATATGCATATGTATATTCATTAGATGAGAGTTATTCGGTTAGCATTGTTCGCTATGATAAAGGCCTGAGTGGTAACCCGTGTTTGTTTCGTTTGGTTATGTATGAAATGCAGCCTGTACTATATGCTAACAGAATGGTTTCTGTTTGGTTATCAGCTTGTGACTAACATTTATAATAAATTATAGCTACTACGAGGGCTGAAGTACCTGCACTCGGCAAACATCCTTCATCGAGACTTAAAGCCAGGGAACCTTCTCATCAATGCTAACTGTGACCTGAAAATATGCGATTTCGGGCTGGCTAGAACCAGCAGAGGCAATGAACAATTCATGACAGAGTATGTTGTCACCCGCTGGTACCGTTCACCCGAGCTCTTACTCTGTTGTGACAATTATGGGACCTCCATTGATGTTTGGTCAGTAGGGTGCATCTTCGCTGAGATTCTTGGCCGGCAACCTATCTTTCCCGGGACGGAATGCCTCAACCAGCTTAAGTTAATTATCGATGTCCTTGGAAGTCAGCAAGAAGCTGATCTCGAGTTTATAGATAATCCCAAAGCCAGAAGATTCATCAAGTCACTTCCTTACACTAGGGGCATCCATTTTTCGCGTTTATATCCTCGAGCCGATCCATCAGCCATAGATTTGTTGCAAAAGATGCTAATTTTCGACCCATCTAAGAGAATCACTGTCACAGAAGCTCTCCAACATCCTTACATGTCAACGCTATATGATCCAAGCTGCAATCCGCCGGCCCAAGTCCCAATTAATCTCGACATTGATGAAAAAAACATGGGAGAACATATGATTAGGGAGATGATGTTGAGTGAGATGCTTCACTACCACCCAGAGGCTGCATCAACAAATGGTTACATGAAATTGTTTTAGCTTTGCTCGGTTCAGCTGCTTTGTCATGATTTGCTTTCAACATAGTCGATTGTTATTGGGAATTCTCCCTCGGACCTCACCAATTTTGCCAAGATTTTGTCTCAACATCTAGTTCATTAGTCCGGCTTCTTCGTTGCCAGACGTTGGCTCGTGTAACTTGTAAATATTTATGGTGTTGTTTTTAATCTAGAGCTCATCTCCTTCATTTTTCATGCTTTTGCTTTGCACTTTTACTTTTTCCAGTTCATGCATTTAGCCTTTAATCAAAGGCACCAAACTTTGACCCTGGTTAAACAATGCATGCAATTTGCAGCAAGAAACTAGGAATCTTCCATGGCATATACATGTGTTTTGTTTGAAAAAAAAGGCTTATAAATTAAAACTATAATAAAATTTGTCTTAACTTTCAATTATTTAGTATTTTCCCTCTGGAAAATCAAAGATGATTTTGGTCAGTCCATAGACCAAAACCAGCCAGCCAACAATTTCAGACAATGCAGAAAGAAACCAACCAGTTCTCATACATGAATGTCCGGATACTGTCTGGATTCTAAAAATAAAAAATAAATAAAGCTAATTGGGAGGTGAAGAATCATCCTAGAAACTTCACAACTCCCACTGTTTAGAATGGATGAATGATGAAGTTAATGCTGTCAAATTAAGCAAAAAGGATCTGTTTAGGGAATTTTAAATATAAAACTGTTTCAAGAGACCAGCTCCTGGAGATTTTCAAGAGCCACATGCATGACCTTGAAATTTAAGAAAAAGGGCGGTGAAGTGGGACCAATCTTACAGAAATCTGACATGAATGCATGTGATTTGTACGGCTTATATATCACCCTATAGCCTATACTCCGTGAAGAATGGTGGCCTTTTTTCCCATGGAAGCACCAGCATTATTGGTTTACTTTACCATTTTTTCTTGAATGAAACTTAACTTAGTTAGAAAACAGAACATGCAATCATGAAATGAAGATTTACTGCAATCAGACAGGCTAGCAAGAAAAGGACTGTCTGAAGTCGACAAATGTACAAACAAACCCAACATTGCATTGTTGCAGCAGATAGAAATAGACATAGGAATTTTACAGTAAACTGTAAACTGTTTTTACAGTGGATAGCCAACTATTACACCTACTGCAAGCTTGCCAACATCAATTTTGCAACTGCTGCTTCTTTTTCCTGCCTATAAAGTGCACAATAAAATGATTCATCAACCTCTTTACTTTCTCATCTTGATATTTCCCTTTAGTTTTTAGCAGGATAGTTTTCTCTAGATCTGGTTCTTTCATCAAATGCAAACGGCAAATTGGTCTTTTTTGAATGCTTATCAACATCTTGTTCCTGATGTTTGAGACTAATGTCTCCTGTACTCAGTGAAATCCTCCTCTCTGGTTTTATGATCAACTCTACACTTAGGCGCAGGACCCATCTTGTTCAATCTTTCTCTGTTGTTTTCCTTTACTGGTTCTACGTGTTTTCATGAACTATCAATCTCTTTCTGATTGAAACCCCATAACCAGGCATTGTTTTCTTTACCATTTTCCCTCAACAATCCCATATCTAAGTGTTTTTTTTTTCAATTATAAAATTTTTGGGATCCTGCAGCCAGTTATTGTTTCTTCTGTTTTTGTTGTTGTTATGGCTAGTTCAAGCACGCTGGGAAGCTCGAGTTCATCGGAGGATTTTCAGCAGATTTTGGATGAAAAGAAGCGCAAGAGGATGGTATCCAACAGGGAATCTGCACGTCGGTCTCGGATGCGTAAACAGAACCACCTGGATGAACTGATGGGGCAAGTTTCTGAGCTCACAAAGCACAATAACCAGATCCTGACAAGCATCAATGTCGCCTCGCAACTTTACTCCAAGGTTGAGGCTGAGAACTCGGTCCTTAGAGCTCAGATGAGTGAGCTCGCTACCAGGTTGCAATCTCTAAATGAAATCATTGATTTGATAAACCCGAGCAATGGGGTTCTTGAAAGTGGCAACTTTGACCAGACTGCCTATTATCATCCTCATCCATGGAACTCATTCTCTGTTAATCAACCATTCATGGCTTCTGCTGATATGATTATGTATTGATTAATCGATTCTTTGTTGTGTACCGTGGCTTTCTAGTTGTTATTAAAGTTTGTATCTTTTACTGGTGTTTTCAGATGCCCAGAGTTTTTTCCTCTTATTTTTCTTCTTCTGCGATCAATTAAGATGAATATTAAAATACGAAAAGAAAAGAAAAGAAAAATGAAATCGGAAAACACAAGAGATTTCACAAAATTAATTGTATAACGTTTCCTGAACTTAAACAGTTACATCATCCACCCCCATTGTAAATCCAGTTCTGCATAACATAAATCATACAAACTCGAGAACTATGAGCCTGAGAATCTTTCATCTTTTCGAACTCCAGAGCGTTCGAACTTGTGTTGCAGCCATTTTTCAGCTCAAATGTCAGGGTGATCTTTGGTAGCCGTGCCTAGAAGACGAACCTTCTTTTTCACTGAGGGCCAGATGAAGCGCGAGGTTTACTCCTCATTGAATTCAAGTGTTGGGTGACAAAGATTACTCCCATCACAAGTAAAAGACAACCGACCAGTGTGCTGAAGAAGAGGGCGCCGGGTTGTCTTGTCTGGACGAAACCATATACTCCACTCGAGGTCACGAGAATGATATCAGTGAGCCCGTCATTCGAGAAGTCCTCAGTGATCAGGGCATGGGTGGGTGAAGCAGGAAGATCGATTGATGTTAATGAACTTCCTCCAGGAGAAATAATTACACCTGTTTGATCTCCAGCAGCAAGGATCATTTGCTGATTGTCGTGCACACGCAATGAGATCGGCTTCAATGTTGGAACCACCGTACCTCCTTCCATCATCCCTGAAGGTGAAGGCAGGTTTGACCATGTAGCATCTGTCAAGAGCTGCCATTGCCATTCAGCATCATGTCCATGCAAGCCAGGAGAGTACGCGGTTACCTGAAAGGATCGATGCATTCTAACTTCCCAAGTCTTCAGCATAGATAAAATTTAACATGCACTTTGCAGCAGAGGACTAGAAAATGAAAACAGCATGACCGAACACCATAGTTGAGAAAATCAACAATACCAGCCAAGGAGCGACACAAATGTTAGACATGGAATAACAGCATACCTCTCCTCGATTGGTTAAGAAAATAACATCACCATGGCTTCCCTTACGATGCCTATGTCCGTCACTTTTGGGGATAAGAATGGGTGTTGCCACTTCTAAAGAAGCAACATTTGCACTTCGACCAAAGCCTCTGTAGAATTCTCCATGCTGGAATAAATTGAAAGGGGAGTGATGACATATTGAAGCATTGAACAGTTGTTCTCGAACTGGTACTCCAGAGGTTGCCACAGCCCAACAAGGTCGCAGTACCTCCATTGATCCACTAACAACAGTCTGCTCAGCACCATTTCCTCCAACAGCCTGAGGAGAACAAAAATAACTGGTCACTTGAGTAGTTAGCACATTGGTACTAATGCAATTTTTGTTATTAAATACGTGATGCACAACAAAAACAATTTGGTACAAGGTAATATAAGAAACCAAAAGAAAAGCCCGCACCTGAACATGATCCAGGACTCCATCTCCATTGATATCAGCATGGAGGCCACCTTCTTGGAGATGAAGCTGATGAAATCAATAAATATTACCCGTCAAATCAGTAAGCAATATACAATCCTGATATATAGCATGAATACATTTTATTTAAAAACCAAAAGTAGAACAATTTGCCAATTGCAATGCGTATTTCATGAGGGAAGAGAAAAAGCATAACAAAAGCAATAAGTTCAGGGGAAAGGCTGACTTCTTCAAGTTAAAAAACTATCATTTCATATTAACAGCCAGTGAAGAAATTTAGACAAAGAAAATAATTCAGCAGATTTCACAACCAGTATATCTACAAGCACAGAGTGTGGGTCTAAGGTCACCTTGCATACAGTTCGGCCAGATGCCAAATGAACAGCTTCTATCCCTTCCTTTTGATGGGCCACGACAACATTAGGAACCCACCAGAGCTTCGTGTGGTTTGTTATGGTTGGAATATAAGTCATCGGCTGCAACAAAATTGTAAAGAAAATTATAAGAATTTATAAGATAAATTGCATGAATGGACTTTATCCCTCGATGATCAAGGTAAAGAAACTAATCACTAAAACCATTCATTGATAAAAACATCATACATGGAAATTTTAGTTTGGAATATATCTGTCAATCACAAAAGAGAAACTGACACAAAAACAAAATTGAGAGGTCATAGAATATAAGCAATATCTTCCAGTAAATAAGTTTAT
Organism: Hibiscus tridactylites; assembly: GCA_958450335.1. Taxonomy (NCBI): domain Eukaryota; kingdom Viridiplantae; phylum Streptophyta; class Magnoliopsida; order Malvales; family Malvaceae; genus Hibiscus; species Hibiscus tridactylites. The sequence goes on along the minus strand of OY288272.1, from coordinate 5,216,167 downwards.
CACAGGGTCGGGTCTCCTAGTGTAGAAGACTGACCAAGTGCAGCAGAAAAAGGTCGCAGTTAAATGTATCAAAGCCATAGAAAAAGTCTATGCAACAAAGGAAAACATAGAGATAAAACAAAAGGTGCATAAAGGGGTGCCATTCCCAATCAACTACAAGTTACATAACATCGCAGCTAAAATGAAACCTACCAAATAACTGAAAAACCTTCATGTCAAGTCTTTTCTAAACTTCAGAATGAATGTGTTAACAGAAGTATGCATATCCAACTGAAAAACCCACCTTCTTAGCTTTCGCTGAACTAGCAATCTTGGCAGCTTTTCCAATCAAGTTTGAAATTTTTTTGGAATCATCCTTCCCTGGGGGAAGGTGTTCCTCAGGCTTGTGAAAAGGATATGTTGTCGACTTTCCAGGTACTTTTTTCAATGTTTTCCTCTTATGTCGCTTGAAATGTGATAACTCCAACAACGTATCTTCTCTCCTATCCTAGAGAAAAAAGATAGATGTAAAATGAGTCCCTTACATTCTTGAGTATGCAAAGAACAGAGTAAAAGTTCATAATTAACATGTACTACTGGCGTACCCAATGATGTGGCATAACTCCAAGGATTGATTCTCTAAATTCCCTGCATTCAAACTACAGTTCAACATGTCTTAAGAAATTTTATAATAGGGAACGTTACAACTAGATTGGACAAAAGAAAGTTCAAAAGATTATCACAACAGGAATCATTTAGATAGGAAGCATACCATGTACCAACACAATTAGACAAATATGGAACATCCGCAACATAGATCAGTCAAAATGACACAATATGTACAAATATGATAGCAAAGGTGTGCTTTTACAGCAAGTGAAATGAGACTCATATTTGACTGAAAAATTGAACAAAGATGAACATTACCAGGAAAAGAGATGTGAAGCTTGAAAAATCAGCTGCATGTGATTTTTACTTGAATAATAATGAGAACGTTAATAAATAAAATTTTAGCTTCCAGTATATTTTCCCCCAAAGAACTTGAAGTTTATAACCTCCTTCAGAGAAATAGAATAATCAAAATAGCCTTAAAGCATACCTCACCAGGATGACGAGTGTTCAGAGCATGTACATCAAGCTTATAGTTATGTTGTGGAATTAGTTGTGATGAATCTGAAGAATGCTCTTCAATATTCTAAACCAAAAGAAGAAAAATTGATCATTATCAGCATGGAGTGAAGGAGAAGATAGCTGACAAAAGTACCAAACTTGCAAATAAGGTGACAACAATTATCAAGAGGCATATACTTCACATATGGTAAAAGATATGCAAAGTGCAAACTTCAAAAACTGCCGAAAATAATAATGAACAAAAACAAGTTTTCCAAAAAAATAAGTAAAAAGCATACCTCATTCTTCCTAGACCATCGAAGTCCACCTTTTCGTCCATCGAATGCATAAAAAGCAAAATGACGTAAATTCACAGTTCCAGAGTTCTCAGAAGCCTATATTGGATATAATGCATCAGTACTTGAATCATGAAACTAGAAGTGATATCCACTTTATTTCTAATGCTGCAGATTTTGTGCATGGAAGTGCAGGATCATCAAGTATCTCAAATAGAGAAAATAATGGAAACCATGTCCAACTTTGACAGCTTCAAATGGTTAGTGCCAAATCACAAATTCCGGTATTTGATAGACAAGTTTGAAAAGAGTGAAGTAGCAAAAAGAATATGAAACATGAGAAGGAAGCTCCCAAAAAAGTTCAAGCAGATTTAACATGCCTGGATTATATTAAATCTCTTTGCATAAACATTGAAATACCAACATTAACAATACTAAGCACGCAGATGTCTAACATCAACAGGCAATGATACATCCGTACCTCCTTTTCATTCGCACTTCTTCTATGCTGCTCAGCACTTCGTTCTGCCATCCCAATTTCTTCAAAAGGATCTAGGTATAACTGAAATAATTAAGAAACTTATCAATCAATCAAAGTGAAGAAACACAAAAAAAAGTTTACAAATCATATATCCAAGTCTTGATAATATGAAACACTGCGATGCTAAAAAAATCAGTTCCTTTGTGATTGAAACATAATAGTTTTCAGAAACCATACTTGGTGAACAGAAATGTACAACTTCGATTTTAAGAGTATAACCAACACGAACAAAGGAAACTACAACAAAAAGAAGCTTAGATAACATACATGGGGCTGCATTTCCATCCTCCCACCAACAATGACTAAACCTGAATCCCCATGCTTCAAGGTATAATTACTTATCGAAATTGCTATCTCTCTATGGTGCGCACTATGTGGAAAATCATCCTGTCCAACACGAAAAAAACCCAAGACTATCAGAAACAACACTGTTTGAAAACAAGTTACCCAAAGATCTAATACAAAAGCTCAAAGTAAACAAACCTGCAAATTATTCTCCCATAACTTTTTGAGATTATGGTCGAAACACATAACAGACCAATCAGAAGTAACTACAACCAGAACCTGTTTCTGAGGTTGTCCAGACTTGTAAATTCGATCTACAACACCGGTAGCCATGGCCACTGGACGTCTACCGGTTGCAACCCTGATCTTATCAGGCAACAAGGACACCTCTGCCAACAGACGTGCTTCACTGAATCCTTCATCAACACGCCGTGTGTGTGGCTCCAATACCTAGTAGGTTCCAAATCCAATCAAATTTATAATTTGAAAAAATATATATATAGATATAATTTTTTTTCTTTGCCTTCATAATAAATTGATTTAATTTTACAGAAATGTGAAAAACCTGAATTTTGGCCTCGTGAGTGGCGACGAGGATTTCTTTCTTTCCATCACCATTCAGATCGGCGACAAGAGGTGGGGGAAGACGTTCAGCTTCGTATTTGATCGGATATTCATCGGATAAATGATACCAAGCTTCTCTAAACGAGAAATCTCCCTCATGCTATAAAAAATAGGAAAGTGAAATTACAGCATGGAATTAAAAAACCATTGTGTTTCTAGGGTTTATGGTTCAAGTGAAGAGAAACAAAATTGGGAATAAACGAACCTGAAGAGAGAAGAATATGGCGAAAGCGGATAGCATGAGAATAGCTAAATCCCGTTTCCTCATGGCGGCTCTAAGTGTTGGAATCGCAGCTCGGTGGAAGGATCAATGGTTGATCTGGGTCAGCTCAAGCAGATGTAAAGACTGGCAAACGGAAAAACGTCGAGGCGGTTCAAGTTTCAACTGAACTTGGGAAGACAAAGCATGGACCAGACCGGACTGGATAACATTTTCGTGTTCGGGCCGGAATAAAAATATTCGGAGTACAGAAATAAGGTATAAGCCCGTCGAAACATTGAGGCCCAAATTTTCGTTTCATCTCATGTGCCCTTGAATATCTCGAAAATGATAATACATAATTGCATGTCTACCTTATCACTTTTGTCTATACATTTGATGTAAAGTCTAATTCGAACTATTTTAAATTACAAAATGAATAATATGTTGGCGCGATTTGAACCTCGTATTCAACTTTTAATGGATTTTGGGTTCATTATTTTAATGGTTTTTTATTTTTTTATTTTTTTATATTTTAATAAGATTACGTGTTTTCTCTGTTTTTATGGCACATTTTTTTTTTATTTTGGGGTTAGCTTTATCTGTGATTTGGCATGATTTCAATATACTTTAGCGGTCGTTTGGTGCTTATATAGAGATCTTCGCAGCGTTAATTTTTTATTTTGATTTTGTCGATGTTCATAGGAAAGATCCTCACTCGGTTGATAGCTTGGAGCAATCTGTCTGATAGTTTGGTTCGCTCACCACTCTTTTTTTACCCCGTAAAGCGTCTCATTTAGATAGAAACAATAAGATTCAAGAAGACTTCTGAATTTTGTTAGTATACTAATATTTATGAAAATATTTATTTTTCTTTGCATCTTTGGATTTGTTTGAGATTTTGATGGACTAACTTATTATTCTCCCTTTTGGATGCTTTGTATTTGAAATATTTTTTATATTTATCAATAAAATTCAGTTGTCATTGTCAAAAAAAAAACTTTAAATAGATTTTGATATTCAATATATGATTTAATGTTTCGAATTAAACCTTTTATAAATTTGAATGTCATTAATTCAAATAAAGTAACAATAATCAAGTAACAAATTTAAACATATCTAATAAGTATGCAATGCTGCTATTTTTATATTTTAGTAGTCTCTTTTCTTTTCGATATAAAATTGATGCCCATAAACTCTTTAGGATGTGGCATTTAGAATCTTGTTTCATTTGCACTCTTGACCGAACCAGCAAGGAAAAGCGTATAATAGAACTCAAAATCTATAAAATAATAATAATGTTTTATTTTCTTGTGCTTTACTACTTAATCCATTTTGAGACCTTATTTTTTGAGGGTCTACGTGGTTACTCTTATTGCACACGTCTAAAATCAGCCAGGTAAAAAGCATAATTTAAAGATGCCATTAGAAGGAAAGATTAAGTCGTTTGCTCTATTTAGATAAGCCTTTCTTCAAGATTTCAGCCAAAATATTCAGATAACCGGGATAATGCAAAGCAGAATAATATGCAAGTGGGGGGTTTGAGATTCGACATCCCAGTTTTATCCAATAACTTTGAAAAGGAACAAATTGTTGCATAGGAAAGCAATCAATTTGCACGACTGGAATATGCTTAATCTCTTTCTCCCTTTGAAAGTAAAATTGTTTTTTTAGTTAAAAGTATGAGCTATAATCCAAATATATCTGAAAATAATTCATATATAATAAAATTTAAATAAAAAATTAAATTTAAAAACTTAAAAACTTGAGATTCACTAATTGACCTAGTAGCTAAGAATGCTCGTATTATCTCATTTTGTATAAATTCGAATCGTGATATTAAAATATAATACCTCTCAATTTAATTGAAAGAAAAGTCGAAAACTCAACATTTACCAACTAAAGTGAAATATGCCTAATCATCATGGGCAGAGTCACCATTTAAAATGACACCCCAAAATTTCTTAGAAAATAAAAAATTAAAAATATAGACAAATAATATCTCTTTTACAAGTAAAATACTACCTATTTATAAATAAAACGACACACTTTTATAAATAATTAACCATTCTTAAATATTGTTAAAAAATACACCACATGATAATCGTTGATGTGGCGAATGTCCAAAAATTCTTAAATGAATGAGACATAGATCGGAGGAGTCAAAAGAAGCGAGCATATATCTGCCGAAAGATTAAAAGTAAAAGGTTCTTTCCACGTTGGTTTCTCCTACTTGCTGTCCTCGGATAAAACATTACGATAAAATTAAAGGTTTAATATACTAAATGGTCCTTAAATTTAACAAAATTTTAAAATGACACTTCGATTTCTTTTTTAACCACTTTAGTACTGAACTTAGTAACTTATCTTAAAATGCTATTTAAGCTTTTTTACCACCTTAATTTGACAATCCTTCACAATTTAAAAATAAAGTTGAACTTAAATTGTTTAAATTTGAAAATGAACAAAGATATAAAAATATATTTAAAGCAGAAAGAAAAATAAGAGAGATCGAGACTTAATTTATTTAATTTCAATATAAAAAATAATTTCAAAGTTAATTTAAACCGAACAATAAAAACCTCATTAACATTAGATTTCGAATTTAAATCCGACCAACCCTTCCTCATTACCAAAGATTTTTCCATAAATAAATAAAAAGAAATTAAGGTCTTAAAAAATTCGAGGTCTTCGACAACAGAAACGACGTCGTATTGGTTTGCCGTAGAAACAAAACAATTGACTAGGAGGACTTTTTGTCGAAACAAAAACTGCTGAACAAATATAAGCCATCGGATTCAAGAGAGATAGAAAGCGAGGTAACGGTGGGGAACACAAAGAGGGGCCAAATTCCCGCGTTCATAAATCCTTTCCCTTTCTCAATAATCTCTTTTCTCTCATCGTTGATTGGTATTTCATTTTCTTTCTGATTTCAAAACACTCTCAAATACGAAAACAGAGGACCCAAACTGCCATTACCCACCGAAAACACCACCATATAAGCATGAGCACCTCATCCGCTTCCTCTCGCAAGGTTCGGTTCACTCCTTTGATTCATTTTCAATTTGGGTTTGGTTTTGTTTTAATGGGTTTTTGATTTTTGTTTTGTTTAGGCACTTAGTAAGATTGCTTGCAATCGCCTGCAAAAAGAGCTGGTAGAATGGCAGGTCAACCCTCCCTCCGGTTTCAAGCACAAAGTCACCGATAATCTTCAAAGGTTTTATTTTGGTTATCCCTTTTTTATTTTCTTTAGATTACTTCCTTCGGGGGGAAATGATATTTTTCTGTTGTAAAAAAAGGTGGGTAATTGAAGTCAATGGAGCTGCGGGAACTTTGTACACCAATGAAACATATCAGCTTCAGGTGGATTTCCCTGAACATTACCCTATGGAAGCACCCCAGGTTTGATTTTTATTCAAACCCACTTTTTTGTTTGGTTTTTAATTCCTTTTGAATAATTTTTCTCTTTTGGGTTATTATTGGCAGGTGATATTTCTTCAACCAGCACCTCTCCATCCACATATTTATAGCAATGGCCATATTTGTCTTGGTATGAATTTTGATATCGGTTTCCCGTAAATATGCTCTGTTTTTAGTGATTTTCGATTGCTCTTGTGTTTTCTCATAGATTTTTCTTTTATATAAATATATATGTATTGCAGTAGACATGTCATGATCTGATTCTCACTTTGCTTTCATTTTAATTTTTTTCTATTTATCCTTTGGAAATGAAGGGGTTTCGGGGATCCTGTTCTTACCTTCAAAAGCGTTTTCCTTTACATTGTTAAAAGGGTCGTTGATGCTTATGTGGGATTATGTTCACTAATATTTGGATATTATTGTATCATTTTTCTATCATCCTATCCTTTTCACCGAAAATATATATAATGTATGGAAAATAAAAGGTAGAAGTCCAATTTCTAGCTTTGTCTCGATTACTGTACAGTGATGGGGAGTGGGGACTATAAAGGGGGAAATTAAGGTTAAAGATGGTTGCTTTAAGTGGTATAGATGTATTGTATATGTATAACTATAGTGAAAAGAAAAGGGGGGAAAAAGTTTGCTTCGGGTGGTATAGAACTATAGATGTTCCTTCCTTTGAGAAGGAGCTTTGCAAGACTTCAACAGAAATTTGTTTTCTTTTTTCGGGGAATTCTCTATATTGTGATGCTTGAGAATTATAAATTTATAATCTATCCTTTTCTTCTCCTTGGTCATGGATGGATGTGGGGTGATGCTATTGTGTTTTACAGTAACCGGTGATCGTAGATTATCTGTGCTTCACAAGGTCCTGGCTTGATTTTAAACTCTTTGTATGCTTCTTTCAATTAAGACAAGGTAGGGATAAAATAGCTTGGGAAATGAGCTAAGGATAACATTTTTTATACACTTGCTGTGCCTTTCCATTATATGTTTTCCAAATTCAAAGCATAGTTGATTTTGTTAATGTAACAAACATTTAAAATTCAGAAGCTCTCTCTCTCTCTCTTACACACACACATGCACATGCACATATAGCAATGTTGCTCAATTTTCACATGCATGTTCTATCTTTATTGCTTAACTTTTGACAAGACGGGTATAATATATGATTGTTCTGTTTTATTTTTGCAGATATCTTATATGATTCATGGTCCCCGGCCATGACTGTTAGTTCAATCTGTATCAGCATTCTCTCAATGCTATCAAGCGCAACTGCGAAGGTTCGGTTACACATTCGATTGATTTTCTGAGTGCCGTCTTATTCCACACAATCCTCATATCATGAGCATCCCACACACCTTTTGATACTATTATTAATCATGTCTCGCAGCAATGTCCTGAAGACAACGATCGCTATGTAAGGAACTGTAGAAACGGCCGATCTCCGAAGCAGACCAGGTGGTGGTTCCATGATGACAAAGTGTAATTGGCATCGGCATCTTCCTGCATTAACTAGTTTAATAATTATAGATTAGACAAACAGATTCCACTTTTAAGGAAAATCAAAACAAAAGGAGAACTCATTTTCCGAATCAAAGTTAAATGCTCAATGACTCCTGTAAATGATTATATGCTGGTATTTAGTACGAGAAAGAGAAGATAGACTTTCATTAGCAACTTGTAAGGAACAAAGCTCTCTCAACTTATGGGTTTAGCCCATTTGAGAGATGCTTGCCTGCTTGGTGCACTGTCAGCACTAAGCACATGAATGAGAAACCATATCTTTCTGAAAAACTTTTCTGAATTTTAAATTTATGAGCCTTTTTTCATATGCACATACACACAGAGGCGCAAACGATTTTTTTTTTTTTTTGAAATTTTATAATGAAGATAAAATCTTTGACCAGTGTCATCGAGCATTTATTAACAATTACTAAAAAAAGATTTTGGCTTGACATGGAAAGAGTATAGGGAAATGTTCAATGTTCCAGTGAAGGCAAAAGAAAATTCTCAGAGATTATATCCAATTTTGTTTTGTATTCCTTCAATAGTTCTTAGTAAGGAAAATTCTCAGAGATTCATGTTACTCTACAATGAATGGTCAACTGTGTTCTGAACGACTTCTGGGAAATTAACTTAGTATTTCAGACCAAGATCTTCAGATCACGAGGCTTGTAAGAGCCATGAGAATCAAGTGTTCATACTTTCTTCTTTGAACATGTGACTTGTCAGATTCTCAGACAGACATGAAAATAGTGTTTTTCTCCATCACACTCGTTCCATGGTGGTCTGTTTTTAAGAACAATTTGAAACTGTAACTGGTATTATATTCATGTGATTATAGTGAAAGGATGAGATGTTAACAACAGATTAGGTTTAGGAACTTAGTCATGAGTCTTGGCATTATTTACTTTGCT